>QRFJ01001462.1:153976-268722 GCA_006176705.1 Cocos nucifera | reverse complement strand
CTTGAACCTAATTGAATCTTATTCAAATCAACTGAATAGGATTAGTCCAATTGATGATATTTAGATCCAAATCCTTATTTGTATGATCCAGTTAGGTTCAATTCTATATGGTAATGGGATATGTCATGATCTCTATCATCGACATCATCGAAACACCTTCCAATAGATCAAAACTTTTTTGATTCAGATGACTAGAATGATCGATCATCCAAATCATTCTAATTGCTTCCAAAATCCACCAGTGACACCTAGCAGTATATGGTGGCAATCCGTCAAAACTAAAAATGAACCTCTTGATGCAGTTACATGTGTGATTAAGTTCTTCTATCTTGAGCTCCGATCAGATTAGGATTAAGGTGAACTCGTCAAACCCTAATTTCTATTATATGATTTAATCATTTGATTCAAGTCCAATGTGAAAATCTTAATAGAAACTCTTTCTATTATTTCACTCTACCATGGCAATGGGCTTATGGACTTTATTCTCATGATCATCATAGGGTTGTTCCTCATTTATCAAGGTAGATAGATTTTCTTTTGGTGCAATCCAATTCTTATAATGAACATGCTATAGCCAACATGCACCTCAGGATTTTGAATGGTTAGGAGATCGAGTCATGGTGTAGTCAAACTATAACACCCTCAAGGTGAACTGTCGATGCACCTCAGGTGAAAAAACTAGACACACCACTGCGGCTTCGAGCCAGTCATCAACGAGAAGGTAGACTTTCTTATGACTGCTCGAGGTGGTCACGCTCAGTGCCCTCATTCTTTAACGAGTATCTGTACTTTCACTCTGGTGTCTCTACACCATAGACTCAAGACTCTTCTACTATAAAGAAGTGATTGTACATCAATCTTTTAGATCAATTACTATCCTCATGATGATTCTATGGTTGGAAGCATTTTATGAGTTAATAACAAAAATTTATGTCTTAAATTTTCAACTCTTGAAAATAATAATTATCATTACCATTAACTCAAGAGATGTATCACAGATACTAAATAAACATTATGATAGAAAATAATCTATTTTATTATTTATAGTCAAAATTATAATTTTGCTCTTAGAAGTGTACAACAAGTGTCAGCCAATTTTGGCTTCTAGGGCACACATATCTAACAAACTCCCACTTGACCTAAAGCCAATTAGCGATAAATCTAAGTCCCATCTTCTCAAGATGCGCTTTGATCTTCTGCTGGCCCAATGGCTTTGTGAGTGGGTCTGCCGCATTATCTATGAGTCGACTCTCGACGTAACCCTTCTTGAGGTAATTGCGGATGAGGTGGTATCGCCGCTCGATGTGCTTGGATTTCTGGTGAGACTTCGGCTCCTTAGCAAGGGCTATGATGCCATTGTTGTTGCAGTATAGAGGAATGATATTTGATGGCATCATTTCGATCTCTGTGGTAAATTTTTTGTACCAGAATGCCTCCTTCATAGCTTCTGACGCAGCGATGTATTTTGCTTCCATGGTGGAATCTGCTATCACTATCTGCTTGAAACTCTTCCAACTGACAGCACCATCATTACATACAAATAGACTCTCAGATGTTGACTTTCGATCATCTACATCGGACATAAAATCTGAGTCTGTATACCCCTTGGACTTGGAGTTCTCCATTACCAAAAACCAACAACATATCCTTAGTTCTTCTTAAGTACTTAAGGAATACATTTCAATAGAAGTCTAGTGTTCTTCACCTAGATTTGACTGATATCTGCTCGTGACACTCATAGCCATGGGCTATATCAGGTAGTACATAACATAGCATGCATACATGAGGCTCCCTATTGCTGAAGCATAAGGGATCTTGCTCATGCGTTCTATTTCCTCAGGTGTGCTAGGGCACATCTTCTTGGAGAGATGAATGCCATGTTTGAAGGGTACCAAGCCCCTCTTAGAGTTTTCCATGCTAAACCTCTTTAGCACTTCCTCTATGTACATCTTCTGTGAAAGTCCTAGTATCCTATTCGGTCTATCTCTATAGATCTTAATTCCTAGAATATAGGATGCTTCTCCTAGGACTTTCATGGAGAATTCTTTGGATAACCACATTTTAACTATGGTCAACATGGGAATATCATTCCCAATAAGGAGAATATCATCCACATACAATACGAGGAAGACAACAGTGCTCCCACTGATCTTTTTGAAGACACATGGTTCCTCCTTATTTTTGGTGAAATCAAATAATTTGATCACATTATTAAAATGAGTATTCCAACTCCGAGATGCTTGCTTAAGTCCATATATGGATCTTTGCAGTTTGCCTTATGATCAACATCATTGGATGTAAAATCTAGCGGCTATTCCATATAGATATCTTCCTCAAGGTATCAATTTAAGAATGCTATTTTCACATCCATTTATCATATTTTATAATCAAAATAGACTGCAATAGCAGGTAATGTGTGGATAAATTTTAGTATAGCTACTAGCAAAAAGGTATCCTGATAGTTAATGCCTTTGCATTGACTATACCCTTTTATTACTAATCTAGCTTTGAATGTCTTCACATTTCCATCTGCACCAATCTTTCTCTTGTAGATCCATTTACATCCAATAGGTACTATACCTTCTGATGGATCTACCAAGGTCCATACTTGGTTTGAGTGCATCGAGTCAATTTCTGACTTCATTGCCTCAAACCATTTTTTGGAGTTGATATCTGATATCGTCTCGTTATAGGTTTTGGGATCATCACTATAAACCCCATTACCTACGAGAAATATTTCCTCTGCTTCCTCTGAAATAGTATCTAAGTACCCCTTAGGGAGACGGAAAATCTTTTTTGATCTATGAGGTGGAGGAGGTAGTGATTGTATTGGCTTAACTTGATTTGATTCCATTTGGTCCTTAGCTCGTTGCTCTTGTGAGACTTTCTCCTTGAGCTTGATCTGCTTTTCAACACTGCTATCTTGAATAAACTATTTTTCAAGAAAGATGGCATGTCGACTCACATTCACATTATGATCTTCTGAAATGTAGAAATAAAATCTTAATGACTCTTTAGGATATCCTATAAATCGAGCTCTAAAAGATCTAAAGTTTAACGGTCCATTTGTTGTCTTTTGACATGAGTCGGATAACCCCAAATTTTGAGATGACTCAAACTTGGTTTCTTACCATGCCATATCTCATATGGTGTGGTAGGAACGGTTTTAGAAGGAATCCTATTCAGTAAGTATATTGCAGTTAACAAACTATCCCCAAAGAAAATTAGGAAGATCTATGAAGCTCATCATGGATCAAACCATATCTAATAGGGTCCGATTCCTCCATTCTGAAACTCTGTTAAGTTAAGGTGTTCCAGGTGGAGTCCATTAAGAGACTATGCCATTTTTCTTGAGATAGTCCAAAAATTTCCGACTAAGGTATTCACCTTCTCGATCTAATTGAAGGACCTTAATGGATTTTTCATTTTGCTTTTCTACTTCATGTCTAAATTTCTTGAACTTTTCAAAAGCTTCAGACTTATGCCTCATAAGATACACATACACATACCTAAATAAATCATCGATAAAGATTATGAAGTAGACAAAGTTGCCTTTAGTTGGCACATCAAATGGGCTGCATACATCAATATACACTAGGGCAAGAAGATTCGTGGCCCTTTCCCTATGTACTATAAAAGGAAGCTTAGTCATTTTGCCATGAAGACAAGATTCATAAATTGGATATGACTCGAAAGTCAACGGACTCAATAGCTCGGTTTTCTCTAATTTGTTAACTCTATCTTCTGCTATATGACCTAGTCTTAGGTGCCATAGATACCTATCATTTGGTCTATCCCTAGGTTATTTTATGGCATTCACATTTTGCTCGATATTAAAAATAGATACATCAATATGTAATTGATAAAGATCGTTAATAAGGAAACCACTTGTAATTTTATTTCTTTCATAAAGAATGTTACAATGGTGCTTAAGAAAATTAATTACATAGCCTTCTAGTGCTAGGCATGAAATTGAAATCAAATTCTTGTTTGCTGTAGGTACATAATAACAATCTTTCAATACTAAGTCTAAACTAGATGGTAGTCGAAGAGGGTATGTTTCCATGGTCACAGCAGCAACTCTTGCTCCATTTTCAATGCGTAGGATCATCTCACCATCCCTCAGTCTCCTACTATCCTCAAGACTCTGCATGAAAGTGCACAAATGAGCACTAGAACTAGAGTCAAGCACCAAACTGGATGCAGAAGAAATCGTAAGATTAGACTCAATAACGAGCATACCTTCAGAAGGACTTGCCTTCTTCTTATTCTTCAGGGTGGCTAGGTAAGTAGGGCAGTTTCGCTTTCAGTGGCTATCAGTATTACAGTAAAAATACTTTTCTTTATCAGCGGTCTTCTTCTTCAGCTTTGTCTTTTTCTTCCTTCCTCCTTCCATCTTTTGTCTTTTCATAGACTTCTTCTTCTTTTCAAAAGATTTTTTCTTGGAAGAAGTCCATTCCATAGCAAGCACTGAGCCTTTAAAACCTTTTATGGAAAGCTCAGTAGTAACCAGCATGTTCATAAGCTTGGCCAGGGAATTTTGAAATTTATACATATGGTAGTTCATGATGAACTGCCCATATGTATCAGTCAAAGATTGTAGAATTATATCATTATGTAGATCCAAGTCTAACTTCACTCTGAGCTTCTCAAGCTCTTCTAAATTCTTGATCATTATCAAACAATAATTTTGGACTAACGTCCATCATATATTTTAGCCTTGAATAGTTGTTTAGTGACTTGATTCTTGGCTGCACGACTCTGTTCACCAAACATCTCTTGTAGGTGAGCCAACATTTGGTGGGTAGTCTTGATATCTTCATGTTGGTGTTGAAGCTCATTAGACATCGAGCCCAATATGTAATATCTAGCCTTGTTATCTTCATCCGTCCACTTGTCAAAAGATGCTCTCTGCTCAATGGATGGACGAACTGGTAAGGTGGGAAGGTCCTGATTCAATAAATGAGTTAACTTCTTGAAACCCAAAATGATTTTGAAGTTTTGGAGCCAATCCTTATAATTGGATCTGATCAGTCTATGGGTATCCAAGATACGTGCTAGTGGGTTGGATGCAGATATTTTTCTATAGAGAGTCAAAGTTTCTAGTTAGATATTATAATAAAGACTTGACCAATTTATTTAAGAATTTTATTTTTAAATAAATTAGCTTCCACTATTTTCTTAGATTCCTACACTCTCTCTGTAGAGATGCAAAAATCTTCATGATTAATGATTTTTAGTGGGTGGTGTGATCCCACCAACTGACTCATCACATCACCTAATAGTTATTGATGATGGGTTAGCCAATGAGTGAACAACTCTTGTTCAATGATTCTCTAATCATGGTGCATCCAAACTTGGTTTCTAATTCATGAATCTCACCATGCTCAAAATATTGATCCACTTCTTAGTTAAGTCAGACCCATCATTTGCACAGATTAGATTCCTAATTGAGTCTCTCATTGTATCCAAAATATTGAGCCCAATCCATCCTCCAGCCTATAGCATCTAAAGCCTAATAGACATGGTTGCATCTTTCTGGTGTAACTGAACCACTATAACCAGCTAAGAACAATCAACCCCAGAAAGGGCCCATATATCTACAATGGTGGAAGACCTTAGACTTAATCTTTTCTTAGAAAGATTTGATTTAGGTCTCATTAAACTAGACTTGACATAGTCATAACCATTATGACTAACCTAGTAGCACGTGTTAGCTTGAATTATTAGCCACCTCAGATCAGGATTGAGCCAACAAATATGGCTAGGTAAGTGAGACTAGTGGAAGGGATATGCCATTAACTCAATAAGAATGCATTTGAGTCAAGTAACTTCTAATTAAAAACCAGTCGATCGTATCTGCCAAACTTACCTTAGACACCAAATTGTTAAGCCAGAACTAATCAGATTAGCCTACAATCCAGACTCTAACTACTGAGCCTAATTAGATCTTAGCTTGATCGATCACTCATGTGATTCGATCTTGACCCAGACTTAATCCTATTAGGCTGGTTAATTTAAGAACTCTTGATCCCATCTAACCAACTCTTGATTCGGTTTGATCAAATGCTTAAACCTAATTGAGCTACCTAAGCTCGAACTCAATTTTATGAATATGTCTTAGATCTAAAATTCTCAATTTTAGACCTAATATATATTTCATAATCTTAATTCTTAATTAAGTTTAGGGTTCACAAACATGTAAATAAAATCCTAGGATTTCAGGATCTAGGGTTTTGCAGAAAATAAGTTCTTGATTTCTAATTAAGGATGAATGTGTAGCACCCCTACACATCATAAAAATATCCCATCAAATAAAAAGAGAGGGCATTTAAATCCTACTTTGTTCTTATGATCAGACGACCAAGGAGAACGCCTTAATCAAAAATATAAAAACTACAAAACTAGTTAGATCTATATCATATATCTCATATATAAAAATTGATCTAACTATAAATATTTTTTGCATACATCTAATGTATCATATCATGCATATTTTTAGATCTAAATTATCTCATAATTATCTAAAAAATTAAATTTAAATTGATCACATCAAAATAAATTTTATTCTAGATAATTATGTAGAACTATTCTACAACTAGTCTAAACATGCATTCATCATATCTCATATGAACCAATAATTAAATAATTTTATTTTTTATTTTTTAAATCTTATTATAATATTTATAATATTAAAAAATAATAAATAAATTAATCTAAAATTATAACTTAATCAAATTAAATTATGATCATGCAAGACTATACATAGAATAATTCTATTCTACAACTAGTCAAGCATCTTGTAGAACTTAGATCTAAATTATTTAATTTTAATTTTTTTAATTTTAGATCTACTCACATCTCATGTGACATCTAAAATCATCTAATTATTAAATTAAAATTAAATTAAAATAAGATCTAGATAATTTAAGGGAACCTGGCTCTGATACCAGTTGAAGAAAAAAACCTATTTTCTGGGTCAGGTTCGTTCAGATATGATTTGATCAAGAGAAATATTCCAAAATTTTTTTCTCTTAGATCTAAATCAAATTTGATACCCTTTAGATTTGATTTAATAGATCTAATAAAATAAAATTAAATTAAAATAAATTAAATCAAATTTAATTTATATCTTGTTCTTGGGTAATCTAATTACCCTATGATGATCCAGCTGATTGTCAGAGGTTCTGGATGCAGCCACGCAATCATCTAGCCTCTATCAGTATCCACTTGGTAGGATCTGAATATCTCCTTCTTCTCGATCTATTCTCTAAAGATCAGATCTGGATCTGATCTTGAAGGTCTTCAAAACAACTTTTGAAGATTTGATGTTGTCTCTTGCAACAGTGCTGCCTTCTTCCTTTCTTGTCGCCTTTCTCTTGCTTGGATCGCACCAAACTTGAGCCCAAAGCCTCTTGAGCATGGAGAGGAGAGAGAGGATCTAAGGAAGGCATGAAGAAGAGAGGGAGAGAGCAATGTAGCATGGGCAAAGGGAGAAGTCCTTTAAAGCTAGGCGCAGATAGGGTTTTTATAGACCCTACTGCGCCAAGTAGTAACACATCATCCTGGCCAATCACGTCTCTTCGTGCAATCAGATCTAAATTTGATTAGTAGAATGACATCATCTGATCTAATTAGATGAGACCCCCTCTCCAACACCCTTAGGTAGTGCCAAGATTGATCAAAGCAGAGTCCTTTGGTGCCACCTAGTTTGATTCCAAGAAGCAACCTGGAGTCCCATCTGTATGGGACTCCAAGCATCCCTATCCTTGGGTGCACACCTCCTTAGGCATGCACCCCCTCCTTTCCTCTTTCTAGTAAGGGGACAAGCCCCTATCTGCTCTCCTATGGGTGCATGACACATGGACAGACATCTAAGTGTCAAAGGTCAATGTTTGACTAAAGTCAAAAGACAAGAATTAGCAGATGATGAAAAATAGCAGGTGTTGTCTCAAATTTATCTCATAAATTAAGATAATTCTTTTCTAACCTGAACAAGCTTCAGTCAGACCAAATAAAAGTACCTAAGTGAGCACAAACATATTTGGCTCAGTCGAGACAACTTTAAATGATTGTAGAAGGAGAACATTAGGCTCAATCATATACTAGCATAATTTCCTTGAACCTAATTTAATCTAATTCAAATCAATTGAACTGGATTAGTCTAATTGATGATATCCAGATCTAAACCCTTATTTGTGTGATCTAGTTAGGTTCAGTTCTGTATGGTAATAGGATATATCATGATCTCTATCATTGACATCATCGAAACACCTTCCGATGGATCAAAACTTTTTTGATTCAGATAACTTGAATGATTGATCATCCAAATCATTCTAATTGCTCCCAAAATTCATCAAAGACACTTAGTAGTATATGGTGGCAACCCATCAAAATTGAAGATGAACCTCTTGTGCAGTTACATATGTGATTAAGTTCTTCTATCTTGAGCTCCGATCAGATTAGGATTAAGATAAACTCGTCAAACCCTAATTTCTATCATATGATTTAATCATTTGATTCAAGTCCGATGTGAAAACCTTAATAGAAACTTTTTCTATTATTTCTCTCTACCATGGCCATGGGCTTATGGACTTGATTCTCATGATCATCATAGGGCTGCTCTTCATCTACCGAGGTAGATAGATCCCCTCTTGGTGCAATCCAATTTCTAAAATGAACATGCTATAGCCGACATACATCTTAGAATTCTGAATGGCTAGAAGATCGAGTCATGGTGTAGTCAAACTATAGCACCTTCAAGGTGAACTATCGATGCACCTTAGGTCAAAGAACTAGACACACCACTGTAGCTTCGAGCCAGTCATCGACGAGAAGGTAGACTTTCTTATGACTGCTCGAGGTGGTCATGCTCAGTGCCCTCATTCTCTAATGAGTACCTATACTCTCGCTCCGATGTCTCTACACCATAGACTCAAGACTCATCTACTATAAAGAAGCAATTGTACACCAATCTTTCGGATCAATCACCATCCTCATGATTATCCTACGATTGGGAGCATTTTAGAAGTTAATAATGAAAATTCATGTCTTAAATTTTTAACTCTTGAAAATAAGAATTATCATTACCATTAACTCAAGGGATGTATCACAGACACTAAATATACATTATGATAGAAAATAATCTATTTTTTTATTTATAGTCAAAATTATAATTTTGTTCTTAGAAGTGTACAACAAGTGTCAGCCAATTCTGACTTCTAGGGCAAACATATCTAACAGGGCCAACTCTGATATGCGGTCGAGTCAACTTGGGTTAAGATCGAGCCAGCTCGAACCACAACCGAGCTAGCTCTCTCAGGTAATAGACAATAGGAGTCTAGGTGAGATGCAGTCGAGCTAGCTTAACCCCTGATCGAGCTGGCTCGATGGAGGTGAATAGAACACGATAGAGTTTTTTCTATTTGGACTTGGATTATGATTAATCCAAGGGGTTTATGGGAGTTGCACATGGACCATAAGATCTAGCGGCCATGAAGGTTTGCGGTCATGATATGAAGATCGAAAAATATTCTAAGACTCCATCAAGGACATGCTCGACTCATATTAGGAGAATGAGTCTTATTTGGATTCTTGTGAATAGCTGAGAAGAGGATTCTCATCCTATTTAAAGGGCTGAGGTGTTGTGGAGCAAAAAAAAAAAGATGGTACATGTGGCATGAGAGGCACGTAGAGAGGATCAGGTAGCCATCAAGAGGAGCTTGGCAGAGCATCGAGTACGTGCAGCCCATTAGAGAGAGAAGCAACAGGTGAATAGCATCTGATGAGGAGATTGTGAGGGTAGAGCATCTTGTAGCTTCTATAGATCTCCTTAGGATTCTGAGAGAACTTTTATGAGGGTAGCTTCTAGTTGAGAGAGATTTATGTACGGTGAGTTGAGAGTGGATGTTCTCCTCTTATACCTATTTTTTTCTTTCATAGTGAAGCTTTGCATGCCCTATGGAGGCGAGCCTTTAAGCTGATCCATGTACTTGATTGTTTTTTTGTTTTATTTCTTTCTTTTTCCTATCACAATAATTTGGTAAAAGATCCTTAATAAGTGGTATTAGAGTATCTGATATCCCAATAGTTTGGTACCAGAGCGAGTTGATACCACAACACATCCTGGACTAAAAAATAATAGTATCTATTCAGCTAACGTGGTACTCTACTAGATTGCCTTAAGGGTGCAAGTTCACTAGGCTTTGGGTTTGATTGAATCAAATTTGGTTTTGGTTCAGTTGCTTGTGTCGGTTTTTCTACCTATCGAACTTTCTCAAGCTCGACCTTAGAGGCATTAGTCCCTTCACCAAGAAACTTGTTTTCTAAAAAGACTATCTTTAGGCTGATAAACACTTTTTACTCATCTACAAGGTAGAAGTCATACCCTTTGATCTCTTTTGGGTACCCTATAAAGTTACACTTGTCAGACCTGAAGGAAAAAACCTATTTTCCGGGTTAGGTTCTTTCAGATCTGATTTGATCAAAAGGAATATTTCAAAATTTTTTTTCTTAGATCTAAATCAAATCTGATACTTTTTAAATCTAATTTAATAGATATAATAAAATAAAATAAAATTAAAATAAATTAAATTAAATTAAATTTATACCTTGTTCTTGGATAATCTAATTATCCTGTGATGATCCTGCTGATTGCTTGAGATTTTGGATGCAGCCATGCAATCGCCTGGCCTCTATCGGTATCCACTTAGGCAGAATTTGGATATCTCTTCCTTCTCGATCTACCCTCCAAAGATCAGATCTGGATCTGATCTTGAAGGTCTTCAAAATAACTTTTGAAGATTCGATGTCGTCTCTTGTAGCAGAGCTGCCTTCTTCCTTTCTTGTTGCCTTTCTCTTGCCTGGATCACATCAAACTTGAGCCCAAAGCCTCTTGGGCATGGAGAGGATAGAGAGTATCTAAGGAAGGCATGGAGGAGAGAGGGAGAGAGCAATATGGCATGGGCAAAAGTAGAAGTCTTTTTAAAGCTAGGCGCAGATAGGGTTTATATAGACCCTGCTACGTCAAGCAGTGCCACATCATCCCGACCAATCACATCTCTTCGTGCAATCAGATCTAAATCTAATTAGTGGGATGACATCACTTGATCCAATTAGATGAGAGCCCCTCTCCAACACCTTTAGGTGGCTCCAGGACTGGTCAAAGTAGAGTCCTTTGGCACCACCTAATTTGATTCCAAGGAGCAACTTGGAGTCCCATCTATATGGGACTCTAGGCATCCCTATCCTTAGGCGCACTCCTCCCTAGGCATGTGCCCCCTCCTTTTCTCTTTCTAGAAAGGGGACAAGCCCCTATCTGCTCTTCTATGGGTGCATGATACATGGGTAGATGTCTATGTGTCAAAGGTCAACGTTTGACCAAAGTCAAAAGACAAGAATTAGCAGGTGATAAAAAATGATATGTATTATCTCAAATTTATCTCATAAATTAAGACAATTCTTTTTTGACCGGAACAAGCTTGAGTCAGATCAAGTAAAGGTACCTGAGTGAGCACAAACATATTTGGCTCAGTCGAGACAACTTTTAATGATTATAGAAGGAGAACATTAGGCTCAATCGTGTGCTAGCACGATTTTCTTGAACCTAATTGAATCTAATTCAAATCAATTAAACTGGATTAGTCCAATTGATGATATCTAGATCCAAACTCTTATTTGTATAATCCAGTTAGGTTCAGTTTTTTATGGTAATGGGATATGTCATGATCTCTATCATCGATATCATCAAAACACCTTCCGATGGATCAGAACTTTAATGATTCAGACAACTAGAATGATCGATCATCCAAATCATTCTAATTGCTTCCAAAATCTGTCAGTGATACATAGTAGTATATGGTGGCAATCCATCAAAACTGAAAACAAACCTCTTGGTAGAGTTACATGTGTGATTAAGTTCTTCTATCTTGAGCTCCGATCAGATTAGGGTTAAGGTGAACTCGTCAAACCCTAATTTCTGTCATATGATTTAATCATTTGATTTAAGTCCGATGTGAAAACCTTAATAGAAACTCTTTCTATTATTTCACTCTACCATGGCCATGGGCTTATGGACTTGATTCTCATAATCATCATAGGGCTGCTTCTTATTTATCGAGGTAGATAGATTTCCTCTTGGTGCAATCTAATTCCTATAATGAACATGCTATAGCCAACATATACCTCAGTGTCCTGAACGGCTAGGAGACCGAGTCATGGTATAGTAAAACTATAACACCCTCAAGATAAACTACCGGTGCACCTCAGGTCAAAGAACCAGACACACCACTGTAGCTTCGAGCCAATCATCAATGAGAAGGTAGACTTCCTTATGACTTTTCGAGGTGGTCACGCTCAGTGCCTCATTCTCTAACGAGTATCTATACTTTTGCTTCGGTGTCTCTACATCGTAGACTCAAGACTCATCAACTATAAAGAAGCGATTGTACACCAACCTTGCGGATCAATCACCATCCTCATGATGATCCTACGGTCGGAAGCATTTTATGAGTTAATAACAAAAATTTATATCTTAAATTTTCAACTCTGAAAAATAAAAATTATCATTATCATTAACTCATGGGATGTATCACAGACATAAATACACATTATGATAGAAAATAATCCATTTTATTGTTTATAGTTAAAATTACAATTTTATCCTTAGAAGTGTTCAACAAGTGTTTGTCAATTCTGGCTTCTAGGACACACATATCTAACAAACTTCCGCTTGACCTAAAGCTAATTGGCTACAAATCTAAGTCCTATCTTCTCAAGATGGGCTTCGATCTTCTGTTGGCCCAACGGCCTTGTGAGTGGGTCCGTCGCATTGTTTGCGGAGTCAACTCTCTTAACCTCGATGTAATCCTTCTCGAGGTAATCGTGGATGAGGTGGTATCGTCACTCGATGTGCTTGAATTTCTGATGAGTCCTTGACTCCTTAGCAAGGGCTATGGCACCAATATTATCGTAGTATAGAGGAATGGCATCTGATGGCATCACTCCGATCTCTATGGTAAACTTTTTGTACTAGAATGCCTTCTTCGTAGCTTCTGATGCAACGATATATTTTGCTTCCATAGTGGAATATGTTATCACTGTTTGCTTGGAACTCTTCCAACTGACAGCACCATCATTACACACAAACAGACTCTCAGATGTCGACTTTCGATCATCTACATCAGACATAAAATCTGAGTTTGTATACCCCTGGACTTGGAGTTCTCCATTACCAAAGACTAACAACATATCCTTAGTTCTTCTCAAGTACTTAAGGATACATTTCATAGAAGTTTAGTGTTCTTCACCTGGATTCGACTGATATCTGCTCATGACACTCACAGCATGGGCTATATCTGGTCGCGTACATAACATGGCATACATGAGGCTCCCTATTGCTGAAGCATAAGGGATCTTGCTCATGCATTCTATTTCCTCAGGTGTGCTAGGGCACATCTTCTTGGAGAGATGAATGCCATGTCTGAAGGGTACCAAACCCCTCTTAGAGTTTTTCATGCTAAACCTCTTTAGCACTTTTTCTATGTACATCTTCTATGAAAGTCTTAGCATCCTATTTGGTCTATCTCTATAGACCTTAATTCCTAGAATATAGGATGCTTCTCCTAGGTCTTTCATGGAGAATTTTTTGGATAACCACATTTTAACTATGGTCAACATGGGAATATCATTTCTAATAAGGAGGATATCATCCACGTACAATATGAGGAAGATAACAACGCTCCAATTGACCTTTTTGAAGACACATGATTCCTCCTCATTTTTGATGAAACCAAACAATTTGATCACATCATTAAAATGAGTATTCCAACTCTGAGATGCTTGCTTAAGTCTATATATGGACCTTTGCAGTTTGCATACCTTGTAATCAACATCACTAGATGTGAAACCTAGCGGCTGTTCCATATAGAAATCTTCCTCAAGGTATCTATTTATGAACACTAATTTTACGTCTATTTTCCATATTTCATAATCGAAATAGCCTGTAATAGCAAGCAATGTGCGGATGAATTTTAGCATAGCTACTGGCGAAAAGGTATCTTAATAGTCAATGTCTTCACGTTGACTATACCCTTTTTCCACTAATCTAGCTTTGAATATCTCCATATTCCTATCTGCACCAATCTTTCTCTTGTAGATCACCTACACCCAATAGGTACTATATCTTCTGATGGATCTACCAAGGTCCAGACTTGATTTGAGTGCATCGAGTCAATTTCTGACTTCATTACCTCTAACCATTTCTCAGAGTTGATATTTAATATCGCCATGTTATAGGTTTTGGGATCACACTATGAACCCCATTACCTACAAGGAACATTTTTTCTACTTTCTCTAAAATAGTACCTAAGTATCCCTCAGGAGAACGAAAAATTCTTTTTGATCTATGAGGTGGAGGAGGTAATGATTGTATTGGCTCAACCTGATTTGATTTCATTTGGTCCTTAGCTCATTGCTTTTGTGTGACTTTCTCCTCAAGCTTGATCTGCTTTCCAATGCCGCTATCTTGAATAAATTATTTTTCAAGAAAGATGGCATGTCGACTTACCATCACATTATGATCTTCTGGAATGTAGAAATAATATCCTAATGACTCTTTAGGATATCCTATAAATCGAGCTCTAAAAGACCTAAAGTCTAACTTGTCCGTTTGTTATCTTTTGATATGAGTCGGACAACCCCAAATTTTGAGATGACTTAGATTTGGTTTCTTACCATGCCATATCTCATATGGTGTGATAGGAACGATTTTAGAAGGAACCCTATTCAATAAGTATATTGCAATTAACAAACTATGTCTTCAAAAAAAATCAGGAGGGTCTGTGAAGCTCATCATGGATCGGACCATATCTAATAGGGTACGGTTCCTCCATTCTGAAACTCCATTAAGTTGAGATATTTTAGGTAGAGTCCACTGAGAGACTATGCCATTTTTCTTGAGATAGTCTAGAAATTTTTGACTAAGGTATTCACCTCCTCGATCTGATCGAAGAACCTTAATGGGTTTTCCAATTTGCTTTTCTACTTCATATCTAAATTTTTTGAAGTTTTTAAAAGCTTCAGACTTGTGTCCCATAAGATACACATATCCATACCAAGATAAATCATAGATAAAGGTTATGAAGTAGACAAAGTTGCCTCTAGCCGGCACATCAAATAGGCCACACACATCAGTATGCACTAGGGCAAGAAGATCCATGGTCCTTTCCCTATGTCCTACAAAAGGGAGCTTAGTCATTTTGTCATGAAAACAAGATTCATAAATTGGATATGACTTAAAAGTCAACAGACTCAATAGCTCAATTTTCTTCAATTTGTTAACCCTATTTTCTGCTATATGACCTAGTCTTAGGTGCCATAGATACCTAACATTTGGACTATCCCTAGGTTGTTTCATGGCATTCACATTTTACTCGATATTAAAAATAGATACATCAATATGTAACTGGTAAAGCCTTTTAATAAGGAAACCACTTGCAATTTTATTTCTTTCATAAAAAAAAATATTATAATGGTCCTTAAAAAAACTAGTTACATAGCCTTCTTGTGCTAAACATGAAATAGAAAATCAAATTTTCTGCTTGCTGCAGGCACATAATAACAATCTTTTAATACTAAGTCTAAACCAGATGGTAGTCGAAGAGGGTATGTTCCCACGATCACGCAGTAACTCTTGCTCCATTTTCAACATGTAGGATCATCTCACCATTCCTCAGCCTCCTGCTATCCTCAAGATCCTGCATGGAAGTGCACAAATGAGCACTAGAACCAGAGTCAAGCATCTAATTGGATGCAGAAGAAATCATAAGGTTAGACTCAATAATGAGCATACTTCTAGAAGGACCTGCCTCCTTATTCTTCAGGGTGGTTAGGTAAGTAGGGCAGTTTCACTTTTAGTGGTCGTCAGTGTTGTAATGGAAATACTTTTCTTTGTCAGTGGCCTTCTTCTTCAGCTCTGCCTTTTTCTTTTTTCTTCCTTCCACTTTTTGCTTTTTCACAAACTTCTTCTTTTCAAAAGATTTTCTCTTGAAAGAAGTTCATTCCATCACAAGCACTGAGCCTTTAGAATCTTTCATAGAAAGCTCAGTAGTAACCAGCATATTCATAAGCTCGGCTAGGAAATTTTAAAGTTTATGCATATGGTAGTTCATGATGAACTGCCCATATGCATCAGTCAAAGATTGTAGAATTATATCATTCTGTAGATCCAAGTCCAACTTCACTTCAAGCTTCTCAAGCTCTTCCAAGTCCTTGATCATCATCAGATAATGATCTTGGACTGACTGCCCATCATGCATTTTAGCCTTGAATAGTCATTTAGTGACTTGATACTTGGCTGCGTGACTTTGTTCACCAAACATCTCTTGTAGGTGAGCCAACATTTGGTAGACAGACTTGATATCTTCATGTTGGTGCTTAAGTTGATCAGACATCGAGCTTAACATGTAATATCTAGCCTTGTTATCTTCATCCATCCACTTATTAAGAGACACTCTCTGTTCAGCGGATGGACGAGCAGGTAAGGTGGAAGGATCCTAATCCAATGCGTAAGTTAACTTCTCGGAATCCAAAATGATTTTGAAGTTTTGGAGCCAATCCTTATAATTAGATTCGGTCAGTCTATGGGTGTCCAGGATCCGTGCTAGTGGGTTGGATGCAGACATTTTCCTATAGAGAGTCAAAGTTTCTAGTTAGATATTATAATTAAGACTTGATCAATTTATTTAGGAGTTTTATTTTTAAACAAATTAGCTTCCATAATTTTTCTGAATCCCTACACTCCTTCTGTAGAGATGTGAAAATTTTCATGATTAATGATTTCTAGTGGATGGTGTGGTCCCACCAACTGACTCATCACCTCACCTAACAGTTATTGATGATGGATTAGCCAATGAGTGAACAACTATTATTCAATGATTTTCTAGTCACGGTGCATCCAAACTTGGTTCTAATTCATGAATCTCACCATGCCTGGAATATTGATCCACTCCTTAGTTAAGTCAAACCCACCAATTGCATAGATTAGATTTCTAATTGAGTCTCTCATCGTATCCAAAATATTGAGCTCAATCCATCCTCCAGCCCATAGCATGCAATGCCTAATAGACATTGTTGCATGTTTTCGATGTAACTGAACCACTATAACCAGTTGAGAATAATCAACTTCGAGAAGGGCCTGCATATCTACAATGGTGGAAGATCTTAGACTTAATCTTTTCTTAGGGAGATTTGATTTAAGTCTTATTAAACTAGACTTGACATAGTCATAACCATTATGACTAACCTAGTGGCATGGATTAGCTTAGATTATTGGCCACCTTAGATCAGGATTGAGCCAACAAATATGGCCAGATAAGTGAGATCAGTGGAAGGGATATGCCATTAACTCAATAAGAATGCATTCGAGTCGAGTAGCTCCCAATTAAAAATCAGTCGATCGTATCTGCCAAACTTATCTTAGACACCAAATTATTGAGTCAGAACCAATCGGATTAGCCTACAATCTAGACTCTAATCACTGAGCCTAATTAGGTCTTAGCTTGATCGATCACTCATGTGATCTGATCTTGACCCAGACTTAATCCTATTAGGCTAGTCAATTTAAGCGCTCTTGATCCCATCTAACCAACTCTTGATTTGGTTTGATCAACCGCTTAGACCTAATTAAGCTACCCAAGCCCGAATCCAATTTTATGAATATGTCTTAGATCTAAAATTCTTAACTTTAGACCTAATATATATTTCATAATCTTAATTTTTAATTAAATTTAGTGTTCACAAATATATAAATAAAATCCTAGAGTTTCAGGATCTAGGATTTTGCAAAAAATAAGTTCTTAATTTTTGATTAAGGACGAATGCACAGCACCCCTACACATCATAAGAACATCCCATCAAATGGGAGGAGAGGGAATTTAAATCCTACTTTATTCTTATGATTGGACGACCAAGGAGAATGCTTTAATAAAAAATATAAAAGCTATAAAACTAGTTAGATCTATATCATATATCTCATATATAAAAATTAATCTAACTATAAATATATTTTGCATACATCTCATGTATCATATCATGCATGTATTCAGATCTAAATTATCTCATAATTATCTAAAAAATTAAATTTAAATTGATCATATCAAAATAAATTTTATTCTAGATAATTATGTAGAACTATTCTACAACTAGTCTAAACATGCATTCATCATATCTCATATGAACCAAAAAATTAAATAATTTTATTTTTTATTTTTTTAGATCTTATTATAATATTTATAATATTAAAAAATAGTAAATAAATTAATCTAAAATTATAACTTAATTAAATTAAATTATGATCATGCAAGACTATACATAGAATAATTCTATTCTATAATTAGTCATGCATCTTGTAGAACTTAGATCTAAATTATTTAATTTTAATTTTTTTGATTTTAGATCTAATCACATATCATGTGACATATAAAATTATCTAATTATTAAATTAAAATTAAATTAAAATTAGATCTAAATAATTTATGGAAACCTGGCACTGATACTAGTTGAAGAAAAAAACCTATTTTTCGAGTTAGGTTCGTTCGATCTAATTTGATCAAGAAAAATATTTTAAAATTTTTTTCTTAGATCTAAATTAAATTTGATACCTTTTAGATTTGATTTAATAAATCTAATAAAATAAAATAAAATAAAAATAAATTAACTTAGATTTAATTTTTATCTTGTTCTTGGGTAATCTAATTATCCTATGATGATCCTGCTGATTGCTTGAGGTTTTGGATGTAGCCACACAATCGCCTAGCCTCTACCAAAATCCACTCGAGCAGGATCTGGATATCTCCTCCTTCTCAATCTATCCTTCAAAGATTAGATCTAGATCTGATCTTGAAGGTCTTCAAAATAACTTTTGAAGATTCGATGTCATCTCTTGCAGCAGTACTGCCTTCTTCCTTTCTTGTCGCCTTTCTCTTGCCTGGATTGCACCAAACTTGAGCCCAAAGCCTCTTGGGCATGGAGAGGAGAGAGAGGATCTAAGGAAGGTGTGAAGGAGAGAGGGAGAGAGCAATGTGGCATAGGCAAAGGGAGAAGTCTTTTAAAGCTAGGCATAGATAGGGTTTATATAGACCCTGCTGTGCCATGTAGTGCCACATCATCCCGACCAATCACATCTCTTCATGCAATCAGATCTAAATCTGATTGATAAAATGACATCACCCGATCCAATCAGATGAGAGCCCCTCTCCAATACCCTTAGGTGGTGCCAAGACTAGTCAAAGCAGAGTCCTTTGGCACCATCTAGTTTGATTCCAAGAAGCAACCTGGAGTCCCATCTATATGAGACTCCAAGCATCTCTATCCTTGGGCGCACGCCTCCCTAGGCATGCACCCTTTTCTTACTTCTTTCTAGCAAGTGGATAAGTTCCTATCTGCTCTCCTATGGATGCATGACACATGGGCAGATGTCTAAGTGTCAAAGGTTAACGTTTGACCAAAGTCAAAAGACAAGAATTAGCATGTGATGGAAAATGATAGGTGTTGTCTTAAATTTATCTCATAAATTAAGACAACCCTTTTCTAACCTAGACAAGCTCCAGTCATACCAAGTAAAGGTACCTGAGTGAGCATAAATACATTTGGCTCAGTTAAGACAACTTTTAGTGATTATAGAAGGAGAACATTAGGCTGCTAGCACGATTTTGTTGAACCTAATTGAATCTAATTCAAATCAATTGAATTGGTTTAATCCAATTGATGATACCCAAATCCAAATCCTTGTTTGTGTGACCCAGTTAGGTTTAGTTCTCTATGGTAATGGGATATGTCATGATCTCTATCATCGACATCATCAAAACATCTTTTGATGAATCAGAACTTTTCTAATTCAGACAACTAGAATGATTGATCATCCAAATCATTCTAATTGCTTCTAAAATCGACTAGTGACACCTAAAAGTATATGGTGGTAACCCATCAAAATTGATAACGAACCTTTGGTATATAGTTACATGTGTGATTAAGTTCTTCTATCTTAAGCCCCGATCAGATTAGGGTTAAGGTGAACTCGTCAAACCCTAATTTCTGTCATATGATTTAACCATTTGATTCAAGTCCGATGTGAAAACCTTAATAAAAACTCTTTCTATTATTTTACTCTACCATGGCCATGGGCTTATGGACTTGATTCTCATGATCATCATAGGACTGCTCCTCATTTACCGAGGTAGATAGATTCTCTCTTGGTGCAATCCAATTCCTACAACGAACATGCTATAGCCAACATACACCTCAAGGTTCTGAATGGCTAGGAGACTGAGTCATGGTGTAGTCAAACTATAACACCCTCAAGATGAACTATTGATGCACCTCAGGTCAAAGAACCAGATACATCACTATAGCTTCGAGCCAGTCATCGATGAGAAGATAAACTTTCTTATGACTGCTCGAGGTGGTCACGCTCAGTGGTCTTATTCTCTAATGAGTATCTGTACTCTCACTCTGATGTCTCTACACCATAGACTCAAGACTCATCTACTATAAAAAAGCGATTATACATGAACCTTCTGGATCAATTACTATCCTCATGATGATCCTACGGTCGGGAGTATTTTATGAGTTAATAACGAAAATTCATGTCTTAAATTTTTAATTCTTGAAAATAAGAATTATCATTACCATTAACTCAAGAGATGTATCACAGACACTAAATATATATTGTGATAGAAAATAACCCATTTTATTATTTATAGTCAAAATTATAATTTTGTCCTTAGAAGTGTACAACAAGTGTCAGCCAATTCTGGCTTCTAGGGCACACATATCTAATAAGACCTAGGTTTAAGCTTGTCCATTCCTAAACTTTTGATATAAGTCAGACACCCCCAAACCCTAGGTGTGAGAGTACCGACTTAAGTCCTGTCTATATCTTATATGGTGTTTTGGAAACAAACTTACTTGGTACCCTATTTAGAATATAATAAGCTGACTCGAGCGCATATCCCCATAAAGAGATAGATAGATCAGTAAACTCCATCATAGATTGAATCATGTCCAACAGGATTTGATTCCTTCTTTCGGACACACCATTATGCTGTGGTATTTTAAAAGGAGTCCATTGGGAGAGAATCTCATTCTCCCCAGGATATATCAAAAATTCATTAGAAAGGTACTCACTCCCTCAATTAGATCAAAGAGTTTTAATACTCTTCCCAATTTTTTTTTACCTCATTATGGAATAGTTTAAACATTTCAAATGACTCCGACTTATGCTTCATTAAGTAGACTTACCCATACCTCGATAGATCGTCTGTGAAGGTTATGAAGTTGAAATATCCATCTTTAGAGCTTGTGCTCATGTGTCCACACACATCAGTATGTACTAGACCCAGGAGTGCAATGGCTCATTCATCCTTTCCAATAAAAGGTGACTTGGTCATCTTTCTAAGGAGATAGGACTCATAGGTCGAAAGTGATTCACAATCACTAACCTCAAGAATTTCTTCTTAAGCCAACCTATTTATTCTATCCTTCTTAATATGACCTAGTCTATAGTGCCAAAGGTAGACATCTGATACATCATCTATTTTAGGGCATTTACTAAAGGTTTGGACTATGTTAATAGGTTGTGATAATAGATATATTCTATTATTCAATTATCCAATACAAACTGTAACACCATTTAAAATAATATCATAAAAATTTATTTTTATTGAAAACTGATAACTATTCTTGGCCAAAAGGCTTGCAAAAATTATATTCAATAACAAACTTAGGCAAAAGTGATAATCACTAAGAATAACTCTATAAGATTTGATTACAAGGTTTATGATTTCTAAGACTAGAACTAGAACTTGTCTTCCATCTTCAACATTTAGGAACCTCTCATCTTCATCAAATCTCCTACTGATATAAAAATCCTACATCGAATTATAAATATAATAAGGACTTTCGGTATCTAATACTTAGGTAGTAGTATCACAAATTAAGAAGTTGTAAGATGTTACTTACTCAGAATTTAGTCTATCATGTAAGAATGAAGCACATCGACATTAGGTACCATCGAATCAGAGAGCTCATGGAGGATGGTGAGGTGGAGCTGGTAAAGGTTCATACTAAGGAGAATCCAGCTGATGCACTGAGAAAGGTTCTTCTGCAGGACTACTTTCATAGATGTGTTGCACTGATGTATTTGATGGATAGAAAGGAGTTGCTCCAAGCCTTGGGGTACCAAGGTGGAGATTAAAAGAGCAAGGTGGTTCTTCCAAGGCTTGGGAGATCATGAAGGAGTCAAGATGGTAGCTCCTGGAGGCTTGAATCGACTAAAGTTGTATGAACTGAGAAGGAGGGCTGATACACTATAAGACTGGCTTGGATATAGGTCGAGCTGGCTCGAGATGAGATCGAGCCTACTTGGGCCAAAATCAAGCTAGCTCTCTCAGATAAATCAAGAACGTGTATTCAAGAATCTATGACTTGACAGACGGTTGAGCTAGCTCAAGTGTTCGTCAAGCTAGCTCGGACAGGCGAATAGATGAGCACGGGTTTTCTTTGTTTGATCTTGGATTAGATCTAATCCAAGAGGTCTTAAGGCCTAAGTTGAGAGGTCTTAAGGTGGCTAATTTATGTATAGGGATAAATCTTTAGTCCTAAGGATGAAAGAATGCAAGATATGGGCTTGGGTGAGTGTTTTCTTATATGAGTTAGCCTGGGAGAGTTTTTAGGGCTAAGTCATGTTGACTCAGGGCGTTTATATATACTTCATATATATAATATTTTTTGACAAGAAAAGGAGAATACAAAATTTCTTTTCTCCCTGAAATCCTAATTCCTCTCTCTCTAGAATTGCCACCCATCTCTTGGTGTCTATTCATTAGGACTGCCGCCTCCTTCTGGTAAGAAATTTTTGATTGCTGGTTCCAGATCTTCTAATCTCCAATGAATTGATTTTTACACAATCCTGATTAGGTCATCCACATTGTATTTCAAAATATTAAATCAATCTCATGAATTACCTTGGTCAAAATTTTGCTAAATTGAAATACAGAGATGCATTTTCTTTCAGCTCTTAGAGCAGTCGATCCCATCTTGATCACTCACCAACTTCATAAGTACTTGACTGTGCTCAAAAATCTTTTATTACTGAATTAAAAATTTAGATAGTCTGGTACTAAAGTACAGTGAGTTGCTTGCAAGCTACCATGGTGATCTCAAGTCTAAGAGACACTTATACTCATGTCCCATTAGAGCAATTTTTGATAGCAGATTGCTTTGGAGTTAGTCACGTTTAGTAATAATGTACCCCTACATCTCATCTATATGCCATACCATCATCTCCATACTTCTTAGTTAAGAGGATAACCAACCTATATGACATACAACGATCTATACTCGATAAACATTATCATCCTAGTTAACAACATATCATTTGATCGTGAACAGTTTAAGGATTAATCAATAAATTCTCTTTTTATCGAAACTAAATAGTCTTAAGAACTTCATCACAATATGGAGTTCATTAGAAAATATAGATTTATGATAAAAAATATTAGAATAAAATTTTATTCAATAAAAAATTATTTATAATTATGAAATAGCACAACTATCAATAGACTTATGATTGGCATTATGACATATTTTCCAACAACTCCCACTTATCCTAAAGCTACTTAGTTCAGTATCTAATATCCATCTTTGACTTGTGGTGTCGAATTTCTTTACTACCAAGGCTTTAGTGAAGGGGTTGGCTAAGTTTTTCTTTTCATCGATCTTCTAAAGATCGATATCACCTCGATCCATGATCTTCTGGACTAGGTGGTAGCAGCGTAGTATGTGCTTCATCCCCTAGTGTGCCTTCGGTTCCTTCATCTAAGCAATAGTTCTAGTGTTATATAGTAGAGCAGGATCGGACCATCTAGAAAGGGTGTTATTTTGAGCTCGATGATGAACTTCCTCAGCCACACAGCTTCCTTCATGGCATCTGATGCTACGATGTACTCCGCTTTGCAAACTGAGTCTACCATAATGTGCTGCTTGAAACTTTTCTAGCAGATGGCTCCATCATTTAGGATAAAGACATAACCCGATATGCTTCTACTATTATCATGCACTACTATAGAACAAGATTATGGTAGGAGTTCACAATCGTTGCCATAGCCTAGAACACCATTACCATAGCCTACGATAATGATTTGATAATCATTGCCATTATGGCATCGTCGTAGGTCTATGGTAGCAGTTTTTATAGCGGTTATGGTAATCGTTGCCATAAGTAGCCTATGGCAGCAGTTCAATGAACTACTGCCATTGAAACCTACGGTAGCGGTTACAAAACCACTGCCATAGGATCTATAGCAGTGGCTTCATAATTGCTGCGATAGATCTAATGCAGCAGTTGGCACATGATCTATGGCAGCAATTGGCATGCCTACGATAGTGATTTTACGATTATTACCGTAGATTTTAAATAATAAAAAATAAATTTTTATTTTTTATTTTTTTATCTAATAAATAAAATTTAATATACAAGATAAGAAAATATTATAAATATAATAATATTTCTAAAATACTTAAATTTTATTATTGAATAAAATTTATTATAATATTTTTTTAAAAAATTAAAAGTCTCCTAAATTTATATCTAAGTCATCATCACTGAGAAAATATGGAGCACGAGCAGGAGGAGCTGAAGCTAGAGGGGTTGGAGCTGGAATGCTGACCAATATATTTTCAAGAACTATGAAGGTAGCTCCAAAATGGGCGTTGAGCCTCATCACCATAGCAGTCACGAGGCCCTATAGCTGAGCAGTTTGCTCCCTAGCCTGAGCAACCACCCTTGCTTGATCTACCTATATCCTAGCCTGAGCTGCCTGCACCAATATCTCCTCAAGCTACTCCTGACTAATGATACCAGGAGCATGTAAAGAGATGCTCACCTTAAACCAATAGCTTGTTGGTGTATGTCCAGGCCTGCATCAGATCCTCCTAGAGTGTTCAGGCCCCAAGACCTGAGATAGATGGTCATGAAGGTCAGAGGTGTCCGAGCCCTTGCTCGCGAGCACATCTAACTGCTCCTGTAATTATAAATTTAAATAAAATATCATAAAAATGCTATAATACTAATCATACTAATATATTTATTACTTACAAAAATTCTTTCGATCGTGGTGTTCGTCAGCCTACCCTTTTTGTCCATAAGGCTAGATTGAAAGATCGTGCTATGGCTGGGCATCACCCCATCTATCATCTACTATAACAATGGATTAGTTTATTAGAAACATGTAAAAAAATATTAATTTAATTTATGTAGTAATATTTAGAATTCATTATCTCTCTATGCACATGACTGATCATAAACTCATGGCCAAGAGTGTGCATGTACTCCTGAGCTGCCCGATTCTTTCGATTTTGATAGAAGATAGCCTAAAAGATATTTAAATAAATAATAAATACTTAAAAAGTATTTAAATATAAATTTAAGTATATTAAAAATTTAAAAGTTAGAAATTAAACCTCAAATTTTTGGCTCCTCCAATGCCTAACATCCTCTCCCATTAACTCGGGGGATAATCCTATATCCAAGGAACAAGCTCCTCCAGAGTGTCTCATCAGTGGTCAAGCCATTCTCTATGGAGCTTGATCTTATAGCCCCAATACAACTCTTCAATCTTCTTCAATTGAGCATCTCGAGCCCTCTCATGATCTGAAAAGTCGTACCTCCTCTGTACAAAGTTATTAAAAATTATTTATGAAATTATTCTAATCAAACATAGTGTAAACATATCAAATGCATAAATATAATTAAGATACACTTATCCATATCTCCTTCCACACTCGATCTTTGGTACTAGTGTCCATCAATCGCCAGTTTATGAGTAGTACTAGAATGATGTTGGACCATCTTACAAGCACTTCGAAAAAAGAATGCATCTCTTGTATGATCTCCCCTACTGGCCTCCCCTTCTCATCGTACTACACCATCACCTGATGCTGGTGGTTATACACAAATATGTTCCAAAGCCAATTGTCAGCCTATTGATGGTTGAGCTACCTTATAATTGTAATTAATTTATTAATGAATAAAATAAATATTTTGGCATTTTCATCATAAAGTTTACATCTTCTAATAAACTTCAATATTGTAATAAAGTCCTTAAGACTATTTAGTTTCGATAAAGAGAGGATTTATCAATTAGTCCTTACACAGTTCACGATCAAATGATATACTATTAATTAGGATGACAGCATTTATCGAACATAAGTTGTTATATGCCATATAGGTTGGTTGTCCTCTTAACTAAGGAGTGTGGAGATACTGGTATGACATACAAGTGAGATGTAAGAATACATTGTCATAGAATGTGACCAACTCTAGAGCATTCTATTATCAAGAATTGCTCTAATGGAATATATGTATTAATATTCCTTAGACTTGAGATCACCACAGTGGCTTGCAAGCAACTCACTATGCTTTGGTACCGAACTAACTAAATTTTTAATTTAGTAACGAAAGATTTTTTAGCATAATCAAGTACTTGCAAAGTCGGTGAGTGATCAAGATAGGATTGACCACTCCAGGAGTTGGAGAAGAATGCATCACTACATTTCAATACAACAAAACCTTGGCCAGGATAATCTATGAGATGGATTTGGTATTTTGAGATACAATATGGATGACCTAATCGAGGTTGATAGTTAAACTCTGAGGTATCCTACGAGCATTTTGATCAAGAAGATGAATTATATGAAAACTATATCCACATGGGTTATAAGAATGTTGTTCTACACATTCGACCTATCCAACCATCGGGTACCATTGCTAGATGACCACTTTGATTGATACAAGAATTTATTCTTATGCTACCAACTTAGATTTGAATATATGGAGTCACACATATAAGAGTTCTCGATCTGATCAGATGGTTGATCAATGATTAAGAATTGTTCTAGGATTAAATAATCAATATGATTGATGTTTAACCTAGTGTAAGTATTGTAGGAGGATTAATTAGCAATTGAATTACCAATTAGCTTAATTTGATTAAGTCAGAGGATTGAGATTAAGTTTTATTAAATATAATTTAATTAGATTTAATTTTAGTTTGATTGGATCAAGTCCAATTGATTTATTGGATGAGCCAATTACAAGGATGAACAAGTCCTAGTTCAATTAGGACTTGTATGAATCCAATATCTAATTTGATTATAAGTTAAATTAGAATTAAATCTAATTTAATTTGATTCAATTAGGTTCTTAGTTGGACTAAGACCTATTCTAATTGGGTTTAATTATTTCTAATTTAATTTGATTCAAAGATCTCTTGGACCAAATCAAATTAGAAGTCCTAGTGTGACAAGGACTTCTATTCCTTACGCCATAATGATCTCCTTGCCACCCTCCATGCCCCCTTTGCTTTTTGCATGAATTCTCCACGTCCCAAGGGAGTTCACGAGCACCCCAAGTCACCCTTTTTCTTTCTTACATAGAAAATAGTTGTAGACCCAGTCAAACAAGGAGTTGGTTTTGATTTAAATTCTATGAGATAGAATTTTAAGCAACTAAAACTCCTACCCATGCTTGCCGCTAACCCTTCTAGATTTCCTCTAAATTTTTTAGTGAAAAAGAGGGAATTTTGTGTGACAAAATTTGGTGGTCCATACCAAAGAAAAAGGAGGGGGCACCTCAGAGTTGGGTGCCCCTTGTCTTGCCCTTTTTGGACATTCCTTACTAGGTATTTGACCTACACAAGGATTATTCTCTACAACTCTCTATTTTAAGGGTCTTTTGACCTAATTTTTTTAGATGTTTTAGAACCAAGAGAGAGGGCTTTGGGTGTGGGAAAAGCTGGGTGCAATCAGGCTTGGGCATGGGGTTTTAAGAAGACACAATCTCAAGTGTCTTGATAAGAGAAATAAGGAAGAAGAAGGGGCTCTTCTTCTAGGATTTTCCTCTAGATCATTTTCTCCATCTTTTTGTGAGTTTTTGAGAGGTGTATCATATTCACAAATTTTCATTCTTTCTTTTGAAAGTTAGAGAGTCTAAGTTTTGAAGAAGAAAAATCTAGATCGACTATCGAAGAAGGATCATCATAGTACTAGTATACTATGCTGATTTTCAGCCATCGGACTTCTGATCAGCGATCGAGGGGTCGTGTGGAATTCTGTAGAGGTCAGACATGTGTACGACTCAGAGCATCAATCTTAGCCCTAGATCAATGAGCTGGAAAGTCTAACTTGCAAAGGTAAGGGTTATATAATCTTCCTGTTTCATACCTAAGTCTGATCTAGTGTAGTTTTATTGTTGATATGATCAATATAAGTATTTTTTATCTTTAATTTTTGATTTAATTACATGCTTAAATCATGTAATGGGATCCTAGAACTAGAAGTTTTTCTTATATATTTATAAATTAATATGATTAATTTATCTATTCCACTGTGTAGATTTGAAAATTTTCAAAATCTAACCATGAAATCCTAGATCTATTTCCTTCAATTGGTATCAGAGCCAGGTTACCTTATTACATGATTTTATGCATATTTAGATTATTTTTAGATTAGATCTAATTTATAATATGATGTTAAATCTAAAATTAAAAATTAGATCACACGAACTGATTATAAGATTATCCTACTATAAGGTTTACCCCTTACAGTGGAGAGGTTGTCCTAGTTCATGTAGATCTAATATAAATCATAAATTTATTAGATATGATTTAGATCAAGTTATGATTTATTAGATCTAAATTTATTTAAATTTAAAAATAAATATTTTAGATTGCATAGATTAATTATAAGATTGTCCTGCTGTAAGATTTTTTTCTTATAGTGGAGAGGTTGTCCTAGTACGTGTTGATCTAAAATTCTAATTATAAAATTTTAAATTAGATCTAAAAAAATTTATGATCTGATTAAAAATATTTTAATCTAATTTTTATCATCATAAATATATTAGATTTGATCTAAAGTGATTTATGATTGATTAGAATTGAAATAGTTTCAATTACATGAACAAGATTAGATTAGATCTAAAGTAGTTTCATGTTTATTTTATTTGCATATTGATTATGAATCAAACATGAAACTAGTTGGTAGTGAAGGAAAATTCTGATTTTTCAGATTAGGTTCGTTCAGATTTGATCAGATAAAGAGATATATTTTAAAATTTTTTCTCTTCGATCTAGATCAGATCTGGGATATTTCAGATCTAATTCTTATTATTTTAATAATTAAAATAAAATTAGATAAATTAAATCAAATTTAATTTATCTTGAAGTGGGTAATCCTATTACCCAATGATGATCCAATGAGCAGCGGAAGGTTCTAGATCTAGCCACGAAAGTGCCTGACCTCTACCGATATCCACTCAGGTTGGATCTAGAGATCCTCTTCTTCTCTATCACGTCTCCAAAAATAAGATCTGGATCTAATCTGAAAGATCTTCAAAACTTTTTTTTGAAGATCAGCAGTTGTCCTTTGCAGCAGCACAGCCTTCTAGCTTTCGGTCGCCTTTTCTCTCATCTGGATTGCACCAACCAAGGTCCAAAACACTTTTGGACGTGGAGAGGAGAGGGAGAAGGTGGGTTTGGCATGGAGGAAGAGGGGAGAGGCAGCCTTAGGGTGTGAGATTTCAATTCTCCAATCTTAATTTGAGTTGGGCGTAGGGTCTTATTTATAGACTATCTATGATCCAACTCCTCTTCTTCCCAACCAATCACAACTCTTTGTGAAATCAGATCTAAATCTGATTGGTGGGAATAGAGTCCCCTGGATTCCTCCTTAGAGGGTGCCTAAGACCAGTCAAAGTTGGTTCTTAGGAGAACTCTAATTGGAATCCAAAAAGGAGATGGAGTCCCTGTCCAACAGGGACTCCTGGGCGCCTCCAACTTGGGCACACGCCAAGGGTGGCGTGCGCCCTCCTCCTTGCCAGGTTCTGGCAGGGGGACAGGCCCCCACCAGCTCTCCAATAGGTGCATGACATATGGACAAAAGTCAAAGTGTCAATGGTCAATGTTTGACCAGTCAAAGGTCAACTTTTGACCAAAGTCAAAGGACGAGAAATGGCAGGTGACCAAAAATGGCAGGTAATATCTTACAAAATAAGACAACCTTTTCTGACTTGGACAACCTCCAGTCAGACCATATGAAGGCCTCTGATTGAGCACAAACTCCTTTGGCTCAGTCAGGACAACTATTTATGATAGTAAAAGAAGAACGTTAGGTTCAATCGAGTGCTAGCACGATTTTCTTGAACCTAATTGAATCTCATTCAGATCAATTGAACTGGATTAGTTCAATTGATGATCACCAGATTCAAACCCTTATTTGTGTGACCCAGTTAGGTTCAGTTCTGTATGGTAATGGGATATGTCATGATCTCTATCATCGACATCATCGAAACTCCTTTCGATGGATCAGAACTCTTCTGATTCGAACAGCTAGAATGATCGATCATCTAAATCATTCTAATTGCTCCCAAAATCCACCAGTGACACCTAGCAGTATATGGTGGCAACCCATCAGAGCTGAATGCGAACCTCTTGGTGCAGCTACCTGTGTGATTAAGTTCTTCTATCTTGAGCCCCGATCAGATTAGGGTTAAGGTGAACTCGTCAAACCCTAGTCTCTGTCATATGATGTAATCATTCGATTCAAGTCCAATGTGAAAATCTAAATAGAAACTCTTTCTATTATTTCACTCTGCCATGGCCATGGACTTCTGGACTTGATTCTCATGATCATCATAGGGCTGCTCCTCTACCACCGAGGTAGATAGATTCCATCTTGATGCAATCCAGTTCCTACAATGAACATGCTATAGCCAACATACACCTCAGGATTTCCATATGGCTAGGAGACCGAGTAATGGTGTAGTCAAACTATAACACCCTCAAGGTGAACTGCCGATGCATCCTCAGGTCAAAGAACCAGACACACTACTGCAGCATCGAGTCAGTCATTGACGAGAAGGTAGACTCCCTAATGACTACTCGAGGTGGTCACGCTCAGTGCCCTCGTTCTCTAACGAGTACCTGTACTCTCGCTCCGGTGTCTCCACACCATAGACTCAAGACTCATCTACTAAAGAGAAGCGATTGTACACCAACCTTCCGGATCAATCACCATCCTCATGATGATCCTATGGTCGGGAGCATTTTATGAGTTAATAATGATTATTCATGTCTTAAATTTTCAACTCTTGAAAATATGAATTATCATTACCATTAACTCAAAGGATGTATCACAGACACTAAATACACATATGTGATAGAAAATAACCCATTTTATTGATATTAGTCAAAATTATAATTTTGCCCCTAGAAGTGTATTACAAGTGTCAGCCAATTCTGGCTTCTAGGGCACATATATCTAACAATCTCCCACTTGTCCTAAAGCCAATTGGCTACAAGTCTAAGTCCCATCTTCTCAAGGTGGGCTTCGATCTTCTGCTGGCCCAATGGCTTTGTAAGTGGGTCTGCCACATTATCTGTGGAGTTGACTCTCTTGACCTCGAACGTAACCCTTCTCGAGGTAATCGCGGATGAGGTGGTATCGCCGCTCAATGTGCTTGGATTTCTGGTGAGACCTCGGCTCCTTAGCAAGGGCTATGGTGCCATTGTTGTCGCAGTATAGAGGAATGGCATCTGATGGCATTACTCCAATTTCTGCAGCAAACTTCTTGTACCAGAATGCTTCCTTCGCAGCCTCTGATGCAGCGATATATTCTGCTTCCATGGTGGAATCTGCTATCACTGTTTGCTTGGAACTCTTTCAGCTGACAGCACCACCATTGCACACAAACAGACTCCCAGATGTCGACTTTCGATCATCTACATCGGACATAAAATCCGAGTCTGTGTATCCCCTTGGACTTGGAGTTCTCCATTACCAAAGACCAACATCATATCCTTAGTTCTTCTCAAGTACTTAAGGATACATTTCACAGAAGTCCAGTGTTCTTCACCTGGATTTGACTGATATCTGCTTGTGACACTCACAGCATGGGCTATATCAGGTCGTGTACATAGCATGGCATACATGAGGCTCCCTATTGCAGAAGCATAAGGGATCTTGCTCATGCATTCTATTTCCTCAGGTGTGCTAGGGCACATCTTCTTGGAAAGATGAATACCATGTCTGAAGGGTATTAATCCCCTCTTAGAGTTTTCCATACTAAACCTCTTTAGTACTTCCTCTATGTACATCTTCTGTGAAAGTCCTAGCATCCTATTCGGTCTATCCCTATAGACCTTAATTCCTAGAATAAAGGATGCTTCACCTAGGTCTTTCATGGAGAATTCCTTGGACAACCATATTTTGACTGTCGTCAACATGGGAATATCATTTCCAATAAGGAGGATGTCATCCACGTACAATACGAGGAAGACAACAGCGCTCCCACTGACCTTTTTGAAGACACATGGTTCCTCTTCATTTTTGATGAAACCAAACATTTTGATCACATCATTGAAATGAGTGTTCCAGCTCCGAGATGCTTGCTTAAGTCCATATATGGACCTTTGCAGCTTGCAAACCTTGTGATCAGTATCACTGGATGTGAAACCTAGCGGCTGTTCCATATAGATATCTTCCTCAAGATATCCATTTAAGAATGCCATTTTCACATCCATTTGCCATATTTCATAATCGAAATAGGCTGCAACAGCAAGCAATGTGCGGATGGATTTTAGCATAGCCACTGGAGAAAAGGTATCCTGATAGTCAATGCCTTCGCGTTGACTATAACCTTTTGCCACTAGTCTAGCCTTGAATGTCTCCACATTTCCATCTGCACCAATCTTTCTCTTGAAGATCCATTTACACCCAATAGGTACTATACCTTCTGGTGGATCTACCAAGGTCCAGACTTGGTTTGAGTGCATCGAGTCAATTTCTGACTGCATTGCCTCTAGCCATTTCTCGGAGTCGATATCTGATATCGCCTCATTGTAGGTTTTGGGATCATCACCATGAGCACCATTACCTACGAGGAACATTTTCTCTACTTCCTCTGAAATAATACCTAAGTATCTTTCAGGAGGATGGAAAACTCTTTTCGATCTACGAGGTGGAGGAGGTAGTGTTCTTATTGGCTCAACCTGATTTGGTTCCAATTGGTCCTTAGCTCGTTGTACTTGTGAGACTTTCTCATCAAGCTTAATCTGCTTTCCAATGCCGCTATCTTGAATAAACTATTTTTCAAGAAAGATGGCATGTCGACTCACAATCACATTGTGGTCTTCTGGAATGTAGAAATAGTATCCTAATGACTCTTTAGGATATCCTATGAATCGAGCTCTAAAGGACCTAAACTCTAACTTGTCCGCTTGTTGTCTTTTGACATGAGCCGGACAACCCCAAATTCTGAGATGACTCAGACTTGGTTTCTTACCGTGCCATATCTCATACGGTGTGGTAGGAACGGTCTTAGAGGGAACCCTATTCAGTAGATAAATTGAAGTTAACAATGAATGTCCCCAAAGAAAATCAGGAAGGTCTGTGAAGCTCATCATGGATCGGACCATATCCAATAGAGTCCGATTTCTCCATTCTGAAACTTCCCGTTGAGTTGAGGTATTCCTGGTGGAGTCCATTGAGAGACTATGCCATTATCCTTGAGATAGTCTAGGAATTCTCGGCTAAGGTATTCACCTCCTCGATCTGATCGAAGAACCTTAATGGGTTTTCTAGTTTATTTTTCTACTTCATGTCTGAATTCTTTGAACTTTTCAAAAGCTTCAGACTTGTGTCTCATAAGATACACATACCCATACCTAGATAGATCATCGGTAAAGATAATGAAGTAGACAAAATTGCCTCTAGCCGGCACATCAAATGGGCCGCACACATCAGTATGTACTAGGGCAAGGAGATCTGTGGCCCTTTCCCCATGTCCAACAAAAGGGAGTTTAGTCATTTTGCCTTGAAGACAAGATTCACAAGTTGGATATGACTCAAAAGTCAATGGACTCAATAGCCCATTTTTCTCCAATTTGTTGATCCTATCTTCTGCTATATGACCTAATCTCAGGTGCCATAGATATCTATCGTTTGGACTATCCCTAGGTCGTTTGGCATTCATGTTTTGCTCGATAGTTAGAATAGGTACATCAATATGTAGCTGATAAAGACCATTAATAAGAAAACCATTTGCAATTTTATTTCTTTCATAAAGAATGTTACAATGGTCCTTAAAGAAGGTAATCACATAGCCTTCTTGTGCTAAGCATGAAACAGAAATCAAATTCCTGCTAGCTGTAGGCACATAATAACAGTCTTTCAAAACTAAGTCTAAACCAGATGGTAATCGAAGAGGGTATGTTCCACCCACTGCAGCAACTCTTGCTCCATTATCGATGCGTAGGATCATGTCTCCATCCCTCAGCCTCCTGCTATCCTCAAGACCCTGCATGGAAGTGCACAGATGAGCACTAGAACCAGAGTCAAGCACCCAACTGGATGCAGAAGAAACCGTAAGGTTAGACTCAATAACGAGCATACCTCCAGAAGGACCTTCCTTCTTGTTCTTCAGGGTGGCCAGGTAAGTAGGACAGTTCCGCTTCCAATGGCCGTCGCTGTTGCAATGGAAATACTTTCCTTTGACATCGGCCTTTTTCTTCAGCTCTGCCTTCTTCTTCTTTGTTCCTTCCACCTTCTTGCTTTTTCACAGACTTCTTTTTCTTTCCATAAGACTTTCTTTTGGAAGAAGTCCGTTCCATAGCAAGAACTGAGCCTTTAGAACCTTTCATAGAAAGCTCAGCGGTAACCAGCATATTCATTAATTCGGCCAAGGAATTTTGAAGTTTATGCATGTGGTAATTCATGATGAATTGCCCATATGCATCAGTCAAGGATTGCAGAATAATATCGTTCTGCAGATCCAAGTCTAACTTCACACCGAGCTTCTCAAGCTCTTCCATGTCCTTGATCATCATGTCAGACAGTGATCTTGGACTGACTGCCCATCACGCATCTTAGCCTTAAAAAGTCATTTCGTGACTTGATATTTGGCTGTGCGCGACTCTGTTCACCAAACATCTCCTGTAGGTGAGCCAACATTTGGCGAGCAGTCCCGATATCTTCATGTTGGCGCTGGAGCTCATCAGACATCGAGCCCAACATGTAATATCTGGCCTTATTATCTTCGTCTATCCATTTTTCCAGAGACGCTCTCTGTTCAACAGATGGACGGGCTGGTAAGGTGGGAGGGTCCTGGTCCAATACATGGGTTAACTTCTCGAAACCCAAAATAATTTTGTAGTTCCTGAGCCAATCTTTATAATTGGGTCCAGTCAGTCTATGTGTGTCCAGGATACGTGCCAATGGGTTGGACGCAGACATTTTCCTATAGAGAGTCAAAGATTCTAGTTAGATACTGTAATTATGACTTGACCAATTTATTTAGGGATTTTATTTTTAAACAAATTAGCTTCCACTATTTTCTCAAATCCCTACACTCCCTCTGTAGAGATGCAAAAATCTCCATGATTAATGATTTCTAGTGGGTGGTGCGGTCTCACCAACTGACTCATCACCTCACCTAACAGTTATTGGTGATGGGTTAGCCAATGAGTGAACAACTCTTGTTCAATGATTCTCTAATCATGGTGCACCCAAACTTGGTCTCTAATTCATGAATCTCACCATATCCGAATATTGATCCACTCCTTAGTTAAGTCAGACCCACCATTTGCACAGATTGGGTTCCTAATTGAGTCTCTCACCGTATCCAAATATTGAGCCCAACTCATCCTCCAGCCCATAGCATCCAATGCCTAATAGACATGGTTGCATCTTTTTGGTGCAACTGAGCCACTGTATCCAGCCGAGAACAATCAACCCGGGAAGGGCCTGCACATCTACAATGGTGGAAGACCTCAGACTTAATCTTTTCTTAGGGAGAATTGATTCAGGTCTCATTAAACTAGACTTGTCATAGTCATAACAATTATGACTAACCTAGTGGCATGGGTTAGCTCGGATTATTGACCACCTCAGATCAGAACTGTGTCAACAGATATGGCCAGGTAAGTGAGATCGGTGGAAGGAATATGCCATTAACTCGTACAAGAATGCATTCAGGTCGAGTAGCTTCCAATTAAAAACCAGTCGGTCGTCTGTGCCAAACTTACCTTAGACACCAAATTATTGAGTCAGAACCAATTGGGTTAGCCTACAATCCAGACTCTAACCTCTGAGCCTAATTAGGTCTTGCTTGATCGTGATCTCTTGACCCAGACTTAATCCTATTAGGCTGGTCAATTTAAGCATTGTTGATCCCATCTAACCAACTCTTGATTCGGTTTGATCAACCGCTTAGACCTAATTGAGCTACCCAAGCCCGAACCCAGTATTATGAATATGTCTTAGATCTGAAATTCTCAATTTTAGACCTAATTAATATTTCATAAATCTTAATTTTTAATTAAGTAGGGTTCATAAATAAAATATGCACAATAAATCCTAGGGTTTCAGGATCTAGGTTTTGCAGAAAGTAAGTTTTGGGTTTCTGATTAAGGACGAACACGCAGCACCCCTACACATCATAAGAACACCCCATCGAATGGGAAGAGAGGGCCTTTAAACCCTTCTTCATTCTTATGATCGGACGGCCAAGAGGAACGCCTTAATCAGGAACATTCAATACTACAAAACAGTTTTAGATCTATATCATATATCTCATATACAAAGTAGATCTAATCAGGCATATTTTGCATACATCTCATGTATCGAATCATGCATATTTTCAGATCTAAATTATCTCATAATAATCTAAAAAATTAGATTTAAATTGATCTAATCAAAATAAATTCTAATCTAGACAATTATGTAGAACATTCTACAACTAGTCTAGACATGCATCAATCATATCTCATATGATATTTAAAATTAAATAATTTTATTTGCTATTTTTTAGATGTTATTATAATATTATAATATCAAAAAATAGTAAATAAAAGATCTAAAATATGATTTAATCAGATTAAATGAACAACATGCAAGACTTATTCCTATAGAACTATTCTATTTCAGAACTAGTCATGCATATTTTCTAATCTTAGATCCAAATCATTTAATTTTAATTTTTTCTAATTTTAGATCTGATCATATCTCATGTGAAATTTAAAATCACTTATATTTAATTAAAATAAATTTAAAATTAGATCTAAATACTTTTAGAACCTTGGCTCTGATACCAGTTGAAGGAAAATCTTGATTTTCTGGACCAGGTTCGTTCAGATCTAATCAGATCAAGAGATATATTTCAAAATTTTTTCTCTTTGATCTAGATTAGATTTGAGATATTTTAGATCTAATTCTTATAATTTTAATAATTAAAATAAAATCAGATAAATTAAATTAAATTTAATTTATCTTGAAGTGGGTAATCCTATTACCCGATGATGATCCTGTGAGCAGCGGAAGGTTCTGGATCAGGCCATGAAAGTGTCTGGCCTCTACCGGTATCCACTTGAGCTGAATCTAGAGATCCTCTTCTTCTCTATCATATGTTCAAAAATCAGATCTGGATCTGATCTGGAGGATCTTCAAAACTTCTTTTTGAAGATCAGCAGTTGTCCTTTGCAGCAGGGCAGCCTTCTAGCTTTCAATCGTCTTTTCTCTTATCTGGATTGCACCAACCAAAGTCCAAAACACTTTTGGACATGGAGAGGAGAGGGAGAAGGTGGGTTTGGCATGGAGGAAGAGGGGAGAGGCAGCCTTGGGGCGTGGGATTTCAATTCTCCAATCTTAATTTGAGTTGGGCGTAGGGTCTTATTTATAGACTATCCGTGATCCAACTCCTCTTCTTCCCAACCAATCACAACTCTTTATGAAATCAGATCTAAATCTAATTGATGGGAATAGAATCTCTTGGATTCCTCCTTAGAGGGTGCCTAAGATCAGTCAAAGTTGGTTCTTAGGAGAACTCTAATCGAAATCTAAAAAGGAGATGGAGTCCTTGTCCAATAGGGACTCCTGGGCACCTCCAACTTGGGCACACGCTAAGGTTAGTGTGCGCCCTCCTCCTTGCCAGGTTCTGGTAGGAGGACAGGCCCCCACCAGCTCTCCAATAGGTGCATGACACATGGATTGAAGTTAAAGTGTCAATGGTCAACGTTTGACCAGTCAAATGTCAACTTTTGACCAAAGTCAAAGGACGAGAAATGGTAGGTGACCAAAAATGGTAGGTAATGTCTTACAAAATAAGACAACCTTTTCTAACTTAGACAAGCTCCAGTCAGACCAAATGAAGGCCTCTGATCGAGCACAAACTCCTTTGGCTCAGTCAGGACAACTATTTATGATAGTAAAAGAAGAACGTTAGGTTCAATCGAGTACTAGCACGATTTTTTTGAACCTAATTGAATCTCATTCAGATTAATTGAACTAGATTAGTTCAATTGATGATCACCAGATTCAAAACCCTATTTGTGTGACCCAGTTAGATTCGGTTCTGTATGGTAATGGGATATATCATGATCTCTATCATCGATATCATCGAAACTCCTTTCGATGGATCAGAACTCTTCTGATTCAAACAGCTAGAATGATCGATCATCTAAATCATTCTAATTGCTCTCAAAATCGACCATTGACACCTCGCAATATATGGTGGCAACCCATCAGAGCTGAATGCGAACCTCTTGGTGCAGCTACCTGTGTGATTAAGTTCTTCTATCTTGAGCTCCGATCAGATTAGGGTTAAGGTGAAACTCGTCAAACCCTAGTCTCTTGTCAATGATGTAAATTCATCGATTCAAGTCCAATGTCAAAATCTAAATAGAAACTCTTTCTATTATTTCACTCTACCATGGCCATGGACTTTTGGACTTGATTCTCATGATCATCATAGGGCTGCTCCTCTACCACCGAGGTAGATAGATTCCATCTTGATGCTATCTAGTTCCAACAATGAACATGCTATAGCCAACATACATCTCAGGATTCCAAATGGCTAAGAGATCGAGTAATGGTGTAGTCAAACTATAATACCCTCAAGGTGAACTATCGATGCATCTCAGATCAAGAACCAGACACACTACTGTAGCATCGTGTCAGTCATTGACGAGAAGGTAGACTCCCTAATGACTACTCGAGATGGTCACGCTCAGTGCCCTCATTCTCTAACGAGTTTCTGTACTCTCGCTTTGGTATCTCCACATCGTAGACTCAAGACTCATCTACTAAAGAGAAGCGATTGTACACCAACCTTCCGAATCAATCACCATCCTCGTGATGATCCTATGGTTGGGAGTATTTTATGAGTTAATAATGATTATTCATGTCTTAAATTTTCAACTCTTGAAAATATGAAGTATCATTATCATTAACTCAAAGGTTGTATCACAGATATTAAATACACATATGTGATAGAAAATAACCCATTTTATTGATATTAGTCAAAATTATAATTTTACCTCTAGAAGTGTATTACAAGTGTCAGCCAATTCTGGCTTCTAGGGCATATATATCTAACAGGTAGAATCATATTATAAAAATATTTTATAAATATAAAAATCATTTTTAAAATATCGAACCCCAACCCTCGGCCCAAAATTTTATTAAGAATTAAGAGCTATTTTGATTAGGATCTAGGATTGTGAATTGAAGATCCTAAGATACAAATCATAACACAATCGATTAATGGGTTAGTGGGAATTAGGTCCATTAATTGGGTTAGACCTAATGTTAGATTAAAGCATGGACTTAATTAAAGAATTGACCAAATCTAATCAATAGTTATCTTAAATTAGGTCAAGAATTCTCTAGATCAGTTACAATAGTTGTAGTTGGTTAAGTCCATGTCTTTAACGATAACCAAGATGGACTTGATTCTTGGCTATGCAGTCTAGCATGAACTATTAGATTGATTCAATTAAAATTAATTAATCAATTGGTGTCTAAGATAAGTTTGACAATCCAGACTGATGGTTTTTAATTAGCAGCCCACTTATCTGACCATTTCTGATGGTGTCTAAGGCAAGCTTTCGCAGACCCTCCCATCGATCTCACTTACCTGGCCTTCTTGGTAAAATTATGTTTTAATTAGATTACTTAATAATTTAAGCTGACTAATGTCAGCTAGGTAAATCAGTGTGACTAATTTAGGTGCTCTTAGACTGACCTATTAATGGTCTCCCTTAATCTAACTTGATGAAGCCAGTGGAAGGATCATAACAAGCTGGTTCATTTGACCTTCTCCCTTCTTTAATTCAAATTAATTAAATCCTCTAAAATTTTTAGGTCTCTAAAATAAAATAGTTATGGTGATAACTAGATCATAGCCTCCCATTAAGTAGATGATAATGAGTCCATTAATTGGATAATCATTAGAGGCCCAAAGGCCTGTGCTTATCGACTAGTGGAATTTGAAGGGAATGCATAGGATTTCTGGCTCTACTTTCGAAAACTCTTTTCGATAAATGCACAATGGATAATATTATTAATCATATTAATAATGAAAAGCTATAGATCTAATCTAAAATTTCTATAATCTATAGGATCTAATGTATTATATATGCATGCATATTTGAAAATAAAAACAAGATCAATAGTAAAACTATTTTACTGCACTACGTGTTCAGAACACGTTACTTTTTTGCGGGTAGAAGAATGCTGCAATTTAATTTTCTCTATGTAGATCTGATCACCATGATGTAGCCACACACGTGCCTGACCTCCATGGGTAATCCACACAAGGCCTAGATTCGATCAACTCCTCCCGAGTGCTAGCTCGTATAGAAGTCTTCAATGACTAATTCCAGATCGAACTCCTTCAATTTTGCTTCACGGGCTCTTCGGATGCTTCGGATTACCGATGAATGCTGAAGATATGTAGCAGAGGCTTTCACCAAGATCTATGAACTGACAACCCTTATAACTCATAGATTTGATTCCCAAAATCCTAGGTATAGATCCTAGGGTATGCACTCATCCAAATACCCTTGCACCAAGATCTCTCTCTCTTTTCTTATTTTTCTCATGCAGAGGAGAAAGCACACATAGAAGAGAAACTTTTTCTCTTTTTATTCTCTTCTTTGTTCTTCATCATACACACATTCCAAAAATTCCATGCATAAATAGATGTGCTAGCTCTAGAGAGGCATGGAGGGTTTTAGATAAGATGGTTGGCTTGTTCATTCAAACTCAAACTCCTTTGAATTTGAATAACAACCAGCCTATCTTATCTACATGGAGCGTGAGAAAGGAAGGCACACACCTTCCCTTGCATGGAAAATGTTCATGAGAAATATTTTCTCATGGAGAGAACTTTGGCGCAAAATTTGATGAGGTGATGCATGGGAAGACTAGTTAAACTAGTCTTAATATTTGTCATCCAAAATCTAATCCAAATTGGTTAGGCCCAATTAGATCAGATTAAATCCAACTTATTTAGACTTAATTAGGTTCAGTTAAATTCTAATCAAATCATGAATTAATCAAGCCCAACCCCTAATTAAATTAGGGATTAAACCTCCTTGATGATTAGATCATCTTATAATCTAATTGGGTCAAATCCAAATAAATTCAATTCAATTGGTCTTGATCCAAAAATAATCACTCAATCAAATTGAGTTAATTAGTGATCAAATTACTAATTAAACTTCTCTTGATCAGCTATTAGATCAGATAGGAATCTCTAGTGTGTTTGACCTCACAGGTTCGAACTTAAGCCAGTAGCAAAGGAACTAATTTTCTGTACTAATCGAAGTAACCAGCTAGCAATGGTACCCGATATTCGAATAGACTAAATAGTGTAATCGACCTCTATGCATAGGATGACTTAGGGTTTAACTATCAACCCTGGAAGATACATCCAAATCATATCTCAAAGCAATTAGTTCTGTGACCCCTCACTAGAGCTACCCTGGCCAAGGCTTTGCTAAATTAAAATACTATTCAACACATCTCCTATATCCAGGAGTTATCAATCCCATCTTGACTCATGCACCGACTCCTTAAGTACTTGACTGTACCTAGAAATCGTCCATCACTGAATTAGAAATTCAGATAGTGCGGCACCAAAGCATAGTGAGTTGCTTGAAAGTTATTATGGTGATCTTAGGTTGGAGGGACACTTATACCCATATTCCATCAGAGCAATTCTTGACAGCTGAAAGCTCTGGAGTCGATCATGTTCAGTGCAGATGTATCCCTACATCTCCATACTCCTTGGTTAAGTAGACAACCAACCTATAGCACACAATGACCTATACTCGATAAATATTGTCATCCTTAGTAACAACGTATTATTTGATCATGAATAATTTTAAGGACTAAATGATAAATCCTCCTTTGTTGAATCTAAATAGTCCTAAGAACTTCATCACAATAGACTGGAGTTCATTAGAAGATGAAAGATTTATGATGAAAAAGCTAGAACAACTTTTATTCAATTAATAACTCATATACAATTACATAAAATAGCTCAATCGTCAATAAGCTGACGATTGGCTTTGGGACACTATTCTCCACAATCTTTCACTTGGCCTAAAGCCAATCGGTGCAATATCATATACCCATCTTTGACTTGAAGTCATCAAACTTTTTTACTACAATGGCTTTAGTGAATGGGTCAATCAAGTTCTCCTTTCTATCGATCTTCTGAAGATCGATGTCACCTCGATCCATGATCTTTTGGATAAGATGGAAATGACGTAGAATATGCTTCGTTTGCTAGTGTGCCTTTGGTTCCTTCACCGAACTATGGCTCCAAAGCTATCACAAAATAGCAGAATTGGTCCATCTAGAGAGGGTGCTACTTCGAGCTCGATGATGAACCTCTTCAGCCACACCACTTCTTTGACAGCATCTGATGCAGCAACATACTCCACCTCATATACTAAATCAGCCACATTGTGCTGCTTAGAACTTTTCTAACAGACAACTCCATTATTAAGGGTAAACACATACCCCGACACACTCTCACTGTCATCATGATCAAACTAAAAATTAGAGTTTGTAAACTCCATAAGTTTCAAGTCCGATTCACTATAAATAAGCTACTGATCCTTAGTATTTTTCAAATACTTTAGGATGATTTTAATAATCTTCTAGTAGTTCTCCCCTAGATTAGATTAGTATCTACTCATTACCCCTAGTAAGTATGCCACATCTAGTTGCGTACATATCATGGCATACATAATAGAATCCACTATCGAAATATATGAAATTTTACTCATATGCTCTCTCTCTTGAGTTGTTGTCAGACAATCCCTCTTCAAGAGAGAAATTCTATGGCCTATTGGTAGATAGCCTTTCTTGAAATTCTCCATGCTGAACCTCTTCAGCATAGTATCAATGTACGTGGACTGGGACAACCCAAGCAACTTTTTAGATCTATTTCTATAGTTTTCATCCCTAGGATATAGGAAGCTTCTCCCAGATCCTTCATGAAAAACTATGACGACAGCTAGATCTTTATTTCTTGTAATGCAGGAATATCATTCCCGACTAAGAAAATATCATCCACATACAAAATGAGGAATACATCTACTAGACCATTAGCCCACTTATATATGCAGGGCTCTTCTTCATTCTTAACAAAGCCATACGCCTTGATCATCTTATCAAAATATATGTTCCAACTTTAAGATGCCTGCTTCAGTCCATAAATGGATCTTTGAAGCTTGCTCATCTTAAACTCATCTATGGATATGAAACCTTTAGATTGCATCATATACACCTCTTCAGTCAGCTCTCCATTTAGGAAAGCTGTTTTCATATTCATTTGCCAGATTTCATAGTCCAGATGTGTAGATATCACAAGTATGATCTGAATGGACTTATGCATTGCCACAAGAAAAAATGTCTCATCATAGTCAATACCATAATGTTGACGATATCCCTTAGCAATCAAATGGGCTTTATAAGTCTCCACCTTCCCGTCTATGCCTCTTTTTCTTTTGAAAATCCACTTACATCCTATAGATTTTATCCCTTCGGATGGGTTATCCAATGTCCATACATTGTTGACCTTCATGAACTCCATTTCAGATCTCATGGCCTCAAGCCATTTTTCAGAGTCGGGTCTGTGCATTACATCCATGTAGGTGTTTAGATCCTCGTCATTCTGATCGTGTTCGACAGGATTATCATCCTGGACCAGGAAATCATAGTATCTATCCAGCTGACATGGTACTCTATCAGATCGCCTTAAGGGTGCAGGTTAAGTTGGCTCCAAGTCTGATCAAATTAAATTCGATTCAAGTTCAACAACTTGTGTCGGTTCTTCCACCTATCGAACTTCCTCAAGCTCGATCTTAGAGGCATTAGTCCTTTCACCAAGAAACTCCTTTTCTAAAAAGATCACCTTAAGGCTGACAAACACTTTCTGATCATCAACTAGGTAGAAATAATACCCTTTGATCTCTTTTGGATATCCTATAAAGCTATACTTGTCAGACCTAGGTCCAAGCTTGTCCGTTACTAAACATTTGACATAAACTGGACACCCCCAAATTCTAAGGTGTGAGAGTACTGGCTTACATCCTATCCACATCTCATATGGCATTTTAGAAATAGACTTACTCAGCATCCTATTCAGAATATAACAAACTGACTCACTCACATATCCCCACAAGAAGATAGGCAGACCAGCAAACCCCATCATGGATCAAACCATGTCCAATAGGATTCGATTCCACCTTTTGGACAAACCATTATGCTTTGGTGTTCTAAGAAGAGTCCATTAGGAGAGAATCCCATTCTTTCTAAGATATATCAAAAATTCACTGGAAAGGTTCTCACCTCCTCGGTCAAAGCAAAGAGTTTTAATACTCATCCAAGTTTGCTTTTCTACCTCATTAAGGAATAGTTTGAACATTTCAAATGACTTCGACTTATGCTTCATTAAATAGATATACCCATATCACGATAGGTCATCTGTGAAGATTATGAAGTAGAAATATCCATCTCTAGCACTTATGCTCATGGGTCCACATACATCAGTATGTACTAGATCTAGGAGTTTACTGGCTCATTCACCCTTTTCAATAAAAGGTGATTTGATCATTTTTTCAAGGAGACAGGACTCACAGGTCAGAAGTGATTCACAATCATTGACCTCAAGAATTTTTTCTTGAGCCAACTTGTTTATTCTATTCTTGTTGATATGACCTAGCCTACAATGCCAAAGGAAGACATCTAATACTTCATCTATTCTAGGTTATTTACCAGAGGTTTGGACTACGTTAATAGGCTGTGATAATAGATAAATTCTATTATTCAGTTATCCAACATAAACTATAGCACCATTCAAAATGATATCACAAAAATTTATTTTTATGAAAAACTGATAACTATTCTTAGCAAAAAGGCCTATAGAAATTGCATTCAATAAAAAAACTTAGGATAAAAGTGACAATCACTAAGAATAACTCTATGAGAATTGATTACAAAGTTCATAATTTCTAAAGCTAGAACTGAAACTTGTCTTCCATCTCCAACATTCAGAAATCTCTCACATTCATCAAATCTTTTACTGACCTAAAAATTCTATATCAAATTATAAATATGATAAAAGCTTCCAAAATCTAATACTCAGGCAGTAGTATCATAAATTAAGAAATTGCAAGATATTATCATATAATTACCTTACGCAACAACTACTTGCTTTCTCCTCGACCTATTTGGGTCCAAAATGGCAATGTACTGAGGACAGTTCCTCTTCTAATGCCCTACTTCTTGCAAAAGAAGCACTCCATGTGGCTTTGGTCAGGCTTGTGCTTTTTGGTCTGATTCTGTGCAGATGTTCCAGCATGTGACTGTACCTTGTTCTTCTTCTTCTTATTGTTCTTTCCTTTCTTAAAGGGTCAACTAGAATAAAATTCTCCCACTACATTCACCGACTCTTTTTGGAGCTGGTGATACTTCTCAAAGTTCTGCAGTAACCCCAATAAGCCATGGTAGTTCACTGCATGCTTTATTATCCTACAATGAGTAAGGAATGGAAGGAAGAACTTGGGTAATGAATTTAGGATCGCATCCTTTTCGAGTTGCTCATGCAAGAGAAAGCCTAGCTTACTCGGATGTTCAATCATCTCAATCATGTGCAATACATGATCAGTGACGACGCCTATCTCTCATATGAGTGTCGAAAATGGTACAACTAGTTTTGTGCCTTTCAACGTCATCAGGCGTGCCAAAGAAGTCGTTCAATATTTGAAGCATCTCCTTGGGCTGGGCATTTTCAAACCTGTAACTGAACTCATCATTTATTATCTCTAGCATAATGCACCAAACAATGGTGCAGTCATGGAGACACTTTTAGTAAGTATCTTGGACTGCCCCTCTAGCATTTGGAGTTGGTTCCTTAGGTGTCGAATCAGTTAATATATACAAGATCTACTCATACTCCAGGATAATTTTCAACTTTTGATACTAGCTATCGAAGTTGGATCCCATGAGTTTGTCATTATCCAACAATGATTGGTGCGATAGAACAGTGGCCATTTCTACATAAGAAAAATCATAGACCTAATTAGTATATGAATTATTTACTCTAAAGTCTTGGATTTTAGTCTAAAGGTTCTCCCATTATTTTGTTTGAATTGGTAGCCTCTACCTCCAATTTGAGAAATTATCCCTAATTCCTTAGTGGATACTAGAATTCACATAGACTACACATGAGCCCAACTTTGATTGATCAATCTGTATGCACCTATGGATAGGTTCATAACCAATTATTTCATCAAATAACTTCTAGTAATTTAATTTTTGCTCTGAAAACCTAATCAGTAGGCTTTGGTCTTCATTGAAAAGATCCAGTTAGGTCCAATAATTAACATGACCACATTTGGTGCATCAGACCAACAAATGATCAGGCCTAATTTTGGCTGGCCAACTTGACCATCATTAGAAAGACACGATCAATTTATCATATTATGAATGATAATTTCATTAGTCAATAAGCACTAGGTCTTCGGACCTTCAATGATTATTAAACTAATGGACCCATTATCACTTAACTTAATGGGAGGCAATGACTTAGTTATCACCATAGCTTTATCATTTTAAGGACCTAATAATTTTAGAAGATTTTATTAACCAATTTTAAGAAGAATTGGCCAGCCAATTTGGATCCTCCCACTAACTTCACTAAGTCAGATCAATAAGGATCTAATTAAAACTGGCATTAGGAGCATCTAAATCAGTCAAACTAATTTACTTAATTGACATGGGTGAGCCCAAATCACCAAGTAGTCTAATCAAAATCTGATTCATCAGGATGGCTAGGTAAGTGAGATCAGTAGAAGGAATATGCCATTAACTCATCAAAGACCGAATCAGTATGAGTAGCTCCCAATTAAAAATCATTGGTCTAAGCTGCCAGACTTACACTACTACAAAAATGGCCTATGGCAGCAATTTTCGAAACCACTACCATAGCACCTACGATAATTGTTGCCATAAGTCGGACCTATAGATGACAGCGCTTATTATAGCAGCAGTTTTTGAAACTGCTACCATAGCACCTACGATAATCGCTGCCATAAGTCGGACCTATAGTAGTGGTTAGTAGGAACCGCTGCTATAATTTAATTTATAATAGCGGTTCATTATGACCGCTGCCATATATATTTTAAATATTATATAATTTTAAAATTTAATACTCATCTTTATCATTCATTATCTAAATAATTATCATTAGAGTGTTGTCGCAAAAGGTTGCCTCGATCCGATGGCCCTAGCTTCGTTGATCAAAAAAATTTGATTTCAATGACCACGAACGATGATGCGATGATCTGATAGACGGAGACCTTCGATGAATCAAAAAATCTGCAACAATGATCTCAGTGATGTTTATAGTGTACTATCAAAGTTTCACTTCAATCGGATATCGTTATCTTAGTCAATTTAGTATAGGTTAGTTTCGGCCTTTAAATGATAAATGATTGATCGAAGGACCAAATGGTGTTCGATTATAAGATAATTTTTTTTAATTTTATAGTATTATTTATTAATCATATATATTTATAATAATTTATAGAATATTTATAATAAATATTATAAATATCTATTATAAATATTATAATTATCTATATATTATAGTTTTTGGACCGTACCGTGGTGGTAGCCTTGGGTCGTGCCATGTCGGTGGCTGTGGACTAGATTTATTAATAGATTAGGTTCAGATCAGAACCTGAATATTCAGATCTGGATTAAATTTTAATTACTGATAGCAGATCCAAATTTGAATATCTGATGGATTTGTATTTAAGAGAGGAAGGAGGGATCCGGCCTCGCTGCCATCATTAGGAGGAAGGGGGTCCGGCCTCGCCGACGAGGGAGATTGAGAGAAGGAGAGTGGAAGATCGAAAAAGTGAGAGAGGGAGGGAGGGGGTCCGGCCTCACCAGCATCACTGGGAGGGATGGGGTCCGGCCTTACCGATGAGGGAGATCGAGAGAGTGAGAGAGGGAGGAATGGGGTCCGACCTCATTGGCGAGGGAGATCGAGAGAGGAAGAGAGGAAGATCGAGAGATGGAAAAGCTGGAAGGCAGGGGTTTAGCCTCGCTGCCATCATCGATGAGAGAGATCGAGAGATGGAGAGAGAGAGTGATCGAGGGGATGGCACACAACCAAGCAGGCTTGAATACACAGCCAAGCTGGCTCGGGTCATGATCGAGCCGACTGAGGGAAAACCCTAGTCGGATGTCTCAGGCATGGAGTCAGCTGTCTCAAGCACAAAGCTGACTCAACTTTCAAGTGAATAGAATTTGATATGTCACGATGTTATATTAATTAATGTTCATTAACATTATAGATCATGATGGCACCGAAATGCCATCTAGCTTTCACCCCTGTCCCTTGATGGGTTATGCATAGTTTAACATCCAAGGAGCAGTCGGAGCATACTCCATCCACCTTGACATCGGCTGCTCAGGAACCTTCACCACCAACATCTACTCCACCGATGGCATCACTCCATCGACGGCATCTACTCCATCGACAGCTGAGCCTCTACCGTTGCAGGCATCTAAGTGTACGTTTTTATTATATTAGCATAACTTTATTTTTTATATAGTATTTATACACTTATATATTTGCATAACGTATTTGCATTGTAGGTGCATCATCCAGCCAGACATTTCATAGTCCCACACATATGGCACACATGTGAAATCGCCAGCATCAGGTGATGGTGTAGTATGATGCGGAGGGGACGTCGATAGGGGAGATCGTGTGGGAGATGCGTTCCTTTTTTGGAGTGCTTGTGAGGTGGTCAAACATCATTCCCATAGAGCTCAGAGACTGGCATTTGATGGATGCTGCCATCAGGGATCGAATATGGAAGAAGATATGGGTAAGTACATGCATCTTAGTTATATTTATGCATTTTATATGTTTACACTATATATATTTGATTAGAATAATTTTATAACTAATTTTTGATAAATTTCTGCAGAGAAGGTACGACTTCTTCGATCACGAGAGGGCTGGAGATGCCCAACTGAAGAAGATCAGAGAGTTGTATCGAGATTACAAGGTCAAGCTCCACAAAGGATGGCTCGAGCATCGATGAGACACTCTAGAGGAGCTTGTTCCCTAGATACAGGACTGTCCTCCGAGTCAGTGGGAGAGGATGGTTAGACACTGGAGGAGTTAGGAGTTCAAGGTAAAATTCTTAACTTTTAATTTTTTTAATATACTTAAAGTTTTATTTAAATATTTTTTAAATATTTATTATTTATTTGAATACTTATTAGGCTACCACCCATCAGAACTGGGAGAACCATGCAGCCTAGGAGTATATGCACACTCTAGGCTGCGAGTCTATGGCCAGTCGTATGCATAGAGAGGTAATTAATTCTAAATCTTACTAGATAAAATAAATTTATATTTTTATCATCTTTCTGATAAATTTATTCTTTATTATAGCTGATGAGAGATGGAGTGATGCCCAGCCATAGCGAGATTTTTCGATCCAACCGCACGGACAAGATAGGTAGGTCGATGAATGCCACGATCAAGCGTATTTTTGTAAGTATTAAATATATTAGTATATATGATTAGTATTATAGTATTTTTTATAAAATTTTATTTTAATTTATAATTACAGGATCAGTTAGATGCACTCACAAGCGAGGGCTCGGATACCTTTGGGCCCCATGACCATCTATCTCAGATCTTGGGGCCTGAGCACTCTAGAAGGATCCGATGCAGGTTCGGATACACGTCCATGAGCTACTGGTCCGAGGCGAGCATCTCCTCATAGACTTTTGATGTCATCAGTCAGGAGAAGCTTGAGGAGGCATTGGCACAGGCAGATCATGCTACGACATGGGTAGATCGGGCTGAGGAGCGCGCATCTCATCTGGAGGGCATCGTGAGAGACATGATGTCGATGCTCAGTACATGTTTTGAAGTCATGGGCTTTGAGGATATGTTAGCCCGTATTCTAGCTCCAACTTTGACTCCTGGTGATGACGACGATGACGATGATGTAGATTTAGGAGACTTTTGATGTATTTTATTTTTTTAAAAAATATTATAATAAATTTTATTCGATAATAAAATTTTAGCATTTTAGAATAATTTTTATGTTTATTATATTTTTTTATGTTATATATCTATATTCTTTAGGTAAAATATATAAAAAAATAAAAATTTTATTTTTTTTAATTATTCAAGATCTATAGTAATGGTTTTATAACCACTGTCATATCCGTGCCAACCACTGCCATAGGTTCGGTGCCAATCGCTACACTAGACCTATGACAGTAATTAAGAAATCGCTGCTATAGATTACCTATGGTAGTGGTTATGTAACCATTGCTATAGATATTCTATGGCAGGGATTACATAACCGCTATGATAGATCAATTTATTGCAGCGATTTATAAATCACTATAATAGGCTATCTATGACAGCGACTCTAACAACCACTGCAACAACCATTGCCATAGAGCTATGGCAACGGCCGTAGTAGCAGCGGTTAGAAAATCACTGCCATAGCCTATGGCAGCAATTTTTTGGACTATGGCAGTGATTACAAACCACTGTCGTAGTCCTTTTTTGTAGTAGTGGTAATACCTTAGACACCATTTGGTTCATTAGTTTTAATTTGACCAATCTAGCAATTTTAAGTTCGACCATGTAGCCATGAATCAAGTCCATTTGGTCCTTACTAAAGGCATGGGCTTGACCAACTACAACTATTGTAATTTGGTCTAAAGAGTCCTTGACCTAATCTAAATCAATATTTGATTAAATTTGATCAATTACTCTAATTTAGTCCATTCTTTAACTAACCTTAGGTCTAACCCAATTAATGGACCTAATTCGACTAATCTGATAATCCACATTTTGTGATCAATGACTTAGGATCTTTAATTCATAATTCTAGATCCTAATTCATCATCCTTAATTCTCAATTAAGTTTTAGGCTGAGGGTTGGAGTTCGGCATTTCAAAAATATCTTTCAAAATTTTGAAAGATTCTTTATATCCCAACATTATTTTACTAAATAGGTTAATTCATTTAAAAAATGGATTGGTTTATTTCATAAACAAGTACTAAATATAGATTTGATCATATAAAACTAGCTAATTATGACATTCAGTCAACTTCTCAGTCAGACTGGCTCGAATCCCATCCAAGCTGGCTCGAGTAGAAGCCAAGTTGGCTTGGTTCCTGAGACAGCTAGCTCGGGCAGAAGGCTTGAAGGCCATCATTCCAGTTGGGCAGGCTCAGATCCCATCTAAGCTAACCCGAATTGTAGCCGAGCTAGCCCAGTTCTTGACCAAGCCAGCTAGAACATCAATCTAGAAACCGTGTCATGGCTAGCATACTGGTTGAGCTTGCTCAATTCCTGAGAGAGCTGGCTCGATCAACAAATAGAACCTTCCTAAGATCCTATTAGGTTTAATCTAATTCTATGTACATTACATAAAAATTTATGAAATTATTTAGATTTAATCTAAACACTAATTTATGATGAAATTCAAATTAAACCCTTCAAACACATCATAAAAAATCATTAGATCTAATCTAAAGCTTTTATGATCAATTTTATAGATCGCAACGTACCAGGACAATCTTTCCACTATAAGGGATAAACCTTATAGCAGGATAACCTACAGTCTGTGCAATCATCATTTTTATTTTTTAGATTAGATTATTACTTAGATCTAATCTAAAAATAATCTAAATCATGCATATATAATACATCAAAGAATCTGCTGCTCTAATACCAATTGAAGGAAGTGCGTAAGATTTCTAGCTCTACTTTCAAAATTTTTTTTTAATAAATACACAATAGATAATATTATTAATCATGTTAATAATAAAAAGCTATAGATCTAATCTGAAAATTCTACATGCTATAGGATCTAATGTATTATATATGCATGCATATCTGAAAATAAAAACAAGATCAACAGTAAAACTATTTTACTGCTCTACATGTTCAAAACATGTTACCTTTTTGTAGATAGAAGAACTTTGTAATCTAATCTCCTCTATGTAGATCTAAATGCTGTAATGCAGCTACACATGCATCTAGCCTCCATGGATAATCCACACGAGGCCCTGATCCCAATCACTTCCTTCCGACTGCTAGCTCTATAGAAACCTTCAACGGCTATTTTAGATTAAACTTCTTTTGAACTTCTTCACTGGGTCTTCAAATGCTCTAGATTTCAATGATTGTAGATGAGTAGTTAAGGAGGTTCTTCGCCTGGATCTGTGGAGTCATGACCCTCATAACTCACAGATCTAAATCCCAAACCATAGATAAATTCTAGAGTATGCTCTCACCCAAAACCCTTGCGCTTAGAACTCTTCCTTTTTTTATGCATGCAGAGAAGAGACTTTCTCTTCTCTCCTTTCGATATTCCTCTCTTCTCTCTTCCTCTCTCTTACACGTCCATAAAATTCAGCATTTTATAGAAGCACTCAAAACATGGGAGGCATGAGGGGTTGGTTTTGATCAAGTGGTTATCCATTCAAATTCAAATCCTAATCGAATTCAATTGATAACTAGATCAAACCAATCCATAAGATGCATGTGAAGGAAGAATGCATGCCCTCCCTTATGTGAAAAAACTTATGAGAAACATCTTTCTCATGGAGAAAGGATGGCGCAAATCAAAGGATGATGTGGCACATGGGAAGACTAGTCAAACTAGTCTTACATTAGTCATCCAATGAACCAATCCAATCCAAATTGGTTAGTCCCAATTAGACCAGATTAAATCCAACTTATTTAGGCTTAATTAGGCTTAGTTAAATCCTAATCAAATCAAAAATTAATCAAGCAAAACCCTTGATCAAATCAAGAATTAAACCTCCTTGATGATTAGATCATCTTATAATCTAATCGGGTCAAATCTAAATGAATCCAATTCAATTGGTCTTGATCCAAAAATAATCACTTAATCAAATTGAGTTAATTAGTGATCAAATCACTAATTAAACTTCTCTTGATCAGCCATTAGATTGGATAGAAATCTCTAGTGTGTGTGACCCCGCAGGTTCGAACCTAAGTCGGTAGCACAGGAATCAATTTTTTGTACTAATTGAAGTGACTATCTAGTAATGGTATTCGACGTTTGGATAGGTCAAATAGTGCAATCACAATATTCAGAGCCTATGTGAATATGGTTACCACATAATTCATCCTTTTGACCTCTGTGCATAGGATGACTTCGGATTTAATTATCAATCCTGGAAGATACATCCAAATCGTGTCTTAAAGCAATTAGTCCTATGACCCCTGACTAGGACTATCCTAGCCAAGGCTTTGCTAAATTGAAATACTATTGAACATAGCTCCTAAGTGTAAGAGTGGTCAATCCCATCTTGACTCATACACCGACTCCTCAAGTACTTGACCGTACCTAGAAATCTTCCATCACTGAATTAAAAATTTAGAGAGTTTGACATCGAAGCATAGTGAGTTGCTTGGAAGTCATCATGGTGATCTCAGATCGAAGGGATACTTATGCCCATATACCATCAGAGCAATTTTTGATAGCAAAAAAGCTCTGAAGTTAGTGACGTTCAGTGTAGATGTACCCCTATATCTTACCTACATGCCATACCAGCATCTCCACACTCCTTGGTTATGAGGACAACCAACTTATATGGCATACAACGATCTATACTCGATAAACGTTATCATCCTTGATAATAACATATCATTTGGTCATGAACATATTTAAGAACTAAACGATAAATCCTCTTTTGTCGATTCTAAATAGTCCTAAGGACTTCATCACAATAGATAGGAGTTTATTAAAAGATGAAAGATTTATGATGAAAAAGCTAAAATAATTTTTATTTAATTAATAATTTATATATAATTATATAAAATAGCTTAATCATCAATAGACTAATGATTGGCTTTGGGATACTATTCCCAACATTCTGTACCAATAGAATTGGCGCTAAAGAAAGGAATCCATTTTTCTGATCCCTTGTTCTTAAAGGAGCGCTCTACAGAATTTCTTCTCTACTTTAGCTTCTTCTTCTCTGATCAACTCTGTAAGATGCTGTCCAAGAAGGCATCAACTAGGCAATCTATTGCCTCCGCTACTAGATCTCATCCAGATCTATCCACTCCAACTTCATCTTCGGCACCCTAGGCTCCTCCACTGAAAGTAGTGGTAGACGTGGAGCAATTCAACATGCTGATCCAGCAAATCAAAGGCCTCACAAAAGTAGTGCAGGCCATGCAGCAGCATTTGACATTGGTTCAGCCAAAGAGAGCTTCACCGAAATACCAGGATCTGATGTTGGGATGGCCCACCTAGGCTGGTCATCCAGTGACCCTTAGAAAGAGGAAGTAGAGGGTGGAGAGCCCTTATTTTGATCATGACTCCACCCCCGGGGGATCCCTACCTCCGTTCTATCAAAAGACCCTTAAGATCTATGACTGAGAGGATCTTCTGGATCAAAGATTCTAGGAAATAAATTGGCAGATTTAGAAACTCTACCATGCTCCTCCCGCCTATGGCGACAATATCTACACTGACCCTCCTTTCTTCCAATGAATCATGCAGGAATCCATCCCACCTAATTTCAAGCTTTCTTAATTCAAGAGCTATGATGGAACCACTGATCCAGTCGACCACCCTGAGGCCTTCTGGATCATGATGCTACTCCATGGCATGCCAGACACCATTTTATGTTGAGCTTCCTATTTACCTTGAAGGAAGCAATGAGAAATTAGTACTCGACCCTTAAGTTGGGTACGATCTTCTTTTTTGATCAAATAAGCCATCAGTTTGTGGCTCATTTCATAAGCAGCCAATGTCCAAGGAGAGGCTCAAATTTTCTCATCAACATAAAGTAGAAGGAAGGAGAGTCTATTCAAGCTTATGTTAGTCGCTTCAATGCTGCTACACTAGAGGTCTGGAATTTGGATCAATCTGTAGCCATGATCATGTTGAAGGATAGTCTTTAGAAGAATGATCTTCTATCCTTCTTGGAGAGAAAATATCCTAGGAATTTTGCTAATATGCTGGCACGGGTTGAAGGTTATGCCCAAGTTGAGGAGGCTTTCAAATTAAAGGATGATGAGGCCATAAGTGCGGCAAGTGGGCGAATCCAGTAAGCCCATGGCTGAAGAAAAATTGAGTGAATCTTGGCCGCACTTTAGAACTCCTTCTGAGTGCAGACGAGCCCAGACTCCTTGAACTCATCGATAGAGAAGCCCTAATTGAAGGGCACGATAGAACTCTCCTCCTAGAATGTTCCACAACTATACTCCTCTCAATGCTCCAATGACTCAAGTGCTAATGAAAACAAGGAGCAACTACAGAGGCTAGAGAGGATGTGCACTCACCCTGGCAAGTGCAATCCTAACAAGAACTGCCTCTGCTATCATGACCATGATCATGATACTAAAGAATGCATTCAGCTTCATGGGAAGATTGAGGAGCTCATTAGGCGAGGCTAGCTTGGTCGATTTCTTTGACCTCAACCTGAAGGAAGGAAAGATCAGCCGAGAGTGCTGCAACAGCCAAAACCACCAAAGAGGAAGGAGCAGCAAGGGGATCAACCATCTCTCAGGATCATCAATACTATCTCTAGGAGACTTCGATGAGGAGAGATCAGTGGATCAGTAGAGCTAGCTAAGTAGCAGAGGACTGAAGAATCCATAGCCTTCACTAAAGAAGATGCATAAGGGGTTCAGTTTCCATATAATGATGCAGTTGTGTTTCTTTAAATATAGCTGACTATGATGTATATCGCATTCTTGTTGATAATGAAAGCTTTGTTGATGTGTTGTTTTACGATGCATTCTCCAAAATGTCTATACCTAATAACCCACTTGAACCAATGAACACCCCGTTGGTAAGCTTTACTGGTGATGCTGTACCAGTTGAAGGGATAATAACATTTACCATGGCTGCAGGGCGATACCCAAGATAGTTCAGGGCATAAATAGATATTTTTGATGGTGAAAGCTCCATCTACTTTCAACGCAATTCTAGACCAACCTAGTTTGAATGCACTCTGGGCAGTGATGTCAACTTATTATCTAAAAATAAAGTTTCCAAGAAATCATGGGGTCGGAGAAGTCAGAGTAGACCAAGCCCTAGAGAGACATTGCTATTCAATTGCCTTACAAGGGAGTTGACAACCAGATTCTTGTCCAGTGGATAGGCTTGACATCCATGATGACCTTACTGAAGAGTGAGGTGAGCCTATGGAGGATCTTATTGCAATTCCTTTAAATGATGGAAATAAAGATCACACTGAAGAAAAATCTGATTTTCCACTGTAGGATCATCCAGATCTGATCAGATCTGAGATAGATTTTTCTATAAAGATTCCTATGATCTGATCAAATCTAAGAGTTTTCAGATCTAATTATGATGATATAATATTAAAAATTAAAAATAAAATTAAATAAGATTTAATTTTAAGTATCTTATTTGGTAATCTGACTATCCTACGATGATCCTGTTGGTTCCTGAGGTTCTAAAATGAGCCATGCATGCATCTGGCCTCTACCGTATTCACTTGGGTAGGATCTGAACATCTTCTTCTTGTGAATTTCTCCTTCGAAGATAAGATCTAGCCCTCATCTGTAGATCCTTCAAAACTATTTCTGAAGACAGCCCATCCATCTCACAAACACCATCACATAAATCTTGAATCTTATGCCAAAAACCTTGGACGTTCAACTCAGATTTGTGCCTAACTTTTTAGGCTAATAGAAGAGAGGGAGAAAGAGGATAGAAGGGGTGTGGGATATGGTATGGGTGACAGCACCTCTGCATGAAAAATAAAATCATGCGATGCTCTCTTTGGCATGAGAAAGGTTTCTTAAACACAATGCCATTTAGAGTCCTTCTTTGACCAAATAACATACTTATTTGATTATTGGGACTCTAGGATTTATTCTCCATGTGAAATCCTAGATCTCATCTAGTTTTATCACCAAAATTTAATCCAGAAGGTGGTAACATGAGTAGATAAGAAAGTGTCCATTGCGCCAAGGACTCTTCCCTCAAGAGTTTGGTCCAAATCAAACTCTATAAAAAACCCAGTCAAACCACCACCATAAATCAAGAAAATTTGCAAACCCATAGCATGAATTGAGCCCTATCACATATTCAAAATTTAGATCAAAAGAATTTTTAGAGAATTTTCTAAAAGCATCTAATCAGGTGACCCTCAATTCTCTCAATTGGGTCAACTTTTGACCCTAGTCCAATTACACTAGGAATGGAATTAATTTCTACAATTAATCTAATCTAGACTAGTTCTAATCAGATGAAAATAAATTTATTCAAGATAGAGGAATAAGTAAAATCAAATTTGACTCGATTGTGATGAATCAAAAAGATTACAGAAGAAGAAAGTGAGGCTTAATCGTGTGCTAGCACCATTACCTTGAACTTAATTGGATCTAATCCAAATCAATCAAACTAGGTTAGCTTAGTTAATGACATTTAGATCCAAATCTTTGTTTATGTGATCCAGTTAGATTCAGTTTTGTATGGTAATGAGACATGTCATAATCTCTATCATCGACATCATCGAAATATCTTTCAATAGACCATAACTTTTCTGATTTATACAATTAGAATGATTGATCATCAAAATCATTTTAATTGCTTCCAAAATCCACTAGTGATACCCATAGTATATGATGGCAATCCATCAGAACTAAAAGCAAACCTCTCGATGTAGCTACCTGTGTGATTGGGTTCTTATATCTTGAGCTCTAACAGGATTAGGGTTAAGATGAACTTGTCAAACCCAACATCCATCATATGAATTAATCATTTGATTCGAGTCCGATGTGAAACCCTAATAGAAACTCTTTCTATCATCTTCACTCTACCATGGTCATGGGCTTAAGGACTCAATCTCATGATTATCATAGGGCTACTTCTCATCTATCGAGGTAGAAAGATCTCCTATTGGTGCAATCCAATTCCTATAATGAACACGCTATAGCCAACATACACCTTAGGATTTTGAATGGCTAGGAGATCAAGTTATGGTATAGTCAAACTATAACACCCTCAAGATGAACTGTCGATATACCTTAGGTCCAAGAATCAGACACACCATTGCAGCATCGAGCTAGTCATCGATGAGAAGATAGACTTTCTTATGACTGCTCGAGGTGGTCACGCTTAGTGCCCTCATTCTCTAATGAGTACCTGTACTCTCGCTTCGATATTTTTACACCATAGACTCAAGACATATTTATCTTAACAAAGCAATCATGCACCAACCTTTCAGATTGATCACCATCCTCATGATGATCCTACGATCGAAAGTAGTTTATGAGTTAATTATGAAAATTCATGTTTTAAATTTTTAACTATTAAAAATATAAATTATCATTATTATTAACTCAAAGAATGTATCATAGATACTTTAAATACACACTATGATAAAAAAATAATCTTTTTATTAATTTATAGTCAAAATTATAAAATTGCCTTTAAAAGTGTATTACAAGTGTCAACCAATCTAGCTTCTAGGGCACACATCTAACAAACTCCCACTTGACCTAAGCCAATTGGCTAAAAATTTAGGTCCCATTTTTTCAAGGAGGGCTTCGATCATCTATCGGCTCAATGGCTTTGTCAGTAGGTCAGCCACATTGTCTGCAGTATCGACTCTCTTGAATTCGATGTATTCCTTCTCGAGGTAATCGTGGATGAGGTGGTATCGCTGCTCGATATGTTTGGATTTTTGGTGAGATCTTGACTTTTTAGCAAGGGTTATGGCACCATTATTATTGTAGTACAGAGGGACGACATCTAATGGCATTACTCTAAGCTCTACGATAAACTTATTATGCTAGAATGCCTCCTTTGCAGCCTCCGACGTAGCAATATACTCTGCTTTCATGGTAGAGTCTGCTATCACCAACTGCTTGAAACTCTTCCAACTGATAGCTCCACCATTACAAATAAATAGACTTCTAGATGTTGACTTTCAATCATCTATGTTGGACATAAAATTCGAGTCTGTATATCCCTAAACATGGAGTTCTCCATTACCAAAAACTAGAAACATATTCTTAGTCCTTCTTAAGTACTTAAGGATACATTTCACAGAAATCCAGTGCTCTTTGCCTGAATTCGATTGATATCTACTCATGACACTCACAGCATGGGCAATATCAGATCGTGTATATAGCATGGCATACATGAGGCTTCCTATTGCTAAAGCATAAGGGATCTTGCTCGTGCGTTGAATCTCCTCAGGTGTGCTAGGGCACATCTTCTTAGAGAGATGAATGCCATATCTAAAGGGTACTAAATCCCTCTTGGAGTTTTCTATGCTAAACCTCTTTAGCACTTCATTTATGTATATTTTCTATGAGAGACCCAGCATCCTATTCGGTCTATCCCTATAGACTTTAATTCCTAGAATAAAGGATGTCTTTCCTAGATCTTTAATAGAAAACTCCTTAGACAACTACATTTTGACTGTAGTCAATATGTTAATATCATTTCTAATTAGAAAGATGTCATCCACGTATAGTACAATGAAGACAACAATGCTTCCGCTGACCTTTTTGAAAATACAGGGCTCCTTCTCATTCTTGATGAATCCAAATGATTTGATCACATCATTGAAACGAGCATTCTAGCTCCGAGATGCTTGCTTAAGTCCATATATGGACCTTGCAGCTTGCATACCTTATGATCATCATCATTGGATGTGAAATCTAGCAGCTGCTCCACATAGATATCTTCCTCAAGATATCCATTTAAGAACATTTTCATGTCCATCTGTCATATTTCATAATCAAAATAGGCTGTAACAATAAGCAATATGTGGATGGATTTGAGCATAGCTACTAGCAAAAAAGTATCCAGATAGTCAATGCTTTCGCACTGACTATATCCTTTCACTACGAGCCTTACTTTGAATGTCTCTACATTCCCATCAGCACCTATCTTTCTCTTGAAGATTCATTTACACCCAATAGGTATTATACCTTTAAGTGGATCTACTAAGATTCAGATTTGGTTCGAACGCATTGAGTCAATCTGTGACTTCATTGCTTCTACCCATTTCTCAGAATCGATATCTAATATCACCTCGTCATAGTTTTTGAGATCATCCATGAATCCCATTTCCTATGAGAAATATTTTCTCTACATCTTCTGAGATAGTACCTAAGTACGTTTTAGGAGGACGAAAAATTCTACTTGATCTACAAGGTGGAGGAAGTAGTGTCTGGGTTGGCTCAATTTGATTGGGTTCCATAGGTTTCTTAGCTCGTGGCCCTTAGGAGACTTTCTCCTTGAGCCTAATCTGCCTTCCAATGCCACCATCTTGAATAAACTATTTTTCAAAGAAGATGGCATGTCAACTCACAATCACATTATGATCTTCTGGAAGATAGAAATAATATCTTAATGACTCTTTAGGATATCTAATAAATCAAGCTCTAAAGGACCTAGACTCTAATTTGTCCGTCTATTGTCTCTTGACATGGGCTGGACAATCCCAAATTTTGAGATGACTCAGACTTAATTTCTTACCATGCAATATCTCATATAGTATGGTAGGAATGATTTTAGAAAAAATCATATTCAGTAAATAGATAGTGGTCATCAGACTATGTCTCTAAAGAAACTCAGAAAGGTTCGTGAAACTCATCATAGATTGGACCATATCTAATAGGGTTCGATTTCTCTATTCTGAAATCTCGTTGAGTTGAGGCATTTCAAGTGGAGTCCATTAAGAGACTATGCCATTATCCTTAAGATAGTCTAAAATTTTTCGACTAAGATATTTGCCTCCTCGATCTGCTCGAAGAACCTTAATGAGTTTTTCTGTTTATTTTTCTACTTCGAGTCTGAATTCTTTGAATCTTTCAAAAGCTTCAAACTTATATCGTATCAAATACACATACCCATACCAAGATAGATCATCGATAAAGATGATGAAGTAAATATAATTGCCCCTGGTTGGCACATCAAATGGGCCGCATACATCTGACCAGGATGAGTAGGTCTATGGCCCTTTTCCCATGTCCTACAAAAGAGAGCTTGGTCATTTTGCCATGAAGGTATGATTTACAAATCGGATGTGACTCGAAAGTCAACGAACTCAATAGCTTGAATTTCTCCAATTTGTTAACCCTTTCTTCAGCTATATGACCTAGCCTAAGGTGCCAAAGATACCTATTGTTTAGACTATCCCTAGGTCGCTTTGATCCTATGGCATTCACGTTTTGCTTAATATTAAAAATAGAAACATCAATATGTAACTGATAGAGACTATTCATAAGAAAATCACTTGTAATTTTATTTCTTTCATAAAGAATATAACAATGGTCCTTAAGAAAACTAATTACATTGCCTTCTTGTGCTAAACATGAAATAAAAATCAAATTCCTACTTACTGCAAGCACATAAAAACAATCTCTAAGAACTAAATTTAATCATGATGATAATCGAAGAGGGTAGGTTCCCATGGCTATAATAGCAACTCTTGCTCCATTCCCGACATGTAGGATCATCTCACCATTCCTTAGCCTCCTGCTATCCTCAAGATCCTGCATAGAAGTGCATAAATGAGCACTAGAATCAGAGTTAAGTACCCAATTGGATGCAGAAGAAATCGTAAGGTTAGATTCTATAACAAGCATACCTCTAGAAGGACCTGCCTCCTTCTTGTTCTTCAAGCTGGCCAGGTAAAGAGGGTAGTTCTGCTTTCAGTGGCCATCTGTGTTGCAATAAAAATATTTTTTCTTATCAGCGGCCTTCTTCTTTAGCTCTACCTTCTTCTTCTTCCCACCATCCACCTTCTGCTTCTTCATGGACTTTTTTTTCATTCCAAAAGACTTTCTCTTGGAAGAAGTTCACTCTACAGCAAGCACTGAGCTCTTTAAACCTTTCATAGTGAGCTCAGTAGTAACCAGCATGTTCATAAGCTCAGCCAAGGTATTTTATAGTTTATGCATATGGTAGCTGATGATGAACTGTCCATACGCATCAGTCAAGAACTGCAGAATTATATCAATCTGTAGGTCTCGATCTAACTTGACACTGAGCTTCTCAAGCTCTTCTAAGTTCTTGATCATCATCAGACAACAATCTTGGACCGACTGCCCATCACAACTGACTGCCCATCACATATCTGAGCCTTAAAAAGTCTCTTAGTGACTTGATATTTGGCTGCATGACTCTACTCACCAAACAACTCTTGCAGGTGAGACAACATTTGGTGGCTAGTCTTAATATCTTCATGTTCATGCTAGAGCTCATTAGACATCGAGCCCAACATGTAATACCTTGCTTTGTCATCTTCATCCATCCATTTTTCAAAAGACCCTCTCTGATCAGCGGACGGACGTGCTGGTAAAGTGGGAGGATCCTTTTCCAACACATGAGTCAACTTCTCAAAATCCAAAACTATTTTGAAGTTCTGGAGCCAATCCTTATAGTTAGATCTAGTTAGTCTATGGGTGTCCAAGATACGGGCTAGTAGATTGGATGCAGACATTTTTCTGTAGAGAGTCAAATTTTTTAGTTAGATTTTATAATTAGACTTAATCAATTTATTTAGAAATTTTATTTTTAAACAAATTAGGCTTCCACTACTTACTCAGATCCCTACACTCTCTTAACAGAGATGTGAAAATCTCCATGATTATTGATTTCTAGTGGGTGGTGCGGTCCCACCAACTAGCTCACCACCTCACCTAACAATTATTGCGATGGATCAACTGATGAGTGGACAACTCTTGTCCAATGATTCTTTAATCATGGTGCACCCAAACTTGATCTCTAATTCATGAAGCTCATCATGCCCAAAATATAGCTCCACTTCTTAATTAAGTCAGATCCACCATTTACATGAATTGAATTTTTTATTGGATCTCTTACTGTATCCAAAATATTGAGCCCAACCTATTCTCCAACCCATAGCATCCAATGCCTAATAGACATAATTGTATCTTCCTAGTGCAACTGAACTACTATATCCAACCGAGAACACTCAACCCCGAGAAGAGCCCGCACATCTACAATTGTGAAAGACCTTAGACTTAATATTTTCTTAGAAAGATTTAATTTAGGTCTCTTTAAACTTGACATGACTTAGTCATAATAATTATGACTAACCTAGTGGCATGGGTTGGCTCGAATTGTTAGCAACCTCAAATTAGAACTAGATCGACACAAATGGCCAGGTAAGTGAGACTGGTGGAAGGGATATACCATTAACTCGATAAGAGCACATTCAGATTGAGTAGCTTCTAATTAAAAATCAGTCGATCGTATCTACCAAACTTATCTTAAATATCAAATTGTCGAATCAGAACCAATTGGATTAGCCTACAATCCAGGCTCGAGCTGTGAAGCAAAATTAGATCTTGACTTGATCGAGTCATATCTCAATATGATTCAATCTTGATTCAGACTTAATCCTATTAGGTTAATCAATTCTAAGGTTTCTTTGATTCCTCCTAACCAACTCTTGATTCGAATTGATCAATTGCTAGACCTAACTGAGCTACCCAAGCCCGAACCCAATTTTATGAAGATGTCTTAGATCTAAAATTTCATAATTTTTAGATCTAATTAATTTCATAATCTTAATTCTTAATTAAGTTTTTAATTTATAAATAAAATATTTAATAAAATTCTAGGATTTTAGGATATAGGATTTTGCAGAAAATAAATTTTGATTTCTAATTAAGGAGAACGTGTAGTACCCCTACACATCATAAGAATATCCCATCGAATGGAAGGAGAGGGTCTTTAAATCCTACTTTATTCTTATGATCAGACGTCCAAGGAAAATGCCTTAATCAAAATATATTTTCTAAAATAAAACTAGTTAGATCTAAATCATATATCACATATACAAAAGATCTAATCTATACATGTCTTGTATACATCTTATGTATCATAACTCAATAAATCATGCATGCTTTTAGATCTGAAATATCATATATTAAATCTAAAAGTAGAATTTTAAATTTGATCACATCAAAAATAAAACCATTCTAGATATTTTATAGAACTATTCTATAACTGGTCTAAGCATGCATCTTTCATATCTCATATGAATAAACTAAAAAATAATTTTTTTTTTAATTTTTTAGATCTGATTATAATAATTATAATATTAAAAAAATAAAAATAAAATAGATCTAAAATTATATTTAATCAAATTAATAACATGATCATACTAGACTATACATAAAACTATTCTACTTCTAGTCTAGTCATGCATCTTATACATTATAGATCTAAATCATATAATTTTTAATTTTTTAATTTTAAATCTAATCACATCTAAAATGATATCTAAAATTATTAAATATCAAATTATAAATAAAAATTAAATTAGATCTTAAAATATCTGAAGAACTGCTAATACAGCTCTGATACCAGTTGAAGAAAAATCTGATTTTCTATCGCAGGATCATCCAGATCTTATCAGATCTGAGGTAGATTTTTCTACAAAAATTTCTATGACATAATCATATATAAGAGTTCTCAGATCTAATCATGATAATTTAATATTAAAAATTAAAAATAAAATTAAATTAGATTTAATTTTAAGTACCTTATTGGATAATCTGATTATCCTGCGATGATCCTATTGGTTCCTAAGGTTTTGGAATGAGCCACGCATGTGCCAGGCCTCTACCGATATTCACTCGAGCAGGATCTAAATATCTTTTCCTCATGAATCTCTTCTCTAAAGATTAAATCTAGATCTGATTTGTAGATCCTTCAAAACTATTTCTGAAGGCAGCTCATTTGTCTCACAAACACCATCGCATAGATCCTAAATCTTATACCAAAAATCTTGGACCTTCAACTTAGATTTGTGCCTAACTTTTTAGACTTATAGAAGAGAGGGTGAGAGAGGATAGAGGGGGTGTGGGATATGATATGGGTGACAGCACCTCTGCATGAAAAATAAAATCATGCAATGCTCTCTTTGGCATGAGAAAGGTTTTTTAAACCCAACGCCATTTAGAGTCCTTCTTTGATGAAATAACATACTTATTTGATCATTGGGACTCTAGAACTTATTCTCCATGTGAAAACTCAGATCTCATCTAGTTTTGTCACCAAAATTTAATCTAGAAGGTGGCAGCATGAGTAGATAAGGTAGAGTCCATTGCACCTAGGACTCTTCCCTTAAGAGTTTGATCCAAATCAAATTCTATCAAAAACCTTATCAAACCATCACCATAAATCACAAAATTTGGCATGCCTATAGAATGACTTGAGCCCTATCACATATCTAAAAATTAGATCAAAAGGATTTCTAAAAAAAATTTTAGAAGCATCTGATCAGGTGACCCTTAATTTCTCAATTGGATCAACTTATGACCTTAGTCGAATTGCACTAGGAATGGATTTAATTTCTATAATTAATCTAACCTGAACTAATTCTAGTCAGATAAAAATAAATCCATTCAAGATATAAGAATGAGTCAAATCAAATTTGATTTGATTGTGATGAATCAGAAAGATTATAGAAGGAGAAAGCCAGGCTCAATCGTGTGCTAGCATGATTATCTTGAACCTAATTGTATTTAATCCAAATCAATCAAACTGAGTTAGCTCAATTGATAATATTCAAACTCAAACTTTTGATTATGTGACCCTGTTAGGTTCAGTTTTGTATAGTAATGAGATATGTTGTGATCTCTATCATCGACATCATCGAAACACCTTTCAATGGATCAGAACTCTTCTGATTCATACAATTAGAATAATTGATTATCAAAATTATTTTAATTGCTTTCAAAATGCACTAGTGACACCTAGCAGATGTGGTGGCAATCCATCAAAACTAAAAGTGAATCTCTTGGTGTAGCTACCTGTGTGATTGGATTCTTCTATCTTGAGCTCCGACAGGATTAGGGTTAAGATAAACTCATCAAACCCAATCGATGTAAAATTCTAATAGAAACTCTTTCTATCATCTTCACTCTGCCATGGCCATAGACTTAAGAACTCAATCTCATGATTACCATAGGACTACTCCTCATCTACCGAGGTAAATAGATCTCCTATTGGTGCAATCCAATTCTTATAATGAACTTGCTATAGCCAACATACACCTTAGGATTTCAAATGGCTAGGAGATTGAGTTATAGTGTAGTCAAACTATAACACCCTTAAGGTGAACTATCGATGCACCTCAGGTCCAAGAATCAGACACACCACTATAGCATCGAGCCAGTCATCGACGAGAAGGTAGACTTTTTTATGACTGCTCGAGATGGTCATGCTCAGTGCCCTCGTTCTCTAATGAGTACATGTACTCTCGCTCTAGTGTCTCCACACCATAGACTCAAGACACATCTATCCTAAGAAAGCGATCATACACCAACCTTCCAGATCGATCATCATTCTCATGATGATCCTACGATCGGGAGCAATTTGTGTTAATTATGAAAATCTATGTCTTAAATTTTTAACTCTTAAAAATATGAATTATCATTATCATTAATTTAAAAAATGTATCACAGATATTTTAAATACGTACTATGATAGAAAAATAATTTTTTTATTAATTTATAGTTAAAATTATAAAATTATTCTTAAAAGTGTATTACAAGTGTCAGTTAATCTAGCTTCTAGGACACACATTTAACACACGCTGTGTAGATCGGCTCCAACTTAAGAGGAGATGTCAGAGATCAGCTCATTGCCTTCTTGAAGAAAAATGCAGATATTTTTTCTTGGATCCCAGCAAACATGCCCAGGATTGATGCTGAAGTCATGGAACATCATCTGGCTGTTGACCCCAAACATCGACCAGTAAAGAAAAAAATGCGTAGCTATGTTCTAGAGAGGCAAAAGATAATTGTAGAAGAAGTTGACAAGTTCTTTAAGGCCAGATTCATTCAAGAAGTCTATTACCCAAACTGGATCTCCAATATAGTCCTCGTCAAGAAGGCAAACGATAAATGGAGAATGTGCATAGATTTCAAAAAACTAAATAAGGCTTGCCCTAAAGCTAGCTATCCTCTGTCCAGAATTAATCAACTTATAGTTGCAACTTTGGGCCATGAGCTTCTCATTTTCATGGATGCTTTCTCCAGCTACAACCAAATTTGGATGGCATCGAAATATGAGGAGAAAACTACTTTTATTATTGACCATGGTCTCTATTGTTATAGGATTATGCCTTTCAACCTTAAAAATGCAGGTGCGACCTACCAGCGCCTGATGAATAAGATCTTCAATGAGCAGATTGACCATAATATGGAGGTCTATGTAGATGACATGCTGGTCAACAACCAATCTTCAGTAAACCATATTGTCGATCTTGAAGAAACCTTCAATGCACTCTAGAAGTATAAAATAAAGCTAAACCCGACCAAATGTGCCTTTGGGGTAACTTCAGAAAAGTTCCTGGGATTCATGATATCGAGGCATGGAATCGAAGTAAATCCTGAGAAGATTCGAACCATTGAAGAGATGACTACCCCAAAGTCAATAAAAGAAGTTTAGCACCTAATAGGGAAGGTAGCAGCTCTGAATCACTTTGTTTCAAATTCGGCCAAGCGATATATGCCCTTCTTCCAAGTTTTCAAATAGCCAAAGAACTTCTGTTGGACCCTCGAATGTCAACAAGTATTTGAAGAACTAAAAAGCAACCTCAGCTCATCTCCCCAATTGGCAAAGCCCAAACCCAGAGAAGAATTATTTCTATACCTAGCAGTCTGCTCGGTGGCCCTTGCAGCAGTCTTAGTTAAGAAAGAAGTGAAAGTACAGTTGTCGATCTACTATATAAGCGAGGTCCTAAGGAATGCTGAGAACAGGTACACCAAGTTAGAAAAACTAACTTATGCTCTACTGATTGCAGTTCGAAGGCTTCGATCTCATTTCCAAGGGCATACTATAATGCTTCTCACTGATCAACCAATCAATGCCATTCTTCATCAAATAGATACCTTTAGAAGAATAGCAAAATGAACGATTGAGCTTACAGAGTTTAACATTAATTTTCAACCTTAGCTATCTATCAAAGCTCAAATATTGATAGATTTTATAGTAGAATACACTATTCTGAATGAAGCTAAACTTGAGCAAAATGCAGCCATTGTGCCATGGTTGTAGCCGAACTCCATTGAAGAAAGAGCAGATCTTCCTAAAGTTTTTTGGGCCCTGTATGTGGATGGTTCATCCAATACTTCTGGTGAAGGCATAGGTTTGATCTTGGTTAATTCGGAGGAAATCATCGTTGAATATGCACTGCATTTTGAGTTTTCTATGATAAATAATAGGATAGAATATGATCTTCTAAAGTCCATAAGGGCCATCATTGTTGAATAAGTTTCAGACCAAATGATCTTCTTGACTTCATAAGGGCCTTTCCAATTCAGGACAAGCTTTTCTTGATTCTGAGGTTGTGAGATAGCTACTTGCCAAAGTACTAGGTCCCCTACATTGAATGCTTTACTTCTAATTCTGAAATTATAGTAGTGGGCTACCTTTTGCTTGTAGACCGCTATCCGAACTTGAGTCTCTTCTCATTTTTCTTCTAACAAGTCAATGTTGGCTCTAAAATCCTCCAAGTTTCTCTATTCATTAAATGTCATAACTCGTATTAACAAAAGTTTAAGCTCTATCAGAATGACTACTTCTATTCTAAAAGCTAGAGCAATTGGAGTCTCTTCAGTTGACAACTTTTGAGTAGTTCATATGCCTAAAGTACATGGTAGAGTTCGTCCACCCAAGTTTCTTTCATCCTTTCCAACCTCACCTTTATGCCTTGTAACAAAAACCTATTAGTCACCTCAGCCTCCCCATTTGCCTGTAGGTGAGCCATCGATGTAAAGTTATAGGATATATTCAAATCTTCATAGAACTCGATGAATTTCATTTTTGCAAATTGGCACCCATTGTCTATTTTAAGAGTTTGAGGTAGGCTGAATTTGCAAATAATTGACTTCTAGATGAAGTCCTGTACTTTAGCTTTAGTAATTTTAGCAAGAGGTTCGGCCTCGATCCATTTGGTGAAGTAGTTTATTGCAACCAGGAGAAACTTCTGCTATCTGGGTGCCATGGAAAAGAGTCCAAGTATGTCCATCCCCAATTATGCAAATGGCCATGGGGCACTCAGCGGTGTAAGCTCGAAGGTCGATTGTCTTTTGATATTTATGTTTCTTTGACATCGATCATATTTTCTTACATACTCCATAGAATCTTGGTGCATAATCAGCCAATAGTAGTCCTGCCATAATAATTTGTGAGATAAAGCCTTGCCTCCCAAATGGTTTCCACATATCCCCTCATGCACCTTCCATAGTGCAAAATTAGCCTCAGAACGTTGGAGACATTTCAAGAGTGGCAAAGAGTATGATCTTTTATACAATTTATTCTCATATAGAACATATCGGAAGGTCTAATTTTTAAGTTTTCAAGCTTCCTTTGGATCTCAAGAAAGGATACCATCTTTGAGATAAGCGACAAGTGGGTTGATCTAGTTGGGCTCATGGTCGACTTGCATTATAGTCTAGGGTTCCTCTAAACTCAAACACTTTAGAACTTCAAAGAAAATTTTTTTGGGTAGTTCATTTGGAGCTAGGATGGCTAACTTGAAGAGAAGGTCGACCTTGGCATTTTTTGCTCTCGGGATCTATTGAATGTCGAAACTATTAAAGATCGAGATCAAACTCCTCCCCTTTTTTAGATACTTCATCATACTTTTCCCTCGAGCTTCATAATGGCCACTGACTTATTCCACCATCAATTGGGAACACTATAAGCTTGAAGTCGATCTGCTTTTAATTCTTTAGCTATCTTCAATCCCATAATCAAAGCTTCATATTCTATCCTATTATTTATCATAGAAAACTCAAAATGCAGTGCATATTCAATGATGATTCCCTCCGAATTAACCAAGATCAAACCTATGCCTTCACCAGAAGTATTGGATGAACCATCCATATATAGGGCCCAAAAAACTTTAGGAAGATCTGCTCTTTCTTCAATGGAGTTCGGCTACAACATCCATGGAACTTGAAAAATTTAGAAAACTTACAAATGTACTATCAATAACTTCATTTTAATAAAATTTTCTTACCTAATACCTCTCTCCTTGGTGCAAAGTTGTGATGACAAGAAGTTACCTCTCGAACTTTGCCATAATATAAATGCTAACCACATTAGGAATAGGAGGAGAATTTCATCCTAATGTAGATGAAGACCTCCAATTATTTAAGATAGGAGAAAAAGGAGAGAGGCCCTCTCAATGGCCCTTTTATGCCCTAGCAATCTTGTTAGGAATAGGAGGAGAACCTCATCTTGACAATGGCAAATGCTAACCATATTAGGAACAAGAGGAGAATCTCATCCTAACATGGATGAAGACCTCTTATTTAAGGTAGGAGGAAAAAGGTTGAGGCCCTCTTAGCGGCCTTTTTGCATCCTAGAATCTTGTCAGGAATAAGAGGAGGATCTCATCCTGACAAAAAAAAATATTAACTACTTTAGAAATAGGAGGAGAATCTCGTCCTAACGTGGATGAAGATCTTCAATTATTTAAGATGGGAGGAAAAGAAGAGAGACCCTCTTAGCAGCCCTTTTGCATCCTAGCAATCTGGTCAGAAATAGGAGGAGGACCTCATCCTGACAAGGACAAATGCTAACCATATTAGGAATAGGAGGAGGACCTTATCTTAACATGGATGAAGATCTCTGGTTGTTTAGGATAGGAGGAAAAGAAGAGAGGCCCTCTCAACAGTCCTTTTCTGCTCTAGCAATCTTGTCAGAAATAGGAGGAAGATCTCGTCTTGACAAAGGCAAATGCTAACCATGTTAGGAATATGAGGAGAATCTCATCCTAACATAGATGAAGATCTTCAATTGTTTAAGACATGAATAAAATAGGAGAGGCTCTCTTAGCAGCCCATTTGCACCTCGACAACTTTGTTAGGAATATGAGGATCTCATCCTGACAAGGGTAAATGCTTACCATATTAGGAACAGGAGCAGAATCTCATCCTAATGTGGATGAAGATCTCTAGCTATGTAAGATAGGAGGAAAAGGGGAGAGGCTCCCTCAACGCTCCTTTTGTGCCCCCATAACCTCATCAAAAATGGAAGGAGGACCTCATCCTAATAAGAATAAATGCCAACCATGTTAGAAATAAAAGGAGAACCTCATCCTAATATAGATGAAAACCTCCAATCATCTGAGATAGAAGGAAGTCATTTTTCAATGATCATTTCGTTAAAAGATGAAGTGAAGAAAATGGAGAAATCAGCAGACGTCAGATCCATGTAGGATAAAATGATAATTAAAGAAAACATTGTTCCATTGAAGTAAGTTCATTACAAAATAAAGGCTTGCAAGACCATGTACGAAAAAGTAAAATAGGCGAAGTCCTAAGAAAGATCAGATTCTTCGAACTTCAGACTGCTGACCCCTACCATCACTAAGGATTGCTTCAGGCTAATGACTTCTTCTTCAAGCTCCTTCCTCTTTAGGAAGCTCTTATGAAATAGGTTATTAGCCCTCCAGCAATTGTCTTCTGACTTGTGTAGTCTCTTCCTCAAGATCGCTGACTCAGCCTCAGCATCTTTGACAGCTTTCTGCTCGTAGGTTAGTTGAATCTTCAGTTGCTTAAGTTCGACCTTCTCCTTCCCGTATGTCTCAGAGAGATTATCTAAAGTCCTCCTCAAAGAGGCAATCTGCTCCGATTCTTTGCTCGCACTAGCTTGTTGACTATCGACTAATCACTTTTGGAGACGGATCATCTCACTATCGATGAATCTAAGCCTTTATTCAAGCTAAAAAAATTTCTCCATCCAACCGAACCTATAATCATTATATGCTCTCCTGGCATTATAAAGCTACTTTTAAAGGTTGAAGAACTTCGACCAAGCCCAACCATATTCTGCCTTATCGAAAGACCATGACGAGCATCCTTCCAATAGCTTAATCTTCTCTTTTGCTGCATTGAGCTCGACTTCAAGGGAACTGACTTTCGAAGTCATTGACCAAGACTTATCACTGGCATGCTTCTTAATCTCTTCAAACTCAATTTCAAAATTTCATTTCTTTCTAATGTAATCCATGGAATCCTTCTTATGCACTTAGCGTAAGCGAGTAATCTTGATTGTCAGCTCTGAGCAATTTTTTCTTGAGTTTTGAAGCTCATCTTCCATCTTATTCAATTTCTTCTTCAAATGATGAACTTTTTTTTTCAAGTTCCTAATCACAGACTTCAAAGGAACATCCTGAGGTAGTGGCTCAGCCTCGATTGAAGATGATGAGTCATGGCTTCGATCACTAGAAGGATTCTGAACGACACACACTACAACATAAGTACAAAGAGAAAAAAATTACTTTCAGTGCTCAAAATATTTTATGTACATCAGAGAGAAAGAAGAAAAGTTATAATTATTAGAGGTTCTCAACCTCAGGAGGCACGATGGCATATGAGGTTGGAGCATTCTCTACAATCTCAGGCTTTGGAGCAAGTTTGGGCACTTCAACAGCAGGTTTAGAGGTCTTGGGGATAGGTTTGGCAGTAGGAGAGAAGCACCGATATTGGATGGACCTGCTTCATCATCAGGCTCATTCGTTAAAAGATCAAGGTCCACATTCAAGAAGTTCTTCACAGCCCTTCTCATGCAGATCTCAAACCTCTCTAGAAAAGCCTCCTTGGCAAAGGCGATCTTGATATCCTCCATAGCCTTGGAGGACTTGAAGGCCTCAACAGCCCGCTTCCTCTCAGCATTGACCTCCTCTTCAATTTTCTTCCTCTTGTCCTCTGAAAGAGTCAAGGCCACCTTCAATCTAGTAGATGCTTCTTCTTCCCTCTGAAGTGCCTTCCGAAGGTGCTCAACTTCTATAGTCTAAACTTTCGAGGCCACCTTCAACAGTCAACCTCGGCCTAAACACTCTTGATCTCTGCCTGAGCTTCCTAAAGAGCCCTTGAAGCTTTGGCTTGGCAGAGATTCACCACTTTTGAATGGGCAAATAAATAATGCCCCAACTGTAGAATAAAAGGCAAGTTATGACTCTAAAATATAATGACATTCAATTAAGCTTGGGAGAGAATGATTACCTTAAGGTAAGCAATAAAGGACTTATCAAACCTCTCGACATTCTCCATCTGAATCATCTTGTCGATGATATATGGGAGGATGCTACTCTTCATCAAGGAATGGATGACCTCCTGGTCATCCAGAGAGGCCTGCTTTTGGCCAGAGTTCTCACCACTAGAGTGTCCAACCTTCCTCCTGAGCTTTTTACTGATGGCCTTCTTCTTCTTCTTCTCAGCAACTTCTCCATGCTCAGGAGGCACAGGGGCGGTGACTTCAATTGGCAGAGTCAAACTTGGAGAGGCCACGGCCATCTCTAGAAAGGGGATGGATTGGATCGGCACTGCCGACCTAGCTTCTTCGATACGAGCCCTTTTTGATGGTTCCCCTGCGAAACCACCCTTTCTCTTAAGAGACTTGATTTTCTTAGATAGGAGATTTCATTCCTCTAGAGTCATTTCTATGATAGTGAGAGTTAAGGTCAAAAGAAAGAATAAGGTATAATTGACAAGTCTCGAAAACTACCTATCAGATCAAGGAGATTAAGACCGAGGTTAAACAAGGTTTGATCGTCCAATAGTCTAGAAATCAGAGAACCTTGATAGTCCTTTAGTTTGTTGGCCGAATTCTGGTCTTCTTTCTCTAGCCTGGGAGCTCGGTGGATTGAATCTCTCATATCCCTCTAGGGAGAAAGTCTTAAGTCTAAGGAGGAGCAAGAGATGAAAAAGAATTTTTCTTTTCAGTTGTGAATGAAAGAAGGAGGATCCTTAAGCAACCCCTTTTTGCTGAACTGGAAAGAGATGTATCACCAATCTTTGGCAGTGGGATGATGCTTGAAAGTAAAGAAGTTATGGAACAAAGAAATAGTAGGTCGGACATTAGCCATGACACATAAGGAAAGAAACCCTATGATAAACCTAAACGAGTTTGGCACCATAGAGGCAAAGAAAATGTTCAAGAATCTAAAAAGGGCTCCCATAAAGGGAGGAATTGGGAGCTGAAGTCCAGTATGAAGGGCTTTGGTATACAAGCAAATGCAAAATAATCAAAAGAATGATTATGGAACTAACCTAAGTTGATTGGAAAGAGCGAGGAGATGACAGGCATGATGGAAATCGAACGGGAAGGCACCTGGGACCGTAGAAAATGGTGGAAGAAGCTAGAACTCTAGGGAGGGAGGAAGATGAAAATTAGAGATAGAAAGAAAAGAACTCAGGCAAAGTGAAGTCATGGAGGAAGAAGGCAAACTTAAATATCCTGAGGAGCCTGAGGCGGTTATAATTGCAGATCTTCTCTAGTCGATCTTCATTTGACATGTGTCCCACTTATCATGATAGAGGACTAGCGACAAATAAAATCTTAATTGTGCCATACCTTGGGCAGTGCTTTGATGGAAATCTTGAAAAATTATCTTTTTGGATTTCCTCGTATTGAAGAAGCTTCGGCACCAGTGCAAATAACGCCAGAACCTCCCATCCAACAAGCACAGAAGGTCGGAAAAGGACTTCGACAGTCATATTTTCTTTACTTCCTTCTTTCAAACTTTAAACTCTGGAGTAGGAAGACTATTGTTGGGGGTAAATCCACTTCTGTCAAAGTTCAACCTGATGTCTAACCCTGGGATAACCTCGGATGGCATTATCGACCATGATAGAACTTCCACCAGTATGAATTGTTACTCCAGTTAACCCCAAGGTGACCGACCTTTGATCTATCAGATGATCTTCTCTACTGCATAGGTTAACTCCAAAACCTATAAGGCATTGCGGGCCTTACCCAAGCGAACTTGAATAGTGAAAGTAGCTAAGTATCCACCTCCAAGGTAGTCCAGTCCAACCTAGAAGCTGGCCGAACTTCTTTCCAATCAGATCTTCTTGAAACCAAATCTCATCATTATGGATTGGATCTCATAGACTGTCAGAGTTTTTTCTTAGACAAACTTCTATGTCTCACTGAAGATGGTGGATATAGGCACTCTTATATCTAGAATCTTGAGTATGCAAGCTAGAGTTAACAAAAGGACTTCATCATCAAATTAAGCCCGAACTTCTCCCCAAAAGAACCTAGCCACAATCCTAAGTTGGTGAATCCGCCATCCTTATCAACCTCCAATCCAGAATAGTTGTTCAATTATAGACGATCTTGAAGGCAGTCGAACCTCAGAGAAGTGGTTGAGACTCACCGAAATGTTCTAATTACAACCGCCTATCACAGCTACCAGCTAACTCCATTCAGCCGAACTCCTTCCAGTGGCCAAATAGACTCCACCTAGATGAACTCCTTCGAACCTTCTAGTTGCCAAGCAAGCTCATTCCAGTTGGACTCCTTCTAGTTGCCAGGCAAGCTCTTTTCAGTCGATCTCCATCCAGTCGAAGTTCTTTCAGTCGCTAGGCAAGCTCCTTCCAGCCGAACTCCTTCCAGTCGCTAGGCAAGCTCCTTCTAGTTGAACTCCTTCTAGTTGCCAGAAGGATCTTGGCATCTACACAAGTTCAACTTTCAATACAACAAATATCAGTCAACATGCAGATGACCTTGGAGAAGTATGAATTTCTCCTAAATTGCTATGATGTGAAGCTCTTCATTGACTATAGCTGTTCCATCCAAACTTCGACTATTAATTTCTAATAGACTGGCACATCACGACAACAGACACCACACCTTCCATAACAAACTCCATAAGACTCCGAACAGCCCACTATAAGGTAGTTACAGCTATCACCATCAGTTTGCTACAAGCTTCATTTATATAAGAGACCCTCCAAATACATGACTACTTGTCATTTAAAGCAACAAACAAAGTTTAGGCCTGATTTTTATTTTTAAAATAGTGGTGAGTCGGGTGTCGATTTTCTCGAAGATTGAAGACTAAGTTACATTCAATTTTAATTAAAATAAAAATTTTTAATTTAATTTTAAAGTAAAAATTTAAATAAGTAGATTAAATAGAGCAAATTGAGAGTTTAGCAAATTAAAAGAAAAATAAATAAATAAATAAATACTTAATTACTTAGGATTTTTGAGAATTAAAGAAAATTATTCTGGAATTTTTGAATTCATGTTCTATATGGTTATGGTAATTCTTTTTAATGCAAAAATTTAATAATTTTAAAAATTTAGTTATGATTATAATTTATTTTTTTAGAGTATGAATTATATCTTATGATAATAATCCATCCCTATGAAATCATAATTATTCAATACTTTAATTTTTAAAAAATAATAATATAATTTTTAATAATTATTTTTTAAAATAAATTATTAAATTAAGTATGGACTATATCTACCAATCATAATCCATCCTAATGAATATAATTTATTTAGATCTTTAATTAATTAATAAGCATGTCACATAATCAGGATCTTATTAGTAAAAAGATAAATTTTATTAAAAACCAAGCAAAAAAATATATTTGCATAAAAAGTAATTATAAAAGATAAAAAAATTATAACCCATGTCAGAAGATTTCATCTACTCTTTTAGAATCTAGCTCCTTAGCTTTGCATGATTGACGATTTGCTTGCTCCCAGCATCTTCAGAACTTCTTTGATTGAAGGTTGGAAGAAGAAAGAAGGAAGAAAGAAGGAGGAGAAGAGAGAAAAAGAGAGAAGAAACATTATTTTTTTCTCTATTTTTGGCTTAGAAGAGTTGTTCTCAGGCTATGAGAGTAAGAGTGCTTAAATAGAGTAGGAAATAGGATCTTCATAGCAATTTTTGAAGTCAAAATCTGAGTCTGGATCAATTTTAAACACCCTAAAGCTTCTTGGCCATTAGATCTTGATCAAATGGTTCAAAATGAACTCAAAAACCATCATATTTAGCCACTTAAACCCCTGATCAAGCCTCTGGATTAATTCTAACTGTCGGATCTCTACTTAGATGAATTTCTACTATTGGATCGTGCCAAATCTCCTTTGGAATCCTTAATCAAGTCGAATATCAACTATTGGATCTCCACCGGCATCAACGTCCATCATTCGATCACATAAAACTATAGCCATAGACCTCCATGGACCAGCCATTTTGAAGACCATAGCCAATTAGAAGCCGGTGTGCTAGATAAAATGACCGAAATGCCCCTATACGTCGTAATAGAAATTTTGTGAACCTCTTAGTGGTCTAGGTTCGCAATGTGGCATGTGCCGATTGATCGTGCCTGCTGAGCTGGCCGGTCTACACCTATTCTATGGACCGATTGGTCGGTCCACCATGCATCAGTCTATTTTTTTTATTTTAAATTTTTGAGCTTCATAACTTTTTTGTTTTAGCTCTGACTTGGGTAAAATTTATTACGTTCGAACCCATAAATCGAGCTCTTCATACTAGTAAGTTTCTTTTCTACAAAATACTAATAAAAATATTAATTTTTTAAATAAATATTATATTAATATATATTTAATATATTTATTTATTAAATTATGATAATTATCACACCTTCCAACGTAAGTTTTACACATCCTTGAGTAAAAAAAAAAAATAGAAGCATGTACCAACTTGATAAGATGTGAAAGTTTTTTTAGGTCATCCTAAAATCAGTTGATACCTAGTTAGAGATTGAAGAAATACATTATTGGATAATTAATTTCATCCCAAGTAGTGGTTATGTAAAGAACATAAAATTTAGAGCTTTTTTTACTAATTCTCTACTTTTATTCTTTAAATCCTATATCTTTAGTATGGACTAGAATTTTTTTTTTTATACAGCTAGTGCAATGTTTTAACCTCATAAGCTTTCTATCTAACTCTTGTAGCAAGCTTTGGACCAATGACTTTCAAACCAGTTGGCTTTAGAATATTAGGTGTAGAACACCCCTCGAGCTTACTGACTTGAGTCAAATAAGCTATAGGTTAAAACTAACTGTATAACTAACTTTTTTACATTGCCCACTTTTTGATGCAAATAGCATTGCTTACTTAGACAATGGGATCCGATTATTCGATAGGAGACCAATATTTAGAACTTGCTTTTTATTTTTATCTTTTTTTATATATTATTTTTTTTTAATTTTTTTTTTACTTATACCCATATAAAGTAGATTCTTTATTGAATATAGGCTGAAAGAAAGTTTTAGAATTACTCAAAAATTTATTTTATTCTAAATCTACCAATTTATTAAGTTTTCTTAACAATTGGATCCTTAATATTTCAAAAATTTTCTAGGCCATTAATTAATTATTAATTAAAATGCTTGAAATATTTTAAATCGGCATGAAATCAGGTATGTAAGACTAATTATTACCATACTTGAGGACTTTAAAAAAAAATTATTTATCCTTCCTCCCAACTTAATTTTCATTATCCTCAATGGAGAAAAGAATAATAGAGTGTGATAAATGATAGAAAAATAATAAGAAAAGAGTTTGCCTTATTTAATATATTCTTAGCTTAATCTGGATTTTATTTATTATTCTTTCAATATGGGTTTGTAGTTCTCCCCCCAACTTAATCCTAAAAGAAAGATAAACTAAAAATTAAAAAATTATTAAATATAAAAATCTGGGTTGTCTTCCAATAAGCGCTAAGTTTAATGTCTTCAGCTAGACCAAATCCAAAAATTAATCCAAGTAAATCAGTTTATAAAGAACCATAGCTTCTTCATTATATTCAGTGGGTAGTTCCAAGAATGGTTTTAGTTGTCATCCATTAACTTTAAAAATAACACGATTACTTAGGTTTTCAATTTCTATGGCTCCGTATGAGAAGACTTCCTTAATTATATACAGTCCAATCCATCAATATCTTAATTTACCAGGAAATAGGTGTAGCCTATAATTGTATAGAAGAACTTTTTATCCAGGTGTAAAAGATTTTCTATTAATTACTTGGTCATGAAAAGCTTTAGTTCTTTCTTTATAAATTTTAGCATTTTCATAGGCTTCATTCCTTATTTCCTTAAGTTTATTGATTTGTAATTTTCTCAGATCTCTGGCTGCATCCAAATCCATATTCAGTTGTTTAATGAAGCACATCGCCCTATGTTCTAGTTCTACTAGCAAGCGACATACTTTACCAAAAACAAGCCTATAAGGAGACATCCCTAAGTTGGTCTTAAAAGCTATGCAATATGCCCAAAGTGCATCTGTTAATTTTAAAGACCAGTCTTTTCTATTTGTGTTTACTGTCTTCTCTAAAATTAGCTTGATTTGGCGATTAGAAACTTCAACTTGCCCACTCATCTACGAGTGATAAGGTGTGGCTAGCTTGTAGATAATATTATATTTCTTCATCAGTGATGCAAAGGATTAATTGCAAAAGTGTATTCCATAATCACTGGTAATAGCTCTAGGGGTATCAAATCAAGATAGGATATTTTCTTTAAGAAATTTGATAACAATCCTACTATCATTGGTCTTCCATGGTACTGCCTCTACCTACTTGGATACATAATCAACGGCTACTAAGATATATTCATTTTCAAAAGATTTTGGAAATGGTCCCATGAAGTCTATTCCCTATACATCAGAAATTTCTTTAATTAAAATTGGATTCATAGGCATCATATCTTTCTTTATGATCTGACCTATTTGTTGACACCTAACATAATTTTTACAATATTCATGGACATCTCTAAATAGGTTGGGCCAATAGAATCCACATTAGAGCACTTTAGCTACAGTCTTTTTAGCTACAAAATGACTACCACAGGCTTGCTCATGGCAAAAGGATAAAATGCTCCTAACTTTTTCATCTGGGATGCATCTTCTTATGATTTGGTCAGGACATTATTTGAATAAATATGGATTATCCCAAATAAAATACTTTACTTGATAGAAAATTTTGTTCTTGTCCTGAGTGGTCCAATGCATAGGAATTTGGCCGATGGCTACGAAATTTACTATGTTAGCATACCATAGTTCTGATGTTACTAACAATAATTATTCATTAGGGAAGGACTCATTAACAGGTATGTCCTCAGTCGGTGCGATTGTTAGATGATATAAATGATCTGCCACTACATTTTCTGTACCTTTCTTATCTTTGATCTCTAGGTTAAATTCTTGCAAAAGTAAGATCCATCTAATTAGGCATGCCTTAGCATCTTTCTTTGAGAGAAGGTGCCTAATAGCTGAGTGATCAATATAAATAATTACATGAAAACCCACTATGTAGGACCTAAATTTTTCTAAAGCAAAAACCACAGCTAAAAATTCTTTTTCAATAGTTGAGTAATTAAGCTGTGCTTCATTTAAGGTCCTGCTAGCATAATAGATCACTTGAGGTAGCTTATCGATCTTTTGACCTAGAATAACTCCTATGGTATGATCAAATGCATCGCACATAAGCTTAAAAGGTTGAGTCCATACGGGTGGATGAATAATTGGGGCCGAGTTTAATTCCTTCTTTAAGCTTTTAAAGGACTCAAGACATTCAGATGTGAAGTCAAATTTGAGATCTTTGGCTAATATGTTAGTTAATGGTCAAGCCACTTTGCTAAAATTCTTGATAAATTGCCTATAGAAACCAGCGTGTCCAAGAAAAGAGCAAATTTTTTTTACTGATCTAGGTTGTGAAAGGTTTTCAATTAAATCTACCTTGGCTTTATCTACTTCTACACCTCATTTTAAAATTACATGACCAAGGACTATGCCTTCCTTAACCATAAACTGGCATTTTTCTTAATTTAACACTAGATGCTTCTCCTTACATCTTTCTAAAACTAATCTGAGATGATGTAGACATTTAAAGAAGGTAGATCCAAAGATCAAAAAATCATCCATAAAAATTTCAAAAAACCTTTCTACCATGTCTGAGAAAATGCTAGTCATGCACCTTTGAAAAATAGCAAATGCATTGCATAATCCAAAGGCCATGCATCTATAGGCAAAGGTTCCATATGGATAGGTAAAAGTAATTTTTTTTTGATCCTCAAGGGCTATAGAACTCTAGTTATATCCTGAATATTCATCTAGAAAGCAATAAAAGTCATGTCCTACGAGTTGTTCTAACATTTGGTCTATAAAAGGCAAAGAAAAATAGTCCTTTCGGATGCCTGTATTTAATTTTCTATAGTCGATGCAGACCCTCCATCCAGTTTGAACTCTCGTTGGGATCAATTCATTATTATTGTTCTGGACCAGACTAACTCTTGACTTCTTGGGTACCACTTGTACTGGGCTTACCCATGAACTATCTGAGATGGGATATATTATTCCATTATCAAGGAGTTTTATTATTTTTTTCTTTACAACCTCTTTCATGCCTGGGATAAGTCTCCTTTGGGGTTCTCATTTTGGCTTAGCATCCTCTAATAGATGAATTCTATGTTGAACAATCAAGGAACTAATACCTTTTAAATCAGCCATGGTCCATCATAATACTTCTTTATTTTTCTTAAGGACAATCAATAATTCTTCCTCTTGTCTAGGGTCTAGGTCTACTGAAATTATTACCGACAAGATTTTTGATAGACCTAAGTATGCGTATTTTAGGTGTTTGAGGAGTGTTTTTTATTCTAACTTGGGAGTTTCCTCCACCAATGGTCTAGACAATGGTTCAGCTGGAGGTTCCCATCTACGCTCTATATTGACTGTAGCTAAATCATTAACCTCCTCAACTTCTTCATAGTTCTGATTCATCCATAGTTCCATGTTAGATTTTTCATCACTTAGATTAATGGGTTCATAAACATTATCCTGTATCAAGTTGAGGTCACTTACTTGATTTATCTCAGTTAGGATAAAAATATTTAGATCTGTGGTCATATTACCAAAAGAGAGTTTCATTAAACCATTTCGACAGTTGATTTGGGCATTGGCTATGGCTAGAAATGGTCCACCTAGTATAACCAGGATGTGGCCATTTAGGTTTATTATAGGTTCAGTTTCTAAAATCACAAAGTCTACTGGGTAGATGAAATCACTAACCTTAATTAATACATCCTCAACTATTCTCCTTGGTACTTTCAAAGATCGATCTGCTAATTATAAAGTCATTCCTGTAGGCTTTAATTCTTGCAACTTTAACTTTTCATAAACTAAATAAGGTAGTATATTGACACTTGCCCCTAAGTCTAATAGAGCCTTTTTAATGAGAATTTTTCCTACTATATAAGAAATAGTGAGAGAACCTGGATCCTTGTATTTCATTGGCACATGATTTGACAGGTATGAACTCACACTAGCTGTTAGGAAGACTCTTTTAGGTACAATGGTAGTCTTTTTCTTGGTACATAAGTCTTTAAGAAATTTAGCATATATTGGAATTTGTTGAATCATGTCTAACAAGAAAATAATTACTTTAACTTGTTTAAAGACTTCTAGGATTTTATCTAATTAGGCTAAGTTTCGGTTGGACTTTAATCTATTAGGAAAGGGTGCCACAATTTTAGGTATTGGTCCAACTAATTCTGGTGCAGGCTCTACTGGTGGATTAGGTTCTGTTTCTTTAGGTTCTTCAGACTGGCCTTGTTCAGATATCGGTTTAGATGGTGGGTCTTCTATTTTTTCTTTTGGTGTTTTAGATGTACCCACTTGGTTGTCTATTTATTTTCCAGATCTTAGTGTATGGATAGCATTTAATTGGTTAACCTGAGCTCCTTGTTGGGATTTTTTATTGTTTTGGGTTCTAGGGTTAGCCTCATATTGACTTGGTAATTTATCCTTTTCTCTTTCACTAAGAGCTGCGGCTAACTGACCTAATTGTATTTGTAGATAGGTAATGGCTTGGGAGTTTGAATTTATGATTTGGGAATGTGTATTTATAGCTTGAAAATTTGAATTTATGAGTTGGTTAATCAGATCATTTTGCGATTTCATCATGGCTTCTATGTTTTTTTCTAAAGAGTCAAGCCTTTGATCAGTTGGATTGTTCAATGGTAGATTGGGTCTAGTCAGTTTATTTGAATTTGATCCCTAGGGCCAAGAAAAATTGGATTGTTGATTAGTGTTGCCCGAATTAGTATTCTATGACCAGGAAAAGTTTGGATGGTATGTTTCTCCATCCTGGATTGTAGGTTGATGCTTATGGATCATTGGTAGGTCTTTGATAGGCTGCATTCATCTATGCATGATTATTATCAATCTATTTCATCAGGAAGGGACATTCCTCTATGACATGGTCTAGTGCATTGCAGCCATTGCATATGGGTGCAGATACTTGATTTACATTGGCTGGTCTCTGTAATTTTAAGGCCTCTAATCTTCATTGTAAAGTAGCTATTTTGGCTTCTACAGCTAGGATTATTGGGACTTGGTGTATACCACCTCTTGTTGGCATAGGCTCCCTAGTTGCTTTCCACTATAGACTTTTTTTTGCTAGGTCCTCTAAAAATTGCCTAGCACATCGACTCTAGCATAGTTCTAGAATTTGGTTCCGAACCTTCATACAAAAATTGGCACAACCTCCAAATTTCTATCTTATGATGTGGGCATTGGGTTTTGATGTTTTAAAAATGGTCTAAACATTTTCAAAATGATTCATCTTCTAATTGATAAAATTGATTAATTTTGTTTTTTAACTTGGTTGTTTTGTGATGAGGGAAGAATTTTCTTAAGAACACTTTTACAAACCCATCCCATGTTGTGATCGAGTGGTTAGGCAAACTATGCAACCATTTTTTAGCATTTTTCTTAAGGACAAAATTAATTAGCTTGAGTTTAACAGCATCATCAGAGAGTTGATGTATTCTCATGGTATCACATACTTTCTCAAATTCTCTAATAAAAATATATGCATCTTCAACTTTGATAAATTTGGAGAGCATATTAATGACTTGATGTTTTAGCTTGAAGGTGGTAGCGGTAGTCTGGGGTAGTCGAATACAGGATGGTTGAGCTGAGCCTACTGGGTAGCAAAGGTCCATTAGGATTTGAGGTTCTTGAACTATCTCACTCATTATGGACTAAGAAATTTCTTGGATTAAGATAGGGTTTGGATCTATTCTTACTAATCGACTAGATTTTCTTTTCAAAGTTGCTATTTTATAATTTAATATATATATATATATTTATTATTTTTATTATTTTTAAATTTTTAGAAAGATGAGAGAAAAGAAAGAAGAGGATTCTAAAGATGAGCTCTAAGGAGTCCTAAATCTAGAGATAAAAGAGAGAAGAGTTCTTTAATTAGGTTTGAATTTGGTTTTAATTGTAATCAAGTTAAGCAAGCATGGACTCTCTATCCTAGGGTTAACCTAGATCTAGATAGCTTCTAACTATTTCAAGATCATCTTTGAGCACTCCAAGCTCAAAATTGGCTAGCTGATTCAGCCAAATAAATGTAAGATGTGGGAGGTTTTCTGCTCGTTGCTTTTCTTAGACACCAACTGAGTTGGCCAGGTCAGACAACAGAGCCAATTAAAAATCACAATCTTTAAATCACTTGCCTTAGACACCGAATAATTAATCAATTTGAACCCAGTCCAACTCTAGGATTTTTTTATCCTAATGAGCTCAAACATCCTTAAGGACCAACATCTAATTGATTTTAAATTAAGATCTAGGTCAATGCAGTATGAAGGATGGTGGTTTATGGGCTAAGGAAGGATGATCAAATCCCCATCTTATCTTGTTTAATGGATTTTATCCTTAAAGTATATTATGAATATACAATGCAAACAAAACAAGGTATCCAAATATGTTAAAAAATTAATTTTATGTTATGTTTTTGATTTTGCTAAATTAATTAAGTATTAGAGATGCCAGTATTTTTTTGGGATTTACGATTTTATCTTTTTATAGGTATATTTTAAGTTTTTTTAATTTATTTGATTTTGCAAAAGAAAGTAAATTTAAGTGATTAGGTGTTAAAAAGCAATAAATTAATAAGCTATAAAAAGATAATAAATTAATATTCAAGCAAGAAATCAATTATGAAAGATAATAATATCTAAATAGAATTAAAGAGCAATAAGCATAAAATTTTTTTCTTAATTTTTTAATTTTTAATTAATTAGTTAATTAATTTTTATTTTTTTAAATTGAAGCAACCATGCTACAATCTTCAGCAACAGTACCAAAAGTTTGATTGCTATTCATTTAAAGCAACAAATAAAGATTAAGTCTGATTTTAATTTTTAGAATAGTGGTGAGTCGGATGTTGATTTTTTGAAGAATGGAAGGCTAAGTTATATTCAATTTTAATTAAAAATAATTTTTTAAATTTAATTTTAAAGTAAAAATTTAAATAAGTAGATTAAAGAGGGCAAATTGAGAGTTTACTAAATTAAAAGAAAAATAAATAAATAAATAAATACTTAATTACTTACAATTTTTGAGAATTAATGAGAATTATTCTAGAATTTTGAATTCATCTTCTGTATGGTTGTTGTAATTATTTTTAATGTAAAAATTTAGTATTTTTAAGAATTTAGTTATGATTATAATTTATTTTCTTAGAGTATGAATTATATCTCATGATAATGATCCATCTCTATGAAATCATAAACTATTCAATACTTTAATTCTTAAAAATTAATAATATAACTTTTAATGATTATTCTCTAAAATAAATTATTAAATTAAGTACAGACTATATCTATCAATTACAATCCATCCTAATGAATATAATTTATTTAGATCTTTAATCAATTAATAAGCATGTCACATAATCAGGATCTCATGCACAAAAAGATAATTTTATTAAAAACTAGTAAGAGAACATATTTGCATAAAAAGTAATTATAAAAGATAAAAAAATAATTACAACCTATGTTAGAAGATTTTATCTACTCTCCTAGAATCTAGCTCCTTAGCCATGCATGGTTGACAATCTGCTCGCTCCCGGCATCTTCAGACCTTCTTTGATTGAAGATTGGAAGAAGAAAGAAGGAAGAAAGGAGGAGAAGAGAGAAAAAAAGAGAAGAAACCTTATTTTTTTCTTTGTTTTTGGCTTTAGAAGAGTTGTTCTCAAGTTATGGGAGTAAGAGTACTTAAATAGAGAAGGAAACAAGGTCTTCACAGCAATTTTTGGTGTCAAAATTTGAGTCTAGATTGATTTGAAACATCTCGAAGCTTTCTGGTCATTAGATCTTGATCAAACGATCTAAAATCAACTCAAAAACTATTAAGATTAGCCATTAAACCCTCGATCAAGCCTTTGGATTAATTTTGACTGTTAGATCTTTGCCTAGATGAATTTTTGCCATTGGATCGCGCCAAATCTCCTTTGGAATCCTTAATCAGGTCAGAATGAATATCAGCCATTGGATCTTCACCGGCATCAACATCCACCATCTGATCATGCTAAACTATAGCGATAAACTGCCATAGACTAGCCATGCTGAAGACTGTAGCCAATCAAAAGCCGACGTGCAATATTAAATGATCGAAATGCCCTTATATGCCGCGATAGAAATTCTATGAACCTCTTAGCGGTGTAGGTTTGCCATGTGATGCATGCCAATTGGCCATGCCTGCTGTGCTAGCTAGTGTACACCTATTCCATGGATCGATCGGTCGATCCACCGTGCATCGATCTATTTTTTTCCTTTATTTTAAACTTCTGGGCTTCATAACTTTTTTATTTTAGCTTCAATTTAAGCAAAATTTATTGCGTTGGAATCCTTAAATCAAGCTCCTCGCATTGATGGACTTCTTTGCTACAAAACACTAATAAAAATATTAATGTTTTAAATAAATATTAAATTAATATATATTTAATATTTTATTTATTAAATTATGATAATTATCAATACATTTTCTTTTTAAGCTCAAAACACTATTAAAACTTTCTGAGTGTTCCATTTCTATTGATAGAAAGCTGACTTGACCATCGAAGGATCCTACCGGAGCAACCCCATCTCTGGTTCAGACTTCTTTTGTAGGTCCCAGTGGCAACCACATCTTCCCTAGCTCTAGCACTTTTTGGTGTCCATAGTTTTCTACACCAATATTTATTATATAGTTGAATTGGTAGATGTATGCCCTAAAAGCCAATCTGACATATGTTTTCTTTCTAGGATATAGTTTTGTACTCAATCTTTTTATTTATTAATGAAATTGAGTAGTTTACTTCCATTCATATTATGTATGTGTCCATAAATCATCTAATGAATTAATAAAATGATAACACATATTCTCAAGAGTTGATAATTTGAGGCACGTGTCATTGGTGATTAATTTATAAATTGCTTTCGATCGATGCATCATCATGTATACAGTGATTGATTAAGTGAGATCAGTGCATGGATCGCTTTTCTTTAGATAGATGAGTCTCAAGTTTGCAGTATGAAAATATTGGTGCGAGAGTGCAAGTGGTTATTAGAAAATAAATGTATCGAGCATAACCAGTACGAGAAGTCACTTAGATATCTACATACTTGTCAGTGACTTACTTGATCCTACAACAGTGTGAATGGTTCTTTGACCTATGGTGCCTCAGTAATTCATAATGAGGTTGCTGTAGTTTGACTATACATATACTTAATCTTTAGCCATATGGGTCCTTGTAGTGCATGTTGGCTGTAGTAGGTGAAGAAATCGGATCTAGGATTTTAGGACTAGATCTTGAAACTTTTTCAAGATCAGACAGCGAAAGATTGAAATAAATCAAAATTTATTCATAAAAACTAGAGAACCCCTTGATCTAAGATCCTATTACATGATTATAGCATAAGATAGTTGAAGGAAAAAACCTATTTTCTGGATCAAGTTTGTTCAGATCTGATTGGATCAGGAGGGATATTTCAAAATTTTTTTTCTAAGATTCTAATCAAATCTGAGACTCCTTAGATCTAATCATATTGATCTGATAATAAAAATAAAAATAAAAAATAAACCTAATTTAATTATACCTTTATTTTGGATAATCCAATTACCCTATGATGATTTTGATGTTTGCCTGAGGTTCTAGATGTAGCCACGTAAGTGCCTAGCCTCTACCGGTATTCACTCGGGCAGGATCTGAAGATCTTCTTCTTCTCAATCAATCCTCCAAAAATTAAATCTAGATCTGATCTTGAAGATTTTCAAAACTGCTTTTGAAGAATAGTCGTTATCTCTTGCAGTAGTGCTACCTTCTTCCTTTCTTGGCGTCTTTCACTTGCTTGGATCGCACCTTCTTTATGCCCAAATGCCCTTAGACGTGGAGAGGACCGGAGGGTGGCATGGAGAAGGAGGAAGAGGGGCTATGTGGGGTGGGCTAAAGGCAAAAGAATTGAATTCTAGGCACAGACAGAGTTTATATATAAACCTTGTTGTGCCATGCAGTGCCACATCATCCTGGCCAATCATGGCTCTTTGTGTAATCAGATCTAAATCTAATTGCTGGAATGACATCATCTGATCCAATCAGATTAGAGACCCTCAAAACTCTTCTTAGGTGGTGCTAAGACTGGGTCAAACAAGTCTTCTTGGCGCCACACAATTTAATTCCCTGAAGCAACTGGAGTCCTATTTGTATGGGACTCCATCTTTTATCTCATGGGACACACTCCTAGGGAGGCATGTGCCCCCTTCCTGTCTGCTTTTTAGCAGGGGGACAAGTCTCTAGGTACTCTCCTATGGGTGCATGACACATGGACAGATGTCTAAGTATCCAAGATCAATATTTGACTAATGTTCGAAGACAAGATTTAGCAGGTAATGAAAAATGGCAGGTGTTGTCTCAAATTTATCTCATAAATTAAGACAATCATTTTCTAATCTGGACAAGCTCCAATCAAACTAAGTGAAGGTTTTTGAGTGAGCTGAAACATATTTGGCTTAGTCGAGATAATCTTTAATGATTGTTAAAGGAGAACATTAAGCTCAATCGTGTGCTAGCATGATTTTCTTAAACCTAATTGAATCTTATTCAAATCAATTGAACTGGATTAATCCAATTGATGATATCTAGATTCAAACCCTTGTTTATATGATCTAGTTAGGTTCAGTTCCATATGGTAATAGGATATGTCATGATCTCTATCATCGATATCATCAAAATACCTTCTGATGGATCAAACTTTTCTATTTTAGACAACTAGTATGATCGATCATCCAAATCATTCTAATTGCTCCCAAAATTCATCAGTGACATCTAGCAGCATATGATGGCAACCCATCAGAACTGAAAGTAAACCTCTCGATGCAGTTACCTATGTGATTAAGTTTCTCTATCTTGAGCTCTGACTAGATTAAGGTTAAGGTGATCTTATCAAACCCTAATTTTCGTCATATGAATTAATCATTCGATTCAAGTCCAATGTGAAAACCCTAATAGAAACTCTTTCTATTATTTCACTTTACCATGGCCATGGGCTTATGGACTTGATTGATAAGTACCATAAAATCACCAATAAAAGTATTAATTTATCAATTAATTTATATTAATTTTTAAAAATTAATGATCAATTTATATATATTTTTAAGAAATTAATTTTTTTATTAATTAAAAAATTAATTAAAAAATAATAAAAAATTAAAAATAAAATTTTATAATCAATGAAAAGAGCTTTTTTTTTATCACAATAAAATAAGTTTGAAGCAAAACAGAGCTAAAATAAACTAGATATAAATTTTTAAAGATAAAAAAAATTTAATTAAATAAAAAAAAATGGCTCAACTAGCTCAAGCCGCCGCGCCATATCAGCCGGCGCATTTGGACGCACCGAGCCAAGCTGACAAAGTTGGTGTGCCAAGCCAGCAACGTTAGCCGACTCAGCCATGAAAGCCATCAGTCGGTCTACAATCCAGACGTGGACCGCCAGCTCATCAAAAATCGATAAATCATGAAGCGACACGTGGTGGACCTAGACCCTTAAAGGGTTCACAAAAAATCTATCATGGCTCATAGGACATTTTGGACTTTTCACTCAGTGATAGGAGGTGCTGATTGGTTATGGTGTGTGGTGCAGTCGATCCACGCGGTCCATGGGAATAGTAATTGCACGATCGTGCGGCTTTGGTTACTTGCAGTCAAGATCGGATGGTGGAGAAAATTTCCTACTTCAGGCTTCATGCGGATTGCCATCGGATGGCAGCGCTCAACCCAAGGGATGATCTGATAGTGGAGAGAACTCTCGATGGTGATTAGGACTCCAAACGCACGATCAATGGCCAGATTTTCTCCATCAACGTGCGATCAACGACCAAAATTTAATCCAACTTGATCTAGGCCGATACACATCCGATTTTAATGATTTTTGATCCTTTGAATTCCTATTGAATGACCAAATTTCATCTAAAGCAACAGAATTCATCCAAGACTCCTTTTAATCTAATTTTCACTCAGATTTCTCCATATTTTGACGATCAAAGACGTCCTTAGTCCCACATTGCCTAGAAGAAAACCCTCTAGCCCTCCTAGCTCTATAAAAAGGATCCTAGGCCTCCAAAATTCATAATCTTCGGTCAAAGTGAAGCTTTAGTATAGAGTAAAGCCAAGCTTTAGGTTAATAGCTGCTTTGAGGCAATTGGTGTTGAGAGAAAAAGCTGAGCTCCTACACCATCTTTCCACCAATGCCAATCTAAGATCAGAGATCGGGCTATTTTATTTTATTTTATTTTATTTTTAAATTTCATGTATTTAAATTTTGAACTTTTAATTAATGCAATATTTATTTTTATGTTCTTTAATTTTATGCTCTTTATTTTTATTGTAATTTAAATTTTGCACTTTAATTATTACTCTTTATTTTACTATAAGTAGATGCTAAGATCTAACTAGTAGATCTTAGTACCAAATTTATTTTTCTACAAAATTTAATCTTCACTTCGTAATTTTAATTTTTATATTTTGACTTCAAATTTTATTTTTAAATTTTTTTTTTAAATTTAAAAATTTCAAATCTAAAAATACTACCTTACCTATGGATTCGACCCAACTTACTGCTATCTACATATTTTTAATTATTTTAAAAAGTTGGATTAAACTGATAAACATGGTGTCTTAACAACAACATCGCGTTCTTATCAAGTTTTTGGCGTCACTATCGAGGATTGTTTTTAATTTTTGATTTTAATTTTTTTGATTTATTTTAAATAAATTTAAAATAATTTTGGCAAATGCACCAATTCTCATGATCATCATAGGGCTACTCCTTATCTATCGAGGTAGATAGATCCCCTATTGTTGCAATCTAATTTCTACAATAAACATACTATAGCCAACATACACCTTAGGATTTTGAATGACTAGGAGACTGAGTTATGGTGTAGTCAAACTACAACACTCTCAAGGTGAATTGCCGATGCACCTCAGGTCAAAGAATCAGACACACTAATATAGCTTCGAGTCAGTCATCGACGAGAAGGTAGACTTCCTCATGACCGCTCGAGGTGGTCATGCTCAGTGCCCTCATTCTCTAATGAGTACTTGTACTCTCACTCTGATGTTTTTACACCATAGACTCAAGACTCATCTATCCAAAAAAAGAGATCGTACACTAACCTTTCTGATCAATCACCATCCTTATGATGATCCTACGATTGGAAGCATTTTATGAGTTAATAATGAAAATTCATATCTTAAATTTTCAACTCTTGAAAATATGAACTATCATTACCATTAACTCAAGGAATGTATCACAGACACTTTCAAATACACACTATGATAGAAAATAATTTATTTTATTATTTATAGTTAAAATTATATATTTTTTTAGAAGTGTATTACAAGTGTCAGCCAATCTGGCTTCTAGGGCACACATATCTAACAAACTTCCACTTGATCTAAAGCCAATTGGCTATAAATCTAAGTTTCATCTTCTCAAGGTGGGCTTCAATCTTTTGCTGGCCCAATGGCTTTGTAAGTTAGTCTGCCACATTGTCTGCGGAGTCGACTCTCTTGACCTCGACGTAACCTTTCTCAAGGTAATCGCGGATGAGGTGGTATCACCGCTCGATGTGCTTGGATTTCTGATGAGATCTTGGCTTTTTAGCAAGGGCTATGGCACTATTATTATCGTAGTATAGAGGAATAGCATTCGATGGCATCACTCCGATCTCTGCAATGAACTTCTTATACCAAAATGACTCCAAAGCTTCTAATGCAGTGATGTACTCTGCTTCCATGGTGGAATCTGCTATCACTGTCTGCTTGGAACTCTTTCAACTAATAGGACCACCATTACACACAAACAGACTCTCAGATATCGACTTTTGATCATCTATATCAGACATAAAATTCGAGTCTGTATATCCCTGGACTTGAAGTTCTCCACTACCAAAAACCAACATCATATCCTTAGTTTTTCTTAAGTATTAAAGAATATATTTCACAGAAGTCTAGTGTTCTTCATCTAGATTCGATTGATATCTGCTCGTGACACTCACAGCATGAGCTATATCAAGTCGTGTACATAACATGATATACATGAGAATCCCTATTATTGAAGCATAAGGGATCTTGCTCATGCGTTCAATCTCCTCAGGTGTGTTGGGATATATTTTCTTGAAGAGATGAATGCCATGTCTGAAGGGTACCAATCCCCTCTTAGAGTTTTTTCATGCTAAACCTCTTTAGCACTTTCTCTATGTACATCTTCTATGAAAGACCTAGCATCCTATTCGGTCTATCTTTATAGACCTTAATTCCTAGAATGAAGGATACTTCTCCTAGATCTTTAGCTATGGTCAACATGGAAATATCATTCCCAATAAGGAGGATATCATCCACGTACAGTACGAGGAAGACAATAGCGCTTCCACTGACCTTTTTGAAAATACATGGTTCCTCTTCATTCTTGATGAAATCAAATAATTTGATCACATCATTAAAATGAGTATTTCAGCTTTGAGATGCTTGCTTAAGTCCATATATGGACCTTTGCAGCTTGCATACTTTGTGATCAACATCGCTAGATGTGAAATCTAGTGGCTATTCTATATAGATATCTTCCTCAAGGTATTCATTTAAGAACGTCGTTTTCACATCCATTTGCCATATTTCATAATCCAAATAGGCCGCAATAGAAAGAAATGTGCGGATAGATTTTAGCATGGCTTCTCGCAAAAAGATATCCTGATAGTCAATTTCTTCGCACTGACTATACCCTTTTGCCACTAATCTAGCTTTGAATATCTTCACATTTCCATCTGCACCAGTCTTTCTCTTATAGATCCATTTACATCCAATAGGTATTATACCTTCTGGTGGATCTACTAAGGTCCAGACTTAATATAGTGCATCGAGTCAATTTCTGACTTCATTGCTTTTAACCATTTCTTAGAGTCGATATTCATTATCGTCTCATCATAGATTTTGGGATCATCACCATTAACCCTGATAAGTGGTAAAAATATACTAATAAAAGTATTAAATTATAAAATAAATTAATCTATTTTATTAAAAATTGATACTTTTATTAATCTTATGTAGAAAAGAAGGCCACCAATGTGAAGATCTCATTTTTTTGGTTCAGATAAAAAAAATTTCAAGCAAAACGGACTTCAAACGAGCCCAAAATCGAATTTCAAAAAAAAAAAAAAAAAAAAAACGACGCAACGCTGACGTCAGGATGACGTCAGCATTTTTTGCAGTGCACGGTGGACCATCTGAAGGGTAATTCGGGAATTTCATAGTTGGCTGAAGAATGCGGCGGTCCACGAAACACCGGGCTCGCGCACGATCCATGGAGGGCAATTTGGGAATTCGGGCTGATCCAATGGGCGGTTTTCACTGAAGCTTGATTGGACGGATGAGAAGAAGGCGCTGATGGACGGCATCCGCAGCTCTCGATCGAGATCCAACGGCCGAGATTCATTTCGACATAAAACTAAAGGTCTGAAGGCTTATTTCAATGCGATCGAACGGTCCAGATTCGATCCAACGGTCGATCCAACGGCTGAGATTAAATCCGACTCGATCTGGGTTATTTTAAGGGGTTTTTGAGTGGTTTTTGGACCGTTTGATCAAGATCTAACGGGCAGAATTATCCAGATCTTAATTTGAGTTGATTTAGGAGTCCTAAACCTAATTTTTGATGAATTTGGGGGGAATAAAACTCTTTACCTATAAAAAAAAGCCCATTGCCGTGAAATAAAAAAAAAAGAGGAGAGAGACAAAGAAAGAGATGGGGAGAAAGAGAGAGGGAGAAAGAGAGAGACAAAGAGAGAGACGGGGAGAAAGAGAGAGGGAGAAAGAGAGAGAGAAAGAGAGAAGAAAAAGGAGAGAGACAAAGAGAGAGATGGGGAGAAAGAGAGAGAGGAAGAAAGAGAGAGAAAGAGAGAGGAGAGAGATAAAAGAAAAGTGATTTGTGAGAAAATTAAAAAAGGGTTTTTGATTTTTTTTCGACGATCAAGACATCGATCAAGGAGCCTCCTCTTCTTCTTCGCTAAGTTCTCCACATCAAGAGTAGCAGACAATCAATTTCAGCAATCAAACAGTCTAATTTTTCTATGCTTTTTATTTTATTTGCTGTTTTTGAATTTGTTATCATGAACTAAATTTTATTTTACTAAGGCTAAGGTGTAGCCACTCTTTTGATGCAATATTCAGTATGACTTATTTTTAAATTTTATTCATGAGGAGTATATAAATCTGATCTTAATGCTTTTAGATTATAGGCCATCTTCTAATTGATCTGATGAACATAGATGTTACGGACCAAGTACATCTATGTTAATGCTTCTTGATTATATACCTTGTATTATGAATCAAATTAGAATTCATATGCATGCGGGAATTTTAGTGCGCTTTGGACGCAGTGTATTTTAATTAGAGGGTTTCACAAAACCTAATGCATTAATATTTATTTAAATTACACCTAGACCAAAGGGTAATTAATAAATATTAATAGATTTGCTATGCCTGGACCAAAGGGTAGTGAATAAATTAGGAGACTCCACCGTCACATGAAATAAAATTAAACTAAAAACATGAATATTGTATTGACTGAGTTGGTGAACCGATTGCCTTAGTAATCCATTGCTCTTGAATTTAAAATCCTAATAATTTACACTCTCTCTATTTAATTAAAAACTTTTAATTATTTTTTTTTTTTTTTAATTTCTTATTCTCATAAATCGATCTTCTAAATAAAGCATAGGAAAGAGCTTTTCAGTACTTATTTTCCAATCCTTTAGGGACGATACTCTACTCATTCACTTTATTACTTGATCGACTAGTGCACTTGCCATAGCTATAAAAACTTGATGCATGCTAATTTATAGCTATACTCTCACTCTGGTGTCTCTACACCATAGACTCAAGACTCATCTATCCTAAGAAAGCAATCGTACACCAACATTTTGGATCGATCACCATTCTCATGATGATCCTATGGTCAGGAGCAATTTATGAGTTAATTATGAAAATTCATGTCTTAAATTTTGAACTGTTGAAAATAAGAATTATCATTACTATTAACTCAAAAAATATATCATAGATACTTTAAATACACACTATGATAGAAAATAATTATTTTATTAATTTATAGTCAAAATTATAAAATTATCCTTAGAAGTATATTGCAAGTGTTTAGCTAATCTGACTTTTAGGGCATACATCTAATAATAATTATCATAAATTACTAAATAAAAGTATTAAATATATAATAATTAATATTTATTTTAAGAAATTAATATTTTTATTGGTATTTTACAGGAAAGAAGCCCACCAAAGAAAAGAGCTCATATGGGTTCCAACACAATAAATTTCACTCAAATCATAGCTACTGTTGGTGCAGAATTTGGTTAACATTAGATCGAGCTGGAGTCGAGGAAGATGAGGTCACCGTCGATGATCTGCAAAATAAAATTTCATCCAAAATTGGTGGTGGTGGCTCTGGTAGGATCCTCCGACGGTTAGGTTAGCTCTTTTGGCCAACAGAAATGGAGTGCTTAGAGAGAAGTTCGATAGAGTTTTGGAAAGAAGAAGAAAGCTTAAAGAAAATATATCTGGAGGGTTTTATTTTATAGATGAAGCTTATCGTAACCGTTCTAATAAATGCTGATTGTGATTGTCTTGATAAATGCTGATCGTAATTATCTTGATAAATGCCGATCGTATTATATTGATAAATGACAATCATAATTATCATGATAATTATAATCATTCAGTAGTGGGATCGTCTATAGGAATCCATCTAAAGGAACAGTCTGTAAGGAGTTTGGCTTCCATAAAAGCCCGACTGGAGGAGGAGTTTGGAAAGAGTTTGGCTCCCGTAGGAGTCCGACTAGAGGAGGAGTTCGAAAAGAGTTTGGCTCTTGTAGGAGCCCGACTGAAGGAGAGATCGGAAGGAGTTTGGCTTTCATAGAAGCCCGATTATTGGAGGAGTCCGAAAGGAGATCAGCTTCCATAGAAGCTCGGTTGCTGGAGGAGTCTGGAAGGAGTTTGGCTTTCATAGAAGCTCGACTGCTGGAGGAGTCTGAAAGAAGTTCGGCTTTTGTAGAAGTCCGACTACTGGAGGAGTTCATTTTTCATAGAAGCTCGATTACTGGAGGAGTCCGAAAGGAGTTCAACTTTCGTAGAAGCTTAGTTGCTTGGAGGAGTCAAGAAGGAGTTTGACTTTCATAGAAGCCCAGCTGTTGGAGGAGTTCGGCTTCCATAGAAGCCCAGTTGCTGGAGGAGTCTGAAATAAGTTTGGCCGCTAAGAAGTTCGATTGGGTTTGTTCGCTGGGTAGTTCAACCACCGAATAAATCCAATTGCTAGGGAGAGAATTTTTTATTGAAGCTCTTCCATGATTATCAGCTGTATTAGGCTAAGCTTCAGACTGGACTTCGATGGGAGCGAGATTTATCCCCAACAGTAGTCCCCCCACTCCCGAGTTCGAAACTCGAAGGAAGGAAGTATGAAAAGGACAACTGCCGAAGTCCTCTTCAGGACTCTGCACCTTGTCTTCAGCCAAGGTTGAAGGTGTAGTTGAAGCTCGGGGGAGATCTTATCTCCAACCATGGTTGAAGTTGTAGTTGAAGCTCGGGAGAGATCTTATCTCCAGTCGAGGTTAAAGTTGAAGTGGAAGCTTGGAAGAGATCTTGACTCCAATCGAGGTTGTCTCTGATGCTCGGGAGAGATCCTATCTCTAGCTGAGGTTGACTCAGATGTTCGAGAGACATCCTATCTCTAGCCGAGGTTGAAGAACTTCAACCTACTTATGTTAGGATGAGGTTCTCCTCCTGTTCCTAACACGGCCACTACTGATTGCTTCTTCTCTATCATCACATAGCTTTTGCACCAAAAAATAATAATATTGAAAAGAAGAAATTTTATTGAAGAAAAATTATTGGCAGCACGTTCTCAAATTCTGTGCATTTCAGGGTTGTAGGAGCATTGTTCCTTTGAGTTCCTTCAGATGATAAGTTTCGGGCCGAACAACCTCCTCTATTTCATGCCAGCCTTCTCAATTTGGAGCGAACTTTTTTTGCCTTTGAGGCTGAGAGATGATGGCTTGTCGAGGTACCGAGCCCCCCCAGGGGTAACGTTGATGACACTGGGAGGCGGCCGACCTCCTTGTTGTTCCTGACTATGGCAGCGCCTTTGGCCGATCTTCTCCTGCTTCAGGCTGGCATCGGAGGAATTGACCCAACCGACCCTTTCTGATGAGCTTCTCAATTTTTTCTCAGAGCTGAATGCATTTCCCAATATCGTGGTTGTGGTCATAATGGTAGAGATAGTATTTGCTTCGATTGCACTTGTTCTGAGGAGACCATAATTCCTCTGGTCATGGTAGCTGACTCTTGATTTTCATTAGAACTTGAGTTCGAGGAGCGTTAAGGGAGGCATAGTTATGAAACCTTCCAGGAGGACTTCTTTGCACCTTTTTATCGGGGCTTCCTTGATGATGAGCTCGAGAAGTTCGGGCTCACTTGCACCTAGGGAGAGTCCATGAGCATGGCCGAACTTCACTTGGCCCTCCATCGATGGTGGGTCTATTAGACTCATCCGCCCACCGCTCTCCTGTGACTTCTTCATCCTTCAATTTGAAGGCTTCTTCCGCATGGACATATCTCTCACCCCGGGCTAGCAAATCGATAAAGTCCCTAGGGTACTTCTTCTTTAGGGAAAATAGCAAATTATTCTTCTGAAGGTCATCCTTAAGCGCGGCCATTGAAACAGACTGGTCCAGGTCCTGGACCTCCAATGCTGCAGTGTTAAATCGAATGACATAAGTCCAGATGGATTCTCTCTCCTTCTGCTTGATATTCATCAAAAAATTCAAACCTCGGCATGGACGTCGGCTGCTAACGAAATGAGCCATGAATTGATGGCTCATTTGATCAAAAGAGAAGATCGTACTCAGCTTTAATGCTGAGTACCAGTTTCTTGCTGCCCTCCTTAAGGTAGATGAGAAAGCTCGGCATAATATGACGTCTGGTGCATCGTGGAGTAGCATCATGGTTCGGAAGGCCTCCAAATGATCGACTAGATCAGAGGTCCCATCGTAGCTTTCAGGTTGAGGGAGCTTGAAGTTCGGTGGAATGGGCTCTTGCACAATCGGAGAGAGAAAAAAGAATTGGTATGGATGTCATCATGGTGAGCTGGGGTGACGTGGTCGAGCTCCTCAATCCGTCGGTCCATCTCCCATAGTTTGTGATTGAGGACGTCATCTTGGTCGTAGATCTTGGAGGGCTTTCATGTACAAATGAGGAAGGTCTCCTCCAGAGGAGAACATGATCCAAACTTGGATCCTCTGCTCTCTGTTTCTCCTTTCCAGCGACGATGGGCATGCTAGCCCAAATGCTCTTCCTTGGGACCGATTTTCGACATCCTGATGGTAGGTTTCCTTACGGAGTCACCATCGGAGGCTGTCACATGGCCTGCACCATCTCGGTGAGGCTCTGAACCCACTGCATCAGTAGGTTAAACTACTCTGAATCTACTATGTCTGCAGGTGGAGCTTGAGTTACCGGAACTGGAGCGAAAACTGATGTATCTGGATGGGATCTGGCTGCAGAAGTTGTTGATCATCGGATCGAAGCTTTCTTGGGAGGCATTTATTTTCTTTCTGGAAAGAACTCTAGATCACTGCTGAGCACTGTTTTAAGATCAAGAAAACCTCAAGAACAGAGGGCCCTTCCTCTAGCGCCAATTTAGTTGGTGCAGAATTTGGTTGATGTCGGATCGAGTTGGAGTTGAGGAAGACAAGGTTGCCGCCAGTGACCTACAAAATAAAGTCCCATCCGAAGTCGGTGGTGGTGGCTCTGGTAGAACCCTCCGATGGTCAAGTTAGCTCTTCTAGCCAACAAAAATGGAGTACTCAGAGAGGAGTTCGGCAGAGTTTCGAGAAGGAGAAAAAAATTAGAGAAAATATATCTAGAGGATCCCTTTTTATAGATGGAGCTTGTCGTAACCATCTTGATAAATGTCGATCGTGATTGTGTTGATAAATGTCGATCATGTTGTCTTGATAAATGATAATCATAATTATCGTGATAATTATAATCGTTCAGTAGTGGGATCGTCTATAGGAATTCGTCTGAAGGAACAGTCCGTAAGGAGTTCGGCTTCCATAAAAGCCCGACTAGAGGAGGAGTCCAAAAGAAGTTTGGCTCTCTTAGGAGTCTGACTGGAGGAGAGTTTGGAAGAAGTTTGGCTTTCGTAGAAGCCCAGCTGCTGTCATGATTGTCTTGATAAATGTTGATCGTGTTGTCTTGATAAATGACAATCATAATTATCGTGATAATTGTAACCATTCAATAGTGGGATCGCCTGTAGGAATCCATCTATAGGAACAGTCTGTAAGGAGTTCGGCTTCCATAAAAGCCCGATTGTTGGAGGAGTCTGAAATAAGTTCGACCGCTGAGAAGTTCGACCGGATTTGGCCACTAGGTAGTTTGGCCACTGAATGAATTTGGCTGCTAGGGAGAGAATTTTCGATTGAAGCTCTTCCATGATTACTAGTTGCATTAGGCTAAGCTTCAGACTGGACTTCGATGGGAGCGAAATTTATCACCAACAGCTACAATAAAAAAATTATGAAGCCTAGAAATTAAAATAAAAAAATAAGATGGATGTACGGTGGATCGATCGATCGGTCCATGGAATAAGCATAGATCGGCCAACTCAGTAGGCACGGCTAGTCGGCTTACGACACGTGGTGAGCGCAGACCCTTAAAGGATCTACTGTATTTTCATCGTGGCTTATAGGGGCAATTTCAACATTTCATCAGGGCCAAGTGCGCTCTGATTGGGTGACGTACATGGCAGCTATGCTGAACTGGGTTCGTGATCGATCTACCCAAGACTAGGATGAGGTCAACAATTGTTGTTCGTGGGATTTGATCCAATGATCAAGATTTTTGCACTAACGGATGGCAGATCTGGCAGCAGGTGAAGATCCGATGGCTAAGATGCGATCTACTTTTTAACTAAGCATTTGAAGCATCTTGAGCACGATCCAACTGTGGATGTCACTCCAAATCAAGATCCAACGGCTCGAGATCAATCCGACTATGATCAGGAGCTATCGGTGGATTTTTAAGGTGTTTTAGGACCGTTTGATCTAAAATGAATGGCCAGAACTTTCCAGCAACTTTGATTTCAATCCAAACTCTAATTTGACTCTAAAAAGAAGCCAAAAATCCAAAATTTTCTCTATTTAAAGCTCCTTCACACCACAGCCATGAAAGAACCCCTCTTGGGGGAAAACAGAGCTTCCAAGCCCTCCTCAAAACCTCTTTCTCTCTTCCTTCTCTTCTCCTCTCTTCCTCTTTCTTCTTTCTTTTTATTTTCTTTTCTTTTTCTTTTTTTATTTATTTACTCCAGGAGATCAGAAGATGTCGGGGAGCAGATCATCAACTATGTGCAACTAAAGATCAAAATCTGGGATGTAGATGAAATCTTCCGGTATGGATTGTAATTTTTTTAAAAAATTTTTGTAATTCTTTTATGTAATGAATAAATTGTTCTCCTATTCAATCCTAAATTCTATCCTCTATGCATGAGATTTTAACATACTTTTTATTGATTGATATTTAAATAGACTATGCTTATGAAGATGGATTGTGATCAAGAGATACAATCTATGCTCAATTTAATGGTTTATATTAGAAAGAATCAGTAAAAAGCTATGTTACCAATTTTTAAGAATTAAATTATTGAATAATTTATGATTCTATTGAGATGGATCATGATCAAGAGATACGATTCATGCCCAAAAAAAATAGGTTATAATCATAACTAAATTCTTAAAAATATTAAACTCTTGCATTAAAAGAAATTACCACAACCCTGATAGAAGATGAATTCAAAATTCTAGAATATCTTTAATTAATTTAAAAACCCTAATTAATTAAGTGTTTGACTTCTTTTTATTTTTATTTTAATTTGCTAAATCCTCAAATTGCTCTCTTTAGTCTATTCATTTAAATCTTTACTTTAAAATTAAATTTAAAATTTTATTTTTAATTAAATTAAATGTAATTTAGCCTTCAATCTCCAAGAAAATCGACATTCGACTCACCATTATTCTAATCTTTAGGTAGATCGATTTTAAATTATTATTTGATGCTCTAACGATAAGCAATCAAATTTTTGACACCATTTTTGAAGATTATAGCATGGTTGTTTTAATTAATTAAAAATTAACTAATTAATTTTATAAAATAAATAAATAATAAATAAATAAAATACATATAAATTTTTATTATTGCTTTTTAATTAGTTATTACTGCCTTCCATAACTTATTTCTTGCCTTTATATTAATTACTAATTTCTATAGTTTAGATTAATTTACTGGTTTTCAAGACTTAATCACTTGAATTTACTTTTCCTTGCAAAACCAAAAGAATCAAAAACTTAAAATATATCTATATAAAGACAAAACCATAAATTCTTAAAAAATCACTGACATCTCATAATACTTAATTAATTTAGAATAATCAAATATTAAATAAAATTAATTTTTTTAACTTGATTGGGCATCTTGCTTGATTTGCATTGCATATTCATAATATACTCTAAGAGCACAATCCATTAAACAAGATAAGGTGATAATTTGATCATCTTTTCTTAGCCCATAAACCACCATCCTTCATATTGCATTGACCTAGACCTTAACTTAAAATCAATTAGATGTTGGTCCTAGGATATTCGAGCTCATTAGGATAAGGAACCTAAAAGCTGGATCAAGTTAGGGTTAGTCAATTCAACTAGTATCCAGGCAAGTGGTTTGAGGGACGACTGGACTCAAAGGAAGGTGGTTTATAATCGATTCCGTTAGCTTACCTGGCCAAGCATAATTGGTATTTAAGACAAGCAACGGTGAGACTCCCACTAACCTTACACTTACCTGGCCAGTTGATTGACTGATTCTTTACTTAGAGGGCTTGAAGGTAATCTTAACAGTTAGAAATAGTCTAGATTTAGATTAACCCTAGGATAGAGAGTCCATGATTGCTTAACTTATTTGCCAATATAATTCAAACCTTAATTAAAACATTCTTTTCTCTTTCATCTCAAGATTTAGGACTCCTTAGGACTTATCTTTAGAACCTTCTTCTTGCTTTTCTCACATCTCCTTTCTTTAAAATAAAATAAATAAAATAAAATAATAATTAGAAGAAGATTGCACTGATCTAAAGTTCTTTATTATACATATTTGAATAAATAACAATCCAAGATGGATCTTGAGAGTAGAGTGGATGAGCTTTCTATAGGAACCAGTTTTAGAATTTCAGGACTAGATCTTGAAACTTTTTCAAGATCAGGCAGTGGCAGATTAAAATCAATCAAAATAAATATAAAATATTCTAGATCTAAGATCTTATTATATAATTATTGCATGATATTTAAATTAGAAATTAAAAATTAAATAAGAAAGAAAAGATTGATCATGTCAACCACCTAGATCTATACTACATCTAATGCAACTATAAAATAATAGATCAGATCTATTACCTGAGCAAGTTAGATATTCTAACTTGCTGATCCAGACTTGAGGATGAAGTCACAAGCCACACATGCATCCAGCCTCTAGGAGTCATCCACATGAGCCCATGAACACGATCAGAGATCCTGATGCAGAAAATCAACATAATATGCTAGCACTATGCTGATCTCTCTTCGATGGTCGATCTGATGCTTCCTTCTTCGAAACTTGGATACTTCAAAATATTAAAAAAAGAAGAAGAAGATTTGTGATGTTGAGAAATCTCTCAAAAGCTCACAAAAAGGAAGAAAGAGATCTGAAACAAAAAACCTTAGAAGAAGATCCTCTTCTTCTTCTTTGTTCTTTTTCTAGACACCTTGATTTGTGTTTTTAATATCTCCATGACCTAGATGAATTTTTCTTTGATTTTTCTACACCAAAGATACCTCTCAAATGTCTACATTTCATAAAAATTTTAGTAAAAAATTATTTTTAAATAAAGAGATATGTGGAGTCTATGTTAGGACAAAAACCTAGACTAGGAAGGACCAAATAAGGGAAGTTGTTGGGGCACTCAACTCTTAGGTGCCCCACCATTTTTTTTTGCCGTGGACCAGCAAGGGAGGATGAAAATAAACCCAAAAAAAAATGTGCATGTGAGAGAGAGAAATAAGGGAGGTGGCGGCATGAAGGGAAGGAGGACTTTTAGTTGACTAGGAATTCTATCTCATAGAATCCTAAGCGAAATCAACTTCCCCTTTTGACTTGGTCATGCAACAAACTTCCATATGAGAAAAAGAAGAGAGAAAGGGGGCATGAGAAGCCTTTGCGCATGAAGAATTTCATATAAAAATACAAAGAGAAAGGGGTGGTGCGTGAGGATTAGGTGGCACAAAGAATAGGGAGTCCTAGTCATACTATCTTTTAATCAAATAAAAATAAGAGTAATCCAATGCAATTAAATAAGATCCTAACCTATTTAAGAACTTATTTAAATTAGATTAAATTAGATTTAATTTTAATTTATTTTCTAATCAAATTAGAAAATTGGGTTGACCCAAGTCCTAGTTAGATTAGGACTAGTTCTTCCTTGCACTTGGCTTATCCAATAAACTAATTGAATTTAATCCAATCAAGACCAATCCAAATCTAATTAAATTATATTTAATTAAACTTAAGCTCAATCTACTAGCTTAATCAAATTAAGTCAATTAGCAATCAAATTGCTAATCGATCCTCCTACAACACTTGCACTAGGTCAAATATTAATCGTATTGACCGTTTAACCCTAAAATGATTCTAAATCACTGATCAACCATCTGATCAAAATGTGTACTCTAATGTGTGTGACCTCATAGATCTGAATCTAAGTTGGTAGCATAGAAATAAATTTTTATACTAATCGAAGTGACCATCTAGCAATGATACCCGATGGTCGGATAGGTCCAAGGTGTAGAACACCATCCTTAGAACCCATGCAGATATAGTTTCCATATAATTCATCTCCTTGACCATAATACTCATAGGATATCTCAAAGTTCAACTATCAACTCTAATCAGGTTGTCCATATTGTATTTCAAAATATCAAATCCATCTGATGGATTACCTTGGCCAAGATTTTGCTATATTTAAATACAGTGATACTTTCTTCTCCAACTCTTGGAGTGGTCAATTCCATCTTGATCACACTTTGACTTCATAAGTACTTGACTATGCCCAGAATGCTTCCATTCTGAATTAGAAATTTAGTTAGTTCGGTACCAAAGCACAGTGAGTTGTTTGCAAGTCACTGAGGTGATCTCTGGTCTAAGGGATACTCATACCTGTATCCCATCAGAGATATTCTCGATAGCAAAATGCTTTGGAGTTGGTCACATTCAATGATGATGTACCCATACATCTTATTTCTATGCCATACCAGTGTCTCCACACTCCTTGGTTAAGAGGACAACCAACCTATATGGCATATAGCGACTTATGCTTGATAGATGCTGTCGTTCTAATTAATAACCTATCATTTGGTCGTGAACAAATTTAAGGAGTAATCGTTATATCCTCTCTTTATCAAAACTAAATAATTCTAAGGACTTCATCACATAATAGAGTTCATTAGAAGATGTAAACTTATGATGAAAAATATGCCAAAAAATTTTATTAATTAGTAAATCAATTATAATATCTCAACCATCAATAGGCTGATGATTGGCTTTGGAATATAATTTCCAATAACTTTTACTTATCCTAAAGCCACTTGGCACAGTATCTAATACCCTTCTTCGACTTATGGTTGTTGAACTCCTTGATTGCCAGGGCTTTAGTGAAGGGGTCGGCTAGATTCTCCTTTCCATCGATCTTCTGAAGGTCGACGTCACCACAATCTCCGATCTCACAGACCAAATGAAAGTGGCACAGAATGTGCTTTGTTCACTGATGTGCCTTCAATTTCTTTGCTTGAGCTATGGCGCTTGTGCTATCACAGTAGAGCAGGACTGGACCATCAATGGAGGATGCTACTCTGAGCTCGATGATGAACTTCCTCAACCACATAGCTTTCTTTGCTGCATCTGATGTTGTCATGTACTCTACTTCACAAATAGAGTCAGCCATTGTATGCTGCTTGAAATTTTTCTAGCAGATGGCTCCATCATTTAGAGTAAAGATATATCCTGAGACATTTTTACTATCATCATGGTCAGATTGAAAGCTGGAGTCTATAAATCCCATAAGTTTTAGATCTAACTCACCATAAACCAACCATTGGTCCTTAGTATTTCTCAAATACTTAAGGATGGTTTTAACCATCTTCTAGTAATTTTCTCCAGGGTCAGATTGGTATCTGAAGGGAAATCTTGATTTCCCGATCCAGGTTCGTCCAGATCTGATTAGATCAAGAGATATATTTTAAAAATTTTCTCTTGATCTTAATCAGATCTTGATAAGTTTCAGATCTGATTATTATTATTTTAATAAATAAAATAAAATAAGATAAATTAAATCAAATTTAATTTACCTGATTTGGGTAATCCTATTACCCTATAGATGATCCTGATTGCAGCGGAAGGTTCTGGATCTAGCCACGCAAGCACCTGGCCTCTACCGGTATCCACTCGGGTTGGATCTGGAGATCCTCTTCTTCTCTATCACACCTCCAAAAATTAGATCTGGATCTGATCTGGAGGATCTTCAAAACTCTTTTGAAGATCTGCAGTCGTCCTTTTGCAGCAGCGCAGCCTTCTTGCTTTTGATCGCCTTTCCTTGATCTGAATCGCACCAACCTAAGTCCAAAACACCTTTTGGACGTGGAGAGCAAGGGGAGAAGAAGCTATGGCATGGAGAAGGAGGGGAGAGGCAGCCTTGGGGCGTGGGGTTTCTCAATTGCATTCACTTAGGATTAGGGTTGGGCGCAGGGTCTTATTTATAGACCTCTTGTGATCCAACTCCTCTTCCTCTCAACCAATCACAACCCTTTGTGAAATCAGATCTAAATCTGATTGGTTGAAATAGAGACCCCTGGATTCCTCCTTAGAGGGTGCCTAAGACCAGTCAAACTGGATTCTTAGTAGAACTCTGATTGGAATCCAAAAGGGAGGTGGAGTCCTTGTCCAACAAGGACTCCTAGGCGCCTCCTACTTGGGCTCACGCCACCCTTGGCGTGCGCCCTTCTCCTTGCCAGGTTCTGGCAGGGGGACAGGCCCCCACCAGCTCTCCAATAGGTGCATGACATGTGGTCAAAAGTCAAAGGGTCAATGGTCAACGTTTGACCAGTCAAAGGTAGACTTTTGACCAAAGTCAAAGAACAAGAAATGGCAGGTGACCAAAAATGGTAGGTAATGTCTTACAAATAAGACAACCTATTCTGACTTGGACAACCTCCAGTCAGACCATATGAAGGCCTCTGATCGAGCACAAACTCCTTTGGCTCAGTCAGGACAACTTATTTATGATAGTAAAAGAAGAACATTAGGTTCAATCGAGTGCTAGCACGATTTCCTTGAACCTAATTGAATCTCATTCAGATCAATTGAACTAGATCAGTTCAATTGATGATCACCAGATTCAAACCCTTGTTTGTGTGACCCAGTTAGGTTCAGTTCTGTATGGTAATGGGATATGTCATGATCTCTATCATAGACATCATCGAAACTCCTTTCGATGGATCAGAACTCTTCTAATTCGAACAGCTAGAATGATCGATCATCTAAATCATTCTAATTGCTCCCAAAATCCACCAGTGACACCTAGCAGTATATGGTGGCAACCCATCAGAGCTGAATGCGAACCTCTTGGTGCAGCTACCTGTGTGATTAAGTTCTTCTATCTTGAGCCCCGATCAGATTAGGGTTAAGGTGAACTCGTCAAACCCTAGTCTCTGTCATATGATGTAATCATTCGATTCGAGTCCAATGTGAAAATCTAAATAGAAACTCTTTCTATTATTTCACTCTACCATGGCCATGGATTTCTGGACTTGATTCTCATGATCATCATAGGGCTACTCCTCTACCACCGAGGTAGATAGATCCCATCTTGATGCAATCCAGTTCCTACAATGAACATGCTCATAGCCAACATACACCTCAGGGTTCCATATGGCTAGGAGATCGAGTAATGGTGTAGTCAAACTATAACACCCTCAAGGTGAACTGCCGATGCATCTCAGGTCAAAGAACCAGACACACTACTGCAGCATCGAGTCAGTCATTGACGAGAAGGTAGACTTCCTAATGACTACTCGAGGTGGTCACGCTCAGTGCCCTCGTTCTCTAACGAGTACCTGTACTCTCGCTCCGGTGTCTCCACACCGTAGACTCAAGACTCATCTACTAAAGAGAAGCGATCGTACACCAACCGTCCGGATCAATCACCATCCTCGTGATGATCCTATGGTCGGGAGCTGTTTATGAGTTAATAATGATTATTCATGTCCTAAATTTTCAACTCTTGAAAATATGAATTATCATTACCATTAACTCAAAGGATGTATCATAGACACTAAATACACAGGTGTGATAGAAAATAACCCATTTCATTAAATTATAGTCAAAATTATAATTTTGCCCCTAGAAGTGTATTACAAGTGTCAGCCAATTCTGGCTTCTAGGGCACATATATCTAACAGTATCTACTTACTACTCCTAATGAGTATACCACATCTGGTCTTGTACATGTCATTGCATACATAATAGATCCCACTACTGAAGCATATGGGATTCTACTTATATGCTCTCTCTCTTCAGAAGTTGTTGGACAATCATTCTTAGAGAGAGAAATTTTTTGGCCTATCGAAAGATTGGCCTTTTTAGAATTCTCCATGCTGAACCTCTTCAACATAGTTTCTATGTACATGGACTGGGATATACTAAGCATCCTTTTAGATCTATCCCTATAGATCTTCATCCCTATGATGTAGGATGCTTTACTCAAGTCCTTCATGGAGAATTGTGATGACAATCAGACTTTTATTTCTTGTAGTGTAGCGATGTCATTCTCGATTAAGAGAATATCATCCACATACAAAACAAGGAATACCACTACTGGACCATTTGCTCATTTATAAATACAGGGTTCTTCTCCATTCTTATCGAAGCCATACATTTTGATTACTTTATCAAAACACATGTTCCAACTCTGAGATGCTTGCTTTAATCCATAAATGGATCTCTGAAGCCTGTACACCTTGGACTCATCTGTGGATGTGAACCTCTCAGGTTATATCATATACACCTCTTTGGTTAGCTCTCTATTTAGAAAATTCATCTTCACATCCATCTGTCAGATCTCACAGTCTAGGTGGGTAGCTATTGCAAGCATTATCTGAATGGATTTGAGCATTGCTACTGGGAAGAATGTCTCATCATAGTCAATACCATAATGTTGACGATACCCTTTGGTAATCAGATGGGCTTTATAGATCTCCACCTTTCCGTCTGCGCCTCTTTTTCTTTTGAATACCCATTTACACCCAATAGGTTTAACCCCTTTAGGTGGGTCAACTAATGTCCATACATCATTGACCTTCATGGAATCTATTTCTGATCTCATGGCTTCTAGCCATTTCTCATAGTTGGATCTCTGCATCGCATCAATATAAGTGATCGGATCCTCATCATTCTTATCAAGTTTGATAAAATCATCATCCTAGATCAAGAATCCATAGTATCTGTCCGAATGGCGTGGTACTCTACCGGATTGCCTTAATGGTGCAGGTTCACTAGGCTTCGAATCTTATCTGATCAAATCCAACTTAGGTTCAACATTCTGTGTCGGACTTTCTACCTGTTGAACTTCATCAAGTTCAACCTTAAAGGCAACAATTCCTTCACTAAGGAACTTCTTTTTCAAAAAGATTGTCCTAAGGCTGACGAACACCTTTTGTTCATCAACAGTATAGAAATAGTATCCTTTGATCTCTTTTGGATACCCTATAAATGTGCACTCGTCAGACCTAGGTCCAAGTTTATCTATAATTAACTATTTGACATAAGTCGGTCACCCCCAAACCCTGAGGTGTGAAAGTGTTGGGTCACACACTATCCATATCTCATATGGAGTTTTAACCATAAATTTACTTGGAACCCTATTTAAAAGATAGCAAGCCGATTCGAGTGCATTTCCCTAGAGGGATATCGGCAAGCTGGCAAAACCCATTATGGATCAGACCATATCTAATAGAGTTTGATTCCTTCATTCAGATACACCATTATGCTGTGGCATTCCTAGAGGAGTCCCTTGAGAGAGAATCCCATTCTCTTCTAGATATGTGAGAAACTCACCAGAGAGGTATTTTCCTCCTCGATCAGATCAAAGAGTTTTAACACTATTTCTAGTTTCTTTTCTTACTTCACTTCGAAATTGTTTGAACATTTCAAACGAATCCGACTTATATTTCATCAGATAGACATATCCAAATCTGGATAGATCATTTATGAAAATGATGAAGTAGACATTGTTAGATATATGTGCCCTAGAAGCTAGAATTGACTGACACTTGTAATACACTTCTAAGGGCAAAATTATAATTTTGACTAATATCAATAAAATAGATTATTTTCTATCACATATGTGTATTTAGTGTCTGTGATACATCCTTTGAGTTAATGGTAATGATAATTCATATTTTCAAGAGTTGAAAATTTAAGACATGAATAATCATTATTAACTCATAAAATGCTTCCGACCATAGGATCATCACGAGGATGGTGATTGATCCGGAAGGTTGGTGTACAATCGCTTCTCTTTAGTAGATGAGTCTTGAGTCTACGGTGTGGAGACATCGGAGCGAGAGTACAGGTACTCGTTAGAGAACGAGGGCACTGAGCGTGACCACCTCGAGTAGTCATTAGGAAGTCTACCTTCTCGTCAATGACTGACTCGATGCTGCAGTAGTGTGTCTGGTTCTTTGACCTGAGGTGCATCGGCAGTTCACCTTGAGGGTGTTATAGTTTGACTACACCATTACTCGATCTCCTAGCCATATGGAACCCTGAGGTGTATGTTGGCTATAGCATGTTCATTGTAGGAACTGGATAGCATCAAGATGGAATCTATCTACCTCGGTGGTAGAGGAGCAGCCCTATGATGATCATGAGAATCAAGTCCAGAAGCCCATGGCCATGGCAGAGTGAAATAATAGAAAGAGTTTCTATTTAGGTTTTCACATCGGACTTGAATCGAATGATTACATCATATGACAGAGACTAGGGTTTGACGAGTTCACCTTAACCCTAATCTGATCGGGGCTCAAGATAGAAGAACTTAATCACACAGGTAGCTGCACCAAGAGGTTCGCATTCAGCTCTGATGGGTTGCCACCATATACTGCTAGGTGTCACTGGTGGATTTTGGGAGCAATTAGAATGATTTAGATGATCGATCATTCTAGCTGTTCGAATCAGAAGAGTTCTGATCCATCGAAAGGAGTTTCGATGATGTCGATGATAGAGATCATGACATATCCCATTACCATACAGAACTGAACCTAACTGGGTCACACAAATAAGGGTTTGAATCTGGTGATCATCAATTGAACTGATCCAGTTCAATTGATCTGAATGAGATTCAATTAGGTTCAAGAAAATCGTGCTAGCACTCGATTGAACCTAACGTTCTTCTTTTACTATCATAAATAGTTGTCCTGACTGAGCCAAAGGAGTTTGTGCTCAATCAGAGGCCTTCACTTTGTCTGACTGGAGCTTGTCCAAGTCAGAAAAGGATTGTCTTATTTTGTAAGACAATTACCTGCCATTTTTGGTCACCTACATTTCTCGTCCTTTGACTTTGGTCAAAAGTTGACCTTTGACTGGTCAAATGTTGACCATTGATACTTTGACTTTTGTCCATGTGTCATGCACCTATTGGAGAGCTGGTGGGGGCCTGTCCCCCTACCAGAACCTGGCAAGGAGGAGGGCGCACGCCACCCTTGGCGTGTGCCCAAGCTGGAGGCGCCCAGGAGTCCCTGTTGGATAGGGACTCCATCTCCTTTTTGGATTCCAATTAGAGTTCTCCTAAGAACCAACTTTGACTGGTCTTAGGTGCCATCTAAGGAGGAATCCAGGGGACTCTATTTCCACCAATCAGATTTAGATCTGATTTCACAAAGGATTGTGATTGGTTGGGAAGAAGAGGAGTTGGATCACAGATAGTCTATAAATAAGACCCTACGCCCAACTCAAATTAAGATTGGAGAATTGAAATCCCATGCCCCAAGGCTGCCTCTCCCCTCTTCCTCCATGCCAAACCCACCTTCTCCCTCTCCTCTCCATGTCCAAAAGTGTTTTGGACCTTGGTTGGTGCAATCCAGATGAGAGAAAGGCGACTGAAAGCTAGAAGGCTGCGCTGCTGCAAAGGACAACTGCTGATCTTCAAAAGAAGTTTTGAAGATCCTCCAGATCAGATCCAGATCTAATTTTTGGAGATGTGATAGAGAAGAAGAGGATCTCCAGATCCAGCCTGAGTGGATATCGGTAGAGGCCAGGCACTTGCGTGGCTAGATCCAGAACCTTTCGCTGCTCATAGGATCATCATCGGATAATAGGATTACCCACTTCAAGGTAAATTAAATTTGATTTAATTTATCTAATTTTATTTTAATTATTAAAATAATAAGAATTAGATCTAAAATATTCTAGATCTAATTAGATCAAAGAAAAAAAATTTTTGAAATATATCTCTTGATCTGATCAGATCTGAACGAACCTGGTCGAAAAATCAGGATTTCCCTTCAACTGGTATCAGAGCCAAGGTTCTAAAAGTATTTAGATCTAATTTTAAATTTATTTTAATTAAAATAAATGATTTCAGATGTCACATGAGATGTGATCAGATCTGAAATCAAAAAAATTAAAATTAAATGATTTGGATCTAAGATTAGAAAATATGCATGACTAGTTCTAAAATAGAATAGTTCTATAGAATAGTCTTGCATGTTTTCAATTTAATTTGATTAAATCATATTTTAGATCTATTTATTTACTATTTTTTGATATTATAATTATTATAATAATATCTAAAAAATAATAAATAAAAATTATTTAATTTTAAACATCATATGAGATATGATTGATGCATGTCTAGACTAGTTGTAGAATAGTTCTACATAATTATCTAGATTAGAATTTATTTTGATTAGATCAATTTAAATCTAATTTTTTAGATTATTATGAGATAATTTAGATTTAAAAATATGCATGATTCGATACATGAGATGTATGCAAAATATGCCATGATTAGATCTAATTTGTATATGAGATATATGATATAGATCTAAAACTATTTTGTAGTATTGCATGTTCCTGATTAAGGCGTTCCTCTTGGCCGTCCGGTCATAAGAATGAAGAAGGGTTTAAAGGCCCTCTCTTTCCCATTCGATGGGGTGTTCTTATGATGTGTAGGGGTGCTGCGCGTTCGTCCTTAATCAGAAATCCAAAACTTACTTTCTGCAAAACCCTAGATCCTGAAACCCTAGGATTTATTGTGCATATTTTATTTATGAACCCTACTTAATTAAAAATTAAGATTATGGAATATTAATTAGGTCTAAAATTGAGAATTTTAGATCTAAGACATATTCATAATACTGGGTTTGGATTTGGGTAGCTCAATTAGGTCTAAGCGGTTGATCAAACCGAATCAAGAGTTGGTTAGATGGGATCAATAATGCTTAAATTGACCAGCCTAATAGGATTAAGTCTGGGTCAAGATCGAGTCACGATCAAGCAAGACCTAATTAGGCTCAGAGGTTAGAGTCTGGATTGTAGGCTAACCCAATTGGTTCTGGCTCAATAATTTGGTGTCTAAGGTAAGTTTGGCACATACGACCGACTGGTTTTTAATTGGAAGCTACTCGACCTGAATGCATTCTTGTATGAGTTAATGGCATATTCCTTCCACCGGTCTCACTTACCTGGCCATATCTGTTGACACAGTTCTGATCTGAGGTGGTCAATAATCCGAGCTAACCCATGCCACTAGGTTAGTCATAATTGTTATGACTATGACAAGTCTAGTTTAATGAGACCTGAATCAATTCTTCCTAAGAAAAGATTAAGTCTGAGGTCTTCCACCATTGTAGATGTGCGGGCCCTTCCTCGAGGTTGATTGTTCTCGGCTGGATACAGTGGCTCAGTTGCACCAGGAAGATGCAACCATGTCTATTAGGCATTGGATGCTATGGGCTGGAGGATGAGTTGGGCTCAATATTTTTGGATACGGTGAGAGACTCAATTAGAAATCCAAGTCTATGCAAATGGTGGGTCTGACTTAACTAAGGAGTGGATCAATATTTTCGGATACGGTGAGATTCATGAATTAGAGACCAAGTTTGGGTGCACCATGATTAGAGAATCATTGAACAAGAGTTGTTCACTCATTGGCTAACCCATCACCAATAACTGTTAGGTGAGGTGATGAGTTAGTTGGTGAGACCGCACCACCCACTAGAAATCATTAATCATGGAGATTTTTGCATCTCTATAGAGGAAGTGTAGGGATCCAAAAAAATAGTGGAAGCTAATTTATTTAAAAATAAAATTCCTAAATAAATTGGTCAAGTCATAATTACAGTATCTAACTAGAATCTTTGACTCTCTACAGGAAAAATGTCTGCGTCCAACCCATTAGCACGTATCCTGGACACACATAGACTGACCGGACCTAATTATAAAGATTGGCTTAGGAACTACAAAATTGTTTTGGGTTTTGAGAAGTTAACTCATGTATTGGATCAGGACCCTCCCACCTTACCAGCCCATCCATCCACTGAATAGAGAGCATTTTTGGAAAAATGGATAGACGAAGATAATAAGGCCAGATATTACATGTTGGGCTCGATGTCTGATGAGCTCCAGTGCCAACATGAAGATATCGAAACTGCTCGCCAATTGTTGGCTCACCTGCAGGAGATGTTTGGTGAACAGAGTCGTGCAGCCAAGTATCAAGTCATGAAATGACTTTTTAAGACTAAGATGCATGATGGGCAGTCAATCCAAGATCACTATCTGATGATGATCAAGGACATGGAAGAGCTTGAGAAGCTCAGTGTGAAGTTAGACTTGGACCTGTAGAATGATATTATTCTGCAATTCATC
>QRFJ01001462.1:0-152976 GCA_006176705.1 Cocos nucifera | reverse complement strand
GTTTGTGTGCAATGGTGGTGCTGTCAGCTGAAAGAGTTTCAAGCAAACCATGATAGCAGATTCCACCATGGAAGTAGAATATATCGCTGCATCAGAGGCTGCGAAGGAAGCATTCTGGTATAAGAAGTTTGCTGTAGAAATTAGAGTAATGCCATCAGATGCCATTCCTCTGTACTGCGACAACAATGGTGCCATAGCCCTTGCTAAGGAGCCGAGGTCTCATTAGAAATCCAAGCACATTGAGCGGCGATACCACCTCATCCGCGATTACCTCGAGAAGGATTATGTCGAGGTCAAGAGAGTCAACTCTACAGATAATGTGGCAGACCCACTTACAAAGCCGTTGGGCCAGCAGAAGATCGAAGCCCACCTTGAGAAGATGGGACTTAGACTTGTAGCCAATTGGCTTTAGGATAAGTGGGAGATTGTTAGATATATGTGCCCTAGAAGCCAGAATTGGCTGACACTTGTAATACACTTCTAGGGGCAAAATTATAATTTTGACTAATAATCAATAAAATGGGTTATTTTCTATCACATATGTGTATTTAGTGTCTGTGATACATCCTTTGAGTTAATGGTAATGATAATTCATATTTTCAAGAGTTGAAAATTTAAGACATGAATAATCATTATTAACTCATAAAATGCTCCCGACCATAGGATCATCACGAGGATGGTGATTGATCCGAAAGGTTGGTGTACAATCGCTTCTCTTTAGTAGATGAGTCTTGAGTCTACGGTGTGGAGACACCAGAGCGAGAGTATAGGTACTCGTTAGAGAACGAGGGCACTGAGCGTGACCACCTCGAGTAGTCATTAGGGAAGTCTACCTTCTCGTCAATGACTGACTCGATGCTGCAGTAGTGTGTCTGGTTCTTTGACCTGAGGTGCATCGGCAGTTCACCTTGAGGGTGTTATAGTTTGACTACACCATTACTCGATCTCCTAGCCATATGGAATCCTGAGGTGTATGTTGGCTATAGCATGTTCATTGTAGGAACTGGATTGCATCAAGATGGAATCTATCTACCTCGGTGGTAGAGGAGCAGCCCTATGATGATCATGAGAATCAAGTCCAGAAGTCCATGGCCATGGCAGAGTGAAATAATAGAAAGAGTTTCTATTTAGATTTTCACATCGGACTTGAATCGAATGATTACATCATATGACAGAAGACTAGGGTTTGACGAGTTCACCTTAACCCTAATCTGATCGGGGCTCAAGATAGAAGAACTTAATCACACAGGTAGCTGCACCAAGAGGTTCGCATTCAGCTCTGATGGGTTGCCACCATATACTGCTAGGTGTCACTGGTGGATTTTGGGAGCAATTAGAATGATTTAGATGATCGATCATTCTAGCTGTTCGAATCAGAAGAGTTCTGATCCATCGAAAGGAGTTTCGATGATGTCGATGATAGAGATCATGACATATCCCATTACCATACAGAACTGAACCTAACTGGGTCACACAAACAAGGGTTTGAATCTGGTGATCATCAATTGAACTGATCCAGTTCAATTGATCTGAATGAGATTCAATTAGGTTCAAAAAAATCGTGCTAGCACTCGATTGAACCTAACGTTCTTCTTTTACTATCATAAATAGTTGTCCTGACTGAGCCAAAGGAGTTTGTGCTCAATCAGAGGCCTTCATTGGTCTGACTGGAGGTTGTCCAAGTCAGAAAAGGTTGTCTTATTTGTAAGACATTACCTGCCATTTTTGGTCACCTGCCATTTCTTGTCCTTTGACTTTGGTCAAAAGTCTGACCTTTGACTGGTCAAATGTTGACCATTGATACTTTGACTTTTGTCCACATGTCATGCACCTATTGGAGAGCTGGTGGGGGCTTGTCCCCCTGCCAGAACCTGGCAAGGAGGAGGGCGCCCAGGAGTCCCTGTTGGACAGGGACTCCATCTCCTTTTTGGATTCCAATTAGAGTTCTCCTAAGAACCAACTTTGACTGGTCTTAGGCGCCATCTAAGGAGGAATCCAGGGGACTCTATTCCCACCAATCAGATTTAGATCTGATTTCACAAAGGGTTGTGATTGGTTGGGAAGAAGAGGAGTTGGATCACAGATAGTCTATAAATAAGACCCTATGCCCAACTCAAATTAAGATTGGAGAATTGAAATCCCATGCCCCAAGGCTGCCTCTCCCCTCTTCCTCCATGCCAAACCCACCTTCTCCCTCTCCTCTCCATGTCCAAAAGTAGTTTTGGATCTTGGTTGGTGCAATCAGACGAGAGAAAGGCGACTGAAAGCTAGAAGGCTGCGCTGCTGCAAAGGACAACTACTGATCTTCAAAAGAAGTTTTGAAGATCCTCCAGATCAGATCCAGATCTAATTTTTAGAGATGTGATAGAGAAGAAGAGGATCTCCAGATCCAGCCTGAGTGGATACCGGTAGAGGCTAGGCACTTGCGTGGCTAGATCCAAAACCTTAGGATCATCATCGGGTAATAGGATTACCCACTTCAAGGTAAATTATATTAAATTTAATTTATCTAAATTTATTTAAATTATTAAAATAATAAGAATCAGATCTAAAACATCTCAGATCTAATTAGGATCAAAGAGAAATTTTTTTTTGAAATATATCTCTTGATCTGATCAGAGCTGAACGAACCTGGTTCGGAAAATCAGGATTTTCCTTCAGACATATCCACCTTTGGCACTAGTACTCATTGGTCCACATACATTAGTATGTACTAGTCTTAAGAATTCAGTGGCTCTCTCACCTTTTTCAGTAGAAGGTGACTTAGTCATTTTACCAAGAAGATAGGATTCACAGGTTGGAAGCAATTCACAGTCACTAAGTTCGAGGATACCCTCTTGAGCCAACCTGCTTATCCTATTCTTGTTTACATGATCCAACCTATAGTGCCATAAATAGATGTATGTCATATTATCTAATCTAGGATGTTTGCCAATTGAATAGACTACATTAACGGATTATGATAACATATATACACCATTATTCAATTATCCATAGAAAGTAGTAACACCATTCATAATGACATTACAAACTCATTTTTTTATTGAAATTTCATAATTGTTCATGGCCAAAAGGCCTACAAAAATTATATTTTAAAAAAAATATGATAGAAATGACAATCACTAAGAACAATGGTATGAGATTCAAATACAAGTTTCAAAATTTCTAAAGCTAGAACTGGAACTGGTCTTCCATCACCAACGTTCAGGAATCTCTCATCTTGCTCGAATCTTCTACTGACCTACAACACCTATAATGAATTGCAAATATGATATGAGCTTTTGGTATCCAATATCCAATCAGTAATATCACACACAGATAAATTGCCAGGAGTTATCATTTAAATACATTGCCCAGCAACAGCTTGCTTCTTCCTCTGCCTGTTCGGGTCCAGGAAGGTAATGTACTGAGGATAGTTTCTCTTCTAGTGCCTCCACTTCTTATAGAAGAAGCATTTGGCTTGACTCTTATCAGGCTTAGTTTTTTGGGTTTGAGCCTGCACAGATGTTCTAGCCTAAACATGCACCTTCTTGGCTTTTTTCTTCTTATTCTTGATCCTTTTCCAAAGGACCAAGAACGAGAAGATGAACCTTCCACTAAGTTCACTAACTCTTTATGGAGCTGGTGATCCTTCTCAAAGTTTTGAAGTAACCCCAGTAACCCGTGGTAGTCAACTTCAAGCTTTGACATTCTATAATGTGTAAGGAATGGGATATAAGACTTGGGCAGCGAGTTCAGTATTGCATCTTTCTTAAGTTGTTTGTGCAAGAAAAAATCGAGCTTGTTCAAGCGCTTTATCAGCTTGGTCATGTACAATACATGATCAGTGATAGAGGCTTCATCATGCATTCTGACGTTGAAGATAGCGCAACTAGACTTGTGCCTCTCAACGTCATCGGATGTGCTAAAAGAATCCTCCAACACTTAGAGCATTTTATTTAGCTAATCTATCTCAAACCTATGACTAAACACGTTGCTCACCATAGCCAGCATAATGCAGCGCACTGTGGTTCGATCACTGAGCCACTTTTGATAAGTATCTCTGACTGTTCCATATGCATTGGCAGCTGGCTCCTTAGGTGCAGGATCCATTAGCACATATAGGATCTGTTCATGCTCTAGGACAATCTTCAACTTTCGGTACCAGCTATCAAAGTTGGATTTCACCAACTTATCATTGTTCCATAATGATCGAAGCGATAGAAAAGTGGCCATATCTGCATAAAGAAAAACATAACCTAATTAGTAATTGATTTATTAAACCTGAAGATCTGGACTTTAATCAAAAGGGTCTCCCACTATTTTATTTGAATTGATAGCCTCTACCTCCAATTCGAGGAATTACCTTAATTCCTTAGTGGGTACTAGAATCGACATAGACTGTACACAAGGCCAACTTTGGTTGGCCCATCCATGTACATCTAAGGGTAGGTTCATAATCAATTATGTCTTCAATTAATTTCAAGTAATTAAATTTTGCCCCAGGCCCTGATCAGTTGGCTTTGGCCTTCTCAGAAAAGGGTCTAATTAGGTCCAATCATTAACATGACCATACTTGGCCCATCCAACCAATGAATGATCAGGCCCAACTTTGGTTTGCCCACCTGACCACCATTTAGAAAGATGTATCCAAGAGATCATATAATGAATGATAATTCCATCAACCGATAAGCACCAGGCCTTTGGGCCTCCAATGATTATCCAAATGATGGACCTATTACATCCACTTTAATGGAAGGCTATGATCCAGTTATCATATAACTATTTTATTTTAAAGACCTAATAATTTTAGAGGATTTATTTATTGAAGTAAGTAGGTCAGGTTAACCAGCTTGTCATGATCTTCCCACTAGCTTCACCAAGTTAGCTTAAGGAAGACCACTAACAAGCTGGTGTAGAAGCACATAAATCAGTCACACTGATTTATCTAGCTGACATGGGTCAATTCAAATTATCAAGTGATCTGATCAAAACACAATCTCACCAAGAAGGCCAGGTAAGTGAGATCGATGGAAGGATCTGCTAAAGCTTGTCTTAGACACCATCGAAAATGGCCAGGTAAGTAGGCTGCCAATTAAAAACTACTGATCATATGTGCCAAACTTACCTTAGACACTAACTAGTTTAATTAGTCTTGATTAGATCAACCTAACAGTTCGAGCTAGACCACTTAGCTAAGAATCAAGTCCTTTTGGTTCTTGTTAAAGACATGGACTTGACCAACTACAACTACTGTAATTGATCTAGAGAATCCTTGACCTAATCTAAGACAACAATTGATTAGATTTAGTCAATTCTCTAATTAAGTCCATTCTTTAATCTAACCTTAGGTCTAACCCAATTAATGGACCTAATCCACACTAACCTATTACCCCAATGTATTATGATTCGTGTCATAGGATCTTCAATTTATAATCCTAGAACCTAATCAAACAACTTAATTCTTAATTAAGATTTTGGATAAGGGTTGGAGTTTGGTTTTTCAAAAATGATTTTTATATTTATAAAATATTTTTACAATATGGTTCTATCAATCGAGTTGCATGTTTGATTCATAATCAATATACAAATAAAATAAATATAAAATTACTTTAGATCTAATCTAAACAAGTTCATATAATTAAAATAGTTTCAATAATAATCAATCATAAATCTTTCTAGATCAAATCTAACATATTTATGATGATTAAAATTAGATTAAAATATTTTTAATCAGATTATAAATTTTTTTAGTTCTAATCTAAAATTTTATGATCAATATTTTAGATTAGCACGTACTAGGACAATCTTATGACAGTTCGTGCAATCTAAAATATTTTATTTTTAGATCTAAAATTATTTTAAATTTATTAAATTATAAATAAAATTAGATCAAATTTAATAAATTTATGATTAATGTCAGATCATCATGAACTAGGATAATCTTTTCATTGTAAGGGGTAAACTTTACAACAGGACAACCTTATGGCAATTCGTGAGATCTAAATTTTTTTAATTTTAGATTTAGTAATTAGATTATAATTAGATGTAATCTAAAAAATAATCTAAATATACATAAAAATTATGTAATAAGAACCTAGGCTCTGATACCAATTGTAGGAACTAGATCTAGGATTTCAGGACTAGATCTTGAAATTTTTTCAAGATCAGGTAGCAGAAGAATAAAATCAATCAAAATTAATCTAAAATATCCTAGATATAAGATCTTATTATATGATTATTGCATGGTATTTAAATCAAAAATTGAAAATTAAATAAGAAAGAAAAGGTTGATCATCTCAACCTAGATCTATATTACATCTAATACAGCTATAAAATAACAGATCAGATCTGTTATCGGAGCAAGCTAGATATTTTAACTTACTGATCCAGACTTGAGGATGAATTCATGAGTTGCACATGTATTCGGTCTCTAGGAGTCATCCATACGAGCCCACAAACACAATCAGAGATCATGATGCAGGAAATCAGCACAGTGTGCTGATCTCTCTTCGACAGTCGATCCGATGCTTTCTTCTTCAAAACTTGGATACTCCAAAATATCAAAAGAAAAAAAAGAAGATTTGTGATGCTGAGACATCTCTCAAAATCTCACAAAAAGGGAGGAAGAGATCTGGAACAAAAAACCTTTGAAGACCTTCTTCTTCTTCTTTGTTCTTTTTCTAGACATCCTGATTTGTGTTTTTAATATCTCCATGACCCAGATGAATTATTTTCTGATTTTTCTACACCAAAGAGAACTCCCAAATATATACAATCCACAAAAATTTTAGCAATAAATTTTTTTTAAGTAAAAAGATATGTAGAGTCCAAGTTAGGTTAAAAACCTAGACTAGGAAGGACCAAATAAGGAAAGTTGTTAAGGCGCCCAACTCTTGGGCACCCTACCTTTTTTTTCTACCATGGACCAGCAAAGGAGGGTGCAAATAAACCTAAAAGAAAACATGAGAGAGAGAGAGAGAGAGAAATAAGGAAGGTGGTAGCACGAAGGGAAGGAGGACTTTTAGTTGACTGGAATTCTATCTCATAGAATCCTAAGCGAAATCAACTTCCCCTTTTGACTTGGTCATGCAACAAACTTCTATATGAGAAAAAGAAGAGAGAAAGAGGGAATGAGAAGCCTTTGGGCATGGAGAATTTCATGTAAAAATACAAAGAGAAAGGGGTGGGGTGTGAGAATTAGGTGGCGTAAGGAATAGAGAGTCCTAGTCACACTAGGACTCCTGTTTTGACCTGGTCAAACAAGGTCTTTTAACCAAATAAAAACAAGAGTAATACAACCCAATTTAATAAGGCCTTAACCTATTTAAGGACTTATTTAAATTATATTAAATTAGATTTAATTTTGATTTATTTTCTAATCAAATTAGAAAACTGGGTTGACCCAAGTCCTAGTTAGACTAGGATTAGTTCTTCCTTGCACTTGGCTTATCCAATAAACTAATTGGATTTGACCCAATCAAGTCCAAACCAAATCTAATTAAATTATATTTAATTAGACTTAATCTCAACCTTCTAGCTTAATCAAATTAAGTCAATTAGCAATCGAATTGCTAATCGATCCTCCTTCAACACTTGCACTATGTCAAACATCAGTCATATTGATCGTTTAGCCTTTAAATGATTCTAAATTGTTGATCAACCGTCAGATCGAAATGTGAACTCTAATGTGTGTGACCTCATAGGTCTGAACCTAAGCTGATAGCACAAGAATAAATTCCTATACCAATCAAAGTGACCATTTAGCAATGATATCCGACGATCGGATAGTTCGAAGGTGTAGAACACCATCCTTAGAACCCATGTGGATATAGTTTGCATATAATTCATCCTTTTGACCATAATGCTCATAGGACACCTTAGAGTTCAATTGTCAACTCTAATCTAGTTATCTATATTATATTTTAAAATATTAAATCCATCTGATGGATTATCCTAGCCAAGGTTTTGCTATATTGAAATATAGCGATACATTCTTCTCCAACTCTTGGAGTGGTCAATTCCATCTTGATCACACTCTGACTTTGCAAGTACTTGACTATGCCTAGAAGCCTTCCATTGCTGAATTAGAAATTTAGTTAGTCCAGTACTAAAGCACAGTGACTTGCTTGCAAGTCACTGAGGTGATCTCAGGTGTAAGGGATACTTATACCTATATCCCATCAGAGATATTCTCGACAGTAGAATGCTCTGAAGTTGGTCATGTTTAATGATAATTATTGGGGGTGAACCTCGCTCCCATTGAAGTTTGATTTGGTGCTTGGTCAGGTGTAACTCATGATTGTAGCCAAACTCTTCCAACAGTCAGACTCCTCCAACGATCGATCTCCCTTAGGACTCCTCCGACGATCGAACTCCTTCCAAACTTCTCTAGCAGCCAAACTTCTTCCGGACTCCTTCAGTGGTCGAACTCCTTTCAAACTCCTTCAACAGTTGAACCCCTTTCGGACTCCTCCAGTAGCCAAACTTTTTGTAGTCATCCTAGAAGGTCTCCGCACGAATCTGGCCCCACACAACACGAATCAACTCACCCACGAACTGCTTAGGAGGTCCAAACTTCGACTATTAAATCTCAACGGATTCGTACATCATGACAACAGACACTGTCCTCCGTAACAAACTCTACGTGGCCCCAAGTGGCCCACTACCGAACGATTATGGCTATCACTATCAGCTTGTTACAGGCTCTATCTATAAAACAGACCCTACAGATATATTTTCTTCAGGCTCTTTTCTTCTTCTCAATACTCTGCAGCTTTCTCTACTGAGTACTCCATCTTTGTTGGCCGAAAGTGCTGACTTGATCATCAGAGGATCTTACCGAAGCTGCCCCCTAGGCTCTGGTCAAGACTTATCTTGTAGGTCATTGACAGTGACCTAATCTTCTCCAAGTCCAGCGCTCCTCTAGCGATGACCAGATTTTGCACCAACTAGAATGGCGCTAGAGGAAGGGCACTTTGTTCCTAAAGTTTTCTTATTCTTAAAGGAGTGCACAGCAGAGATCTCTGCTTCTCCAAAGTCATTCTTTTCGAAAAATATGCCTTCTAGGAAAGCTTCTACTCGATGGTCGATGGTCTCCATAGCCAGATCCGACCTAGATTTGCCCACTCCTATCTCATCTCCGGCAACTCAAGCTCCACCTACAATAATAGTGGATGCGGAGTAGTTCAATTTGCTGGTCCAATAGGTTTGCGACCTCACAGAAGCAGTGCAGGCCATGTAGCAACTACAACCTCCGATGTCGATTCAGTTGGAGCAGACTTCTCCAGAACCTCATGATCCAATCTGAGGGTGGCCGGCTTGGGCTGGCTGATTGGTGTCCTCCGAAAAGGAAAAGCAGAGGGTGGAGAGTTCCTGTTCTAATCACAACTCTACCCCTGGGGGGACTTTGCCCCCATTTAGTTAAAAGACCTTGGAGATCCACGATCGAGAGGATCTGGACCAGAAGCTATAAGGGATAAACCAGCAGATTAAGGAACTCCGCCGTGCTCCCCCTCCCATGGTAATGACATCTGTACCAATCCATCTTTTTCTCACCGCATCATGCAAGAACCGATTTCGCCAAACTTCAAGCTTCCTTAATTCAAGAGCTACGATGGGACAATCGATCTGGTCGACCACTTGGAGGCTTTTCAAATGATGATGCTACTTCATGGCATGCTAGACATCATTCTCTATCGAGCCTTCCCATCAACTCTAAAGGGAGCGGCCAGGAACTGGTTCTCGGCCATGAAGTTGAATACCATCTTCTCTTTTGATTAGATGAGTCATTAGTTTGTGGCTTATTTTGTCAGCATCTGACATCCAAGGTGAGGTTAGGAATCTCTCATCAACATCAAGCACAAGAGGGAGAATCCATCCGAGGCTATGTTAATCATTTTAATGCTGCTATGCTGGAGGTCCGAAACTTGGACCAGTCTATTGCGATGGCTGCACTAAAGGATGACCTTCAGAAGAACAATCTACTGTTCTCCCTGAAGAAGAAGTATCCTAAAAATTTTATCGATATGCTTGCTCGGGTTGAAGGATATGCCCGAGCGGAAGAGGCCTTTAAGGCCAAGGACAATGAAGCCACTAGAGAGCAGCGAATTGATGAGCTAGGTAGGCCTACTGAGGAAAAAAAGTCGAGTGAAGCTCGATCGCGCTCCCAAACTCTCCCTGAGTGCAAGCAAGCCCGAACTCCTCCCCGGGCTTGGAAGTAGGGAAGCCCTGATAGAAGGGCTCGATGGGGCTCTCCCCTCTGAAGGTTCCATGACTATGCCCCTCTCAATGCTCCAAAAACCCAAGTATGGATGGAGATTAAGGAGTAGCTTTTGAAGCCCAAAAGGATGCGCTCCCATCCTAGTAGATGCAACCCAAACAAGTTTTGCCTCTATCATCATGACCACGATCAAGATACTAAAGAATGTATCCAACTTCAAGATGAAATCGAGGAGCTCATCAAGCGAGGCAGGTTTGGCCGATTCCTACGACATCGGCCTGAGGGATGGGAAGATTGGCCAAGGGCACTGCCACAACCAGAACAGCCAAGAAGGAAGGAGTTGGAGCCAGATCGGCCACCCCTTAGCATCATCAACACTATCTCTAGGGGACTTCGGCAAGGAGAGGCTAATGGATTAATGGAGCTTGAGAAGTGATGGAGAACTGAAGAGCCCATTGCTTTCACCGACGAGGATGCCCAAGGAGTTCAGTTCCCGCACAATAATGCAGTTATAATCTCTTTAAACATTACTAACTATGATGTGTGCCACATTTTCGTAGATAATGAAAGCTCTACTGATGTTTTATTTTATGATGCTTTCTTAAGAATATCTTTACCTAATAACCACTTGGGATCTATGAACTCCCTATTGGTAGGCTTTACTGGTGATGCCATGCCAGTTGAGGGCATAATAACTTTGATTGTGGCTGCAGGGCGATGCCCGAAGCTGGCTAAAGCATGGATTGATTTTCTAGTTGTAAAAACTCCATCTGCCTATAATGCTATTCTCGGTCGACCTAGTTTGAACATGCTCCGAGCTGTAGTGTTAACTTATTATCTAATGGTGAAGTTCCCAACGAGCTGTGGAATTGGAGATGTTGGGGGTGAACCTCGCTCCTGCCAAAGTTTGATTTGGTGTTCGATCAGGTGTAACTCATGATCGCAATCAAACTCCTTCTAGACTCCTCTAGCAATTGAACTCCCTTCGGACTCCTCCGATGGCCGAAGTCCTTTCAAACTCCTTTCGGACTCCTCCAGTGGCCAAACTCCTCCCAGACTCTTTCAGTGGTTAAACTCCTTTTAAACTCCTTCAGTAGCTGAGCTCCTTTCGAACTTCTCCAGCAGCCAAACTTTCTGCAGTCATCCGTAAGGTCTTTGCACGAACCCAGCCCCATACGACATGAATCAACTCACCCACGAACTGCTTAAGAGGTCCAGACTTTGACCATTAAATCTCAACGGACTGGCACATCACGATAACAGACACTACCCTCTATAACAAACTCCACGTGGCCCCAAGTGGCTCACTACTGGATGGTTATGGTTGTCACTATCAGTTTGTTATAGGCTTTGTCTATAAAAAGGATCCTATAGATACATTTTCTCTAGGCTCTTTCCTTCTTCTCAATACTCTACAGCTTTGTCTACCTAGTACTCCATCTCTGTTAGCCAAAAGTGTTGACTTGATCGTTGGAGGGTCTTATTGGAGCTACCCCCCAGGCTCTAGATGAGACTTATCTTGCAGATCATCAATGGCAACCTCATCTTCTCCGACTTTGGCACTCCTTCAGCGATGATCAGATTTTGCACCAACAGAAGAGATCAGGGAAGATCAGGCATTAGCAAGGCACTGTTACTCCATTGCCCTGCAGAAAGACATCTGGCCCAACCTTTATCCTATTGATGGGTTGGATGTCGGCGATGACCTTATTGAGGAGCGGGGTGAGCCTATGGAAGACCTCGTATCTATGCCCTTGAACGAAGGGGATGCAGACACACTGTGCAGATTGGCTCCAACTTAGGGGATGAGGTTTGGAAATAACTCATCTCATTCCTCTAGAGGAATGCAGACGTCTTTGCCTGGGTCCTAGTGGATATGCCAGAAATTGATGTCGAGATTATGAAACATCGGCTGGCTGCTGATCCTAAGTGTTGGCCAATGAAAGAGAGAATCCATAGCCACACTCCAGAGAGGTAGAAAGCAATTACAGAAGAAGTCGACAAGCTCCTCAAGATTGGATTCATCCGAGAAGTTAACTACCCAAGCTGGATCTCAAACATGGTGCTCATCAAAAAGGCAAACAGCAAGTGGAGGATATGTATAGATTTCAAAAAGCTGAATAAAGCCTATCAAAAAGATAGCTATCCATTGCCCAAGATTGATCAACTAGTGGATGCAACCTCCGGCCACGAGCTCCTCACCATCATGGATGCCTTTTTCGACTATAACTAAATTCGGATGGCACCAGAGGATGAGGAGAAAATTGCTTTTATTACTGATCATGGTCTTTACTATAATAGGATTATGCCCTTTAGACTAAAAAATATAGGAGCAATGTAGCAGCGCCTGGTCAACAAAATCTTTGAGGAGCAGATCGACCGCAATATGAATGTGTATGTGGATGACATGCTTGTAAAAAGTCAAGCTTCAATGAATCACATCATTGATCTCGAAGAAACTTTTAGTGCACTTAAGAAGTACAAGATGAAGCTGAACCTGACCAAGTACACCTTTGGTGTGACCTCAAAAAAGTTTTTAGGATTTATGGTATCAAAGCATGGAATTGAAGCAAATTCAGAGAAAATTTGAGCTATTCAGGAGATGACTGCTCCAAAAATAATCAAAGAAGTTCAGCACTTGACTGAAAAAATGGCATCCCTAAATCATTTCATCTCATGATCGGCTGAGCGATGCATGCCCTTCTTCCAAGCTCTCAAGTAGCCAAAAAACTTCTGCTGGATGATGGAATGCCAACAGACATTCGAGGAGCTTAAAAACTACCTTGGCTCACCCCCATTGTAGGCAAAGCCTAAACCCGAAGAAGAATTATTCTTATACTTAGTAGTCTTCCTGGTAGCCTTGGCAGCAGTCCTAGTCAAGAAGGAATCAAAAGTGCAGCGACCGGTCTACTACATAAGTCGGATCCTAAGGGATGTAGAAACCAGGTATTCAAAGTTAGAAAAATTGACTTACTCTCTTCTAATTGCTACTAGGAGACACCGACCTTACTTTTGGGGGCATACCATAACTGTCCTTATAGACCAACCAATCAAAGCAGTCCTCCATCGAATGGTCGCCTCTGAAAGAATTGCAAAATGGATGATCGAGCTTACAAAATTCGACATCAACTACCGACCTCGACCATCGATCAAAGTTTAGATATTGGCAGATTTTATGGTAGAATGCACCATCACAGACAAAGCCGAGCTTAAATAGAGCAGAACTGGTATCTCGTGGTTACAACCGACCCCTGCAAAGAGAGTGTGGACCTTTTTGAAGATTTTTGGGCCCTATACGTGGATGGTTCATCCAATGCTATTAGAGCAAGCATGGGGTTGGTCTTGGTAAACCCCAAAGGAATCATCGCCCAATATGCACTACACTTCGAATTTCCTGCAACTATAATGGGGCATATAAGAGCTCATATAATCATACCATATAACAAACTCTCAGAACGTCCAACCATAAAGAAACAAGCAACTCCGAATCTAATACTCCTACCCTCCCACTAACCATCCACTCAATGCACCACAACCCAATGAACCCAATCAACTATCCAACACAATCATAACTTCAATCATCTCAAGCCACTTGCTCAAATCGCCACACCCATATCATAGGAAATCACTCGATTCACCAACAACACCATCCAAACCTACCACAATACTATCCATCCGGACAACGATCATCGACCCTAAGTACACTAATACAAGAATCACAAACACTAAAAAATCATCCCTACTATTCCAACACTACAGTCAAACATTAGCACAACCATCTTACTAAGAACCCTCCAAAAAGACCGCACTAATGCACGGCGTGATTGATTCGCAAAAATAGGGCATTCAATCTATTACATAAGAAAAATTAAGATCAACACACCTAAAATATCGCACACATATAGACAGACCAAACGTGCACCATGCTACTAGATTAGATTTATTCATACTAAGACAAATAAGAATGGCTGTGTCAACCCCAATAGCCTAAAAATGAAAAACATATCAGCCATCAACCCCATAATCATCAACAGTAGTTAAATACTTACTTAGAAAGCTGAGGATAGGAAAGCATGATAAAATACCTTGAGAAAGTGAAAAGTTTGACTCCAGCCTTCAATAGTTTTAGTATTCAATAGATTTCGAGAAGAGCAAAGAATTAACAAAAAAGAAGTCCACAACACACATCGATCTACCTCAGAGCATAGAGGTAAATCATTCTCAAACACATGACCAAATTGCGCGCAAAGCGAAAGTATCCTTTGTAGTTCCTCAATTGAACCAATTCAACAAAACAACTCGTAAAAGCTCGACAAAGCATGGCAGGGAAGTTCTACAAGAGATCGTAATATCACAGAGAAACCCCAAATTATTCCCCACAACTGAAGCTCACAAAAAAACAGAAGTCTAGATGCCTTTCGCATCCACTTCCACTCACCCAGCCTAGTAAAAATACCTACCAATCTCATATGAATTCTATTCCAACATTACAATACATATGACGAACACGTCCCAATTCGTACCCATTTCCTAAATATTAATCACTAATGAATTATTAAATTTTTTCTTCACTTAAGTTCAATGATCACAGTGAAGCACTCTTCCACTTCATTATAACTTAGAACTTGATTATTTCACCAAATATTTCATCACTTCTTTGCAGTAAAGATTTAACTTTTCATCTTTCCAAAAGACTATTCAAGGCTAGGGCAATATCAAACATTGAATAAGACTTCCAGAAGATATCTTCCTGCAGTGCAAAGTTACCCCATTTATCCTGGTTCTTCAAGTTCCAACGTTCGGATTACTATGGGTCTCGTATCGAATGACAGAAGCTTAGCACACAACGCATCTGTATAAGAACGATTAATCAAAATTAATTCTACTTAAATAATTCCATCATTCTTCAAACTAAATGATAAACCCAATGACGAATATGTCTAGATACAGACCCTACGAAGCGAAATTGACCGTAAACTATTATCATTGTACATGAAGGTGAAAATTAATTTTAAACTCATGGCCTAGAAGTAGAAAATATCTGGAGTTATTAATTCAGAATAGCCACATAAACGTTTTTGACTTCCTTTTGTCTCTTCACATGGTATACTAGAGCAGCCTAAACTGGTGGTCCAGACAAAAAATGTCATTTTTACCACAATATGGTCTAAGATTTACATTAGATAATACTCTAATTCCGGACTTCAAAGTCACTATTCTTGTTACTCAAATGTAATTTGACTTTCTCATGACTACAAAAAGACTGTACTCGAATACCAAAAGCAAATACTCATCCTATACTCCAACCAGCATATTATCAGCAGAATAGTATGTAATACCATACAAAAGAGATAATCGGTACTGAAGCTCACTTTCCATTGAGAGTCTTCCATACTTCTTAACACACACTTTAGATGCGCAGGACAATTAGATTTTACCTAAAAATAAGACTATTTATACCCCTAAGAGCACTCTATTATACCTACGTAAGACTTGGAATTTAGTTCAAAATTTCTCCAACTGAACATGATTTGGAAACCTGTACGCGAGGAATCGCGACGCATCATCTCTAAATCAAAAAGGAATTCTTTATATCCTAGTATGTACTAGGAATCACATATGCCATAGTGTGCTGCAACATTGGAACCCTAAACTTTGTGTTATTTTCACCACAGATCCAATTGTGGGCAATCTAAGTAGATTCACAACAATTATTTCTTCAATAATAGTTTTCATATTGGTTTGACACGTATTTCGTCCCCATGAACCTTAATTCATGTATGTTCCTTCCTGTAAATTGATCTCAAAAAAATAATCTAGGTTAGCCAACCAGAGACCACTAACCATAAAATGCTTTTGTCACAGCACCAACCAATAAAAAGAATTACTCACAACTTTGTTTTCCGAATCCACCACCATGATGAACCATAAGACACATCCAGGTCATCATAATGATTTATAAATTCATTAGTCAACAATAAGGCTAGCACCTTAAGCTCAATAATGATTTAATAACCCATTATCAAAACACCTTAGAAGGCAGTGTTGTATGCTACAGGAACGAGATGATGTCAACCCATACGTTGTACTCGGGCATTCTGAATGGACGGCTGAATAATTTGTTACGGGATTTAAATATAGTGTGGACCTCAAGAATAGAAGAGCGTGGACAGGGGAAATAAATTCCTCCCGTCCAATAAGACGTACAATCAGATGTATCAAACTCCTCCCGCACTGAATCATCAGGAGTTCTGGTCTAGGAGATGTCATTAGGATACGCTGAATGTTGTTGATACTGAAGATCACAATTATAACAGTTCTCTTTCGATGCCATTATTTTTCCTTAAATACAGCATGGCTCACGACTCCACTAGGCAATGGTGAACTGAAAAATTATCTCAACTATGAATTTCTCTAATACACTCTGGTAGAGGTTTTACTCATTTACAACAGAGATCAAAGGCATTTGAGGAAGCAAGATGAACCTTAAATATCAAGAACCGTGTATTTAACCACATTCCAAAAAGTCATTTCGGTAGAATCTCATCAGACTTTCTGACTATCACACCACACTCACACTACAAATCCAGGCTGTTTCAAGTACAGGTCTAACCAAACTCAATTATACAAACCATAGTTCGCTTGTAGTGCTTAGGGGAACTTTTAGCGCTTAGAAGTGAGAGATTATTAATTTATCTTAGTTTTCGTCTATTTTTGCTGCCCTAAACTCGGCTACTTTAGACACTACGAATGGAGGTACCGAGCTCTGATCCGCAATGCCATTTTTTTATATTATATACTTTTGGTACAACTAACAAACTATTTAATTATCTATAAAATTGAACCTAGATCCTTAACTTATTAATTATGGTTTTGATCAATTTCTTAACTATTTAATTAATCTAACCCTATGCTAACCAATAATATCTATCAAAATATCTATACCCAATTTCTCTTTAACCCTTTTTATTTAAATTATCTTATGATCTTCCATCTACAAACCCTAATCCTAAACAATCACTTAATCCTCAATAATCAATTCTTATGTTTTGTTTTTATGTTAACTCATGAAACTATTTTTGGGATTTTTTTTTTAAAAATTTAAAATTTATTGATCATATCAAGTATATATGGTTTCGGGATCTATTTATTTCATTGTGTTTTAGGATCATGGTCCAGTTTCATCTAGGGTTTTTCAAAAGGTAGTTCTATTTAATTTCTAAAAATAACAATTTCCAACAAACATCTATGATAAACAAAATTATTATCACATACGATCAATAAGAGGGATTAATCTATAACATAAAATACATTAATGGTGGACAAGGATCATAAACCATTTTAAAAATTAGATTTAAATCTAAAAAAAATCACAATCACTTTAGATCGTCACTAACACATTTAAACTTAGGTTTCTTGGATTAACAACATACTAGAATATACCTTTCTACTATAACGGATTAAACCTTACAGCAGACAATCTAGGCTCATATGCAATCCTGATATTATTTTAAATTATATCTAAAATAGATCTAATATTGTATTAAATCTTAATTTAAAATAAAAAAATTAAAATCCATAAATTTCTTAAATCTAATACCCAATAATCATGATTTTTGATTAGATCAGCACCTACTAGGACAAACCTTTTTATTGGTAAGGGATTAACTTACAACAACAAACCTTAGGTATAATTACATCTCAATAACTTTAATTTTTAGATTAATCTAAAGCATAACATAAATATGTTATAATAAACTAAGATGCCTGATACCTAACTAATAGAAAAAGCAGGTTGCATGCATTGATTTCAAAAACTTTCAAAATATAGAGTAAGTGGAAGACATAAGATCAAACTATTTTAATCTACAACATGCAATCATACAAATTATAAAAACCCATCTAATAACATGTTATGAAATGTAAATAAAATCTAAAATTAAATTAATCATGATGGTAATTGATCACATAATTCCTAGATCTAAAAATAAATCTTAGATCTAATCCTAGATCACCCATCTAGTTCACAAGAAATCAGATCTCTTATCTTGCATGGATCGAAAACTCTGCAATTGAACTCCATTGTTTGTCTTAAGCGCACATTACTGGCCTTTACAGGTGATCCAACGACGATACTTGCAATATCGATCGAAGGTTTGTTGAACGAAGTTCCGCTCGAAGTGCAACTATCGAAGATCCCCTATGGTTAATCAAATACATAATTCCTTGGATCACTTGGACAATCCAAGAGATGAAGAACATGAGAAATGAGGAAAAAACTCCAACCCTTAGCTTTTCATAAATCAAAAAAATAAAAAGATATATGAAAAAAAAACCACCCCCCCTAAGAGAAGATAAATCTTCTCCTTCAAGATATCAAGGATGTCCTAAAACAACACCTCTACTGCCTAGCGAATTCAGAGGAGACCTCTTCTCTGAATTTTTTCTAATTTCAATATCACACCTCATATTTTCTCATAAAAATCTTAAAATAAATTGAGAAGAAGACTCTCAAGAAAACCCTAAGAGAAGACCTCTCTTCTTCTTCTCGCATTAAGGAATGATCAGCTCATGTGCCAAAAATGATCACCATGCCAGACACCTTTGAGTCACCAGTAAGAGATTCCATGCCGCTTCCTCTCTCTCATATCTTTATCATATAAAAAATCAATATAAAAAATGAAGATAAAGATAACAAAAGAAGAATATGAGAGAAGACATCTTCTCTACCTTTGCCTTCATGACATCAAATATGATGTCCAGATGAAACCTTTTCCTCAAAGAACATAGCACCATCTTTCTCAAGCCCTTCCCCTATCCTCTCCCATACTAAATTTTATCATATAATAATGACAAGATTAATACTTATAATAGCCATATGAAAGAGAACACCATATATAAGTATATAGAAGATCACTATCAATATATTAAGAGAACAACTAGCTCCTATTCCAACTTACTATTCTCTTCAAGACATCAACCTTTAATGTCTAATTGTAAGGCCCTTCCTTAGCCCTCCCAAAGAACATCACCCCCCCCCCCCCTCAAATCCTCATAGATATCCAACACTTATTAACGACCTATTCCTCACTTCTAACAAGAACTTTAAATTAAATTCTCTTCACATTATTGGAAATTTTGGTTCTTATGCAATCCTAAATAACAGAGAATCTTAATAAGAGGCTCCACCTTGTCTTGCAAGACTATGTCAAAACTAGTCAAGAAGATTCTATGGGGGTTCCACTCTTGATGCCCCTCCCACTTATTTTTCATGTAAAACACTGATTCCAGCACAACACCATGTAGAAAAAAGGACACAATAAAGAATAGAGGGTTGTTAAGTAGGCACAAGGAGAGATTTGGGATCAAAAAGACTCTCAAGTAGGAACAATCTCACTTCTCTAATTTGACCAAATCAAATTAAAATCATTCCTGATAATAATGGGTGTTGAAAAATTCATTTTTAGGCATTGAAATCATAGAAAAAATTTGAAAAATTAAAATGGTGTGGCTTTCATAGCAAGTGAAAGAAGAGAGAAGTCCCAATCCCAACAGGGACTACCTCTTGTTGACTACGTCAAAAAATATTTAAATCTAATTAACCTTATTTAAACTAATAAATCAATCCAATTAAGGATATCCAAGTTCAACTAGGAGCCTAATTACAATAGATTAAATCAAGATTTAAAATCTGATCTAATCAAGTTCAATCAGTTGACCCAAGTCCTATCCAAATAAGAAAGTTATTTTCTTGCCGAATGAGCTTTAGGCAATAAAAGCATAGACACTACTTAGAACAATTAAATACAAATTAATATTAATTAAATCTAATCAAAGTTGAGCTTAGAGAGAAATAACAAATACAAATGCGACTAATTATATCAAGTTGAGTGGCACAGTTAGGCAAGGCCGAGAGAGAACTCTAGGCCGTCTCATACAATACTCTATGACAGTATGTGTACGCATTCTTAATACATCAAATTCAGACCATCTTAAATGATCTAATGGTGGACCTGTCTACATGATTCTCAATGAACAATTGGGAAGGAGATACCAATACATTACCGAGTTGGGATACCAAGCTAAAGGTGTGTGACCCATTTAGTTCGGAAACCTAATCGTAGTACAAATGGATTCTATACCAATCGAAGTTACTATCAAGCAATGGTTTCTGAGCGTCCGGAAGGTTGAATGTATCAAAGTACATTTCTTAGACCGGGCCCATGGTATCGTATAATCATCTATGACCAATAATGCTCAAGAATTGAGTATGATGTCAAACATTCAATAATCTTCTATTGTATCTAAAATTTCAAATCTCGTGACAAGGAGTAGCCTCTTCACGAGAAACGGTTCGATCTAACAGGCCTAACTTTGTCACCTTGAAATTAAAATATAGCAGAAAGCATTCTCTTTATGACCAGTGAGAACGAGCACTTGGAGATGGAGTAGTATGGTAACCTCTATCTGGACTAACAAGACCCATGGCCTTAGAATTCAGACCAGGACTTTCTATAAGTTACTTGGACTTGACCGAAAAAATTATTCATCATCTCAAGATAATGTACTATACAATAACCGACAAGTTCCAACAACCACAAGTTATAAAGTAGGGAGTGGCTTCACCAGTCACCCATGACGATTCTCAACTATGTGCTTGCGAATAGGAAACACTTTATACCCCTATTTCTAATGGCCTTTACAATAGCTATATCATAATTTCCTTTTGAAGTAGAGCCTGTTGATCAGTCGGAGATAACAATCTGTATAGTTTTCAATGACGTGCCGATGTTACACACTCTTCACATCGAATCTGGCCTTTAGCCCCAAAAGCCCCGTTAAGGAGTTTTTAACCAAACAGAGAAAACTTATCCTAATATGAGCACATGTAGAGGAGAGTATGACACCGACTCCGCATCTTATGAGGCAACTAACGACCCTATGAATAGAGCTGCAACTTCGAAAGGGTGAGAGGCCATGGTAAATAGGCTGCTAAATTATCATTAGCCCCGTGGAAAGCAAGGGTCCCAAACCTCATTTACAATAAGAAATTGCTCCCTTTCTTTTAATTCAATGTATGCTATTTATGGGTTCTTAAGAACTTCAATCATAATTTAGATTTAACATATTAGAAAAGGTTAGAAATATTCTGGTCTATATGATAACTTATAAGGTCCAAATGATCGAATATATTATTAGGCAATATAGATGTTTCGATATAACCTAGAGAACTAAGCATCAATATGCAATTAACTCTTATAAAGGATCTATTAGCTTAGGACACTTTTCCAACACGACCGTCGCTCGCATGAAGCCCGACCTCTAAGGCTTTTCTGGGAGGACGAAAAAAATAGATATGGATGGCGAGTGGAAAGATGAGAGTGCGACATGGATAGAGATATGATCGGCCTCTGTGTGAGATCCTTATTGATGAGAATCACTCTGATCTACCAACGGTCTCCGTCTACCTACAATGAAGCCCCTAGTATGGATGCCTCGAGCCAGCATATTATGGGAAATAAACCCAAGGCGAGGCCAGGGCAATCTCAAGATTTCCATCTAGTGTGTCGGCTTCAAGGTTGGAAATGAACCCTCATACAATTCTATAATTGTACTTTATTTTTCCTAATTCTCGAATCGACGCCTGTACTCAAAGTTTTCCTTAAAAAGTAAAAGTCATTAATTTTCCTCGAATAACCCCTTGAGCACTCTAATCATAGCTACGAGTACTGAGGTCTCCGGCACGAGATGAGATGGGATTCACTTGCACTGAGGGGGGTTTGAGCTCATATATACCCCGAATAAAGGAAGCGTCTAAAGGAAGAGGAGAGCTCATCATCTACATCACGAATGAGAGCAAGCTCTGACATTACAGAATGGAGGACGATCTTCGGGGCCTCGTGAATGCACATCATTGCACTATGAGGTGACCAATAAGAAGGGGTTCACAGGATGAACCACACTCGGCCTACATTTCGAGGCGTTGCACGACATCAAAGAAGCAGTCAAGAGTGAGCCCTCATTGAACTTCTACTATCGAATATTTCGAATGAGGGAGGTGACGAGGGCCCAAGCTAAAGCTCATTTCGATTATCGGCTAAAAACAGAGAGCAAATCCCCCCCATACGGAACCAAGCCTCCAGTGTCTAAAAGTAAACATAGAACAAAGATTTCAAACTTTGCTCCTTGAAGGCTGACCAGAAAGGAACCGCCCTCCGTAACCATGAGAAAGATTCAGATCAAAATCTTATGGAAAGGAAGACCTCCATCTATCCATTAGGGTTCTATCAATCGGACAAGAGATGTGGAGAACCGAGGATGAGAAGATAGACCTATCGAACGTTGGAAGAAAAAGCTCTTATTCATCACGTAGTCTATTTCCACGACAACCTGACTATCATACCCTATGAAATGCGCACCAGTTGGCAAAAGAATTAGACTATTGAGAGCAGAGGGCATAATAGCTAGACCGTCATCCTGGTTTGTGCAGAAGAGGTACTTAGTTCAAGGAATTGAATCAAGGGAGTAACCAGAACGTCCAAGCTGAAGATTAACAAGCTTACATTGAGCCCACAAATGAGGGAGCCTTCAAAACTATTCGAAGGCACCAAATCTATACGCGAATATTATCATCACTTACATAGCAAATAGGATTCTGCATAGGATGAGAGAACAACATCAATGTGGGAGTTGGTAAGGTTGAGATCAGAACGGAGATGCTCCATGATTAAGGCATGGCTTTGCAAGAGAGAATACCGTGGCGTTAGCTTCAGAGGGGTTTGGGGCAGAGAAAGGCTGAGGTCAATTGCTAACCTTCACTCACCCCTAATAAACATCGATATCTACTTTATTTCGAGGATGGGAGGCCGAGTCTAAAGGTTAAGGAGACCAGTGGTTTGAGAGCGCGGAAGAAGTCCAGCGTGGCCAACAGAATGTTTACCGTTAGAATGGTCTCTCAACACATCTACAAGAAAAAGTCTAAAGAGGAAGTAAGAAGAGCTGCCTTAGCTAAAAGTAGGAATACTGATTTGGAGTTGATGTGTCGAAGTTCGACAGCTCACCGATTAACCAATCTGAGACATTCTTGGTTTGCTTAGAGCTTACAGACCTCATTCCCTAAAATCGATTAAATTTACAAGAAATCAATTATTATAAAACATAGGCCGACAAGATCGATTACACTGAAAGAAAGAAAAGAGAGGGGGAAGAGGTCGAAGCTCTAAGGCAAACCAGATTCTTCAGAGTTCGGGCTGTCGACTTCGACCATCACCACGGCCTACTTTAGCCTAAGGATCTCCTCCTCAAGCTTCTTCTTCTTGTAGAGACCATCTACGTACATTCTGTTGGCAAGCTGAAACTTATCCTCAAGCTCTCACCACTGTCTCCTTAAAACTTTAGACTCGGCCTCCACATCCTCGATAGTCCAATGTTCATAGGTGAGCTGAAGCTTCAGCCATTGAACCTCAGCCTTCTCTGCCCCAACCACCTCTGAAAGCTCACCGACGGTCCTCTTCAAGGAGGCAATCTCCTCTGACTCACCACTCACACTGGCTCCTCGACTATTGTGTAGTTGCTTTCGAAGATGAGCTGCCTCATCTTTGGCAACCTTGAGCTCATCTTCAAGCTTGGACATCTTCTCCTTCTAGATCATTCGGTAGCTATTATGCCAGTCCTCAGTATCTTGCAGCTGCTTCCAAAGTTGGGAGAACTTTTTTGACCAGTCCTAGTCATACCGGGTCTTGTCGATAGACCATGGTGGACTTCCTTCAAGAAGATGGATCTTTTCCCCGGCATTCTTCAGGTCAGCTTCAAGAGAGCTGATCTTTGTTGTCATTGTCCAGGACTTGTCGCTGGCATTTCTCTTTAGTTTGGCGATCTCCTTCTTGAAGCTGCACTTTCGAATGCTGAAGCTCACCGCATCCTTCATGTGCAAGCCTCGAAGGCGAGTGACCTCTTTGGTCACCTCAGAAGCATTATTTCACGAGGCCCGAAGATCGTCCTCCATCTTATTCAACTTCTTCTTCAGAAGATGAACTTTCTTTCTTAGGTTCTTTATCAAAGGCTTTATCAAAACCCCCTAAGGCAGTGAATCAGCATTGGCAGGAGACTGTATTCGAGATATGAAAAGTGCTCAAGGGTATGGAAAAATTTACTTCATTTAATCAAAACTTTTGAGTACAAGGCAAGGAGGTGAGAAAAAGAAAAATGTACAACTACTTTAGGATTTCAACCTTGAAAGGGATGACAGAGGATGGATCTAGATTGCCCTTGGCTGCCTTGGGTTTTCGAACTAGTTCGAGCACCTCTATGGTAGGTTCAGACGGATCAGAAGTGATCTCATCAAAGGAAGGATCGACTACAACATTAGACGGTCCCGCATCCACGTCATCTTCCTCCTTCAGAAAGCTGAGGTCGAGCTCAGGGTGTTGAAAAATGTGTCCTAAAGCTAATAATCTAAGTAGTAGATGATTGAAATTAGTATATGAATTATCTAATAATAATAGTAATTTGGCTATTTCATCATAAAAGTTCTAAATTTCTTAAATAAACTCCTAAATTATGATGAAGTTCTTAGAACCACAATCAATTGATAAAGGAGGATTTATTGAATGGTTCTGAAATTGTTCACGACTAAATGATAAGTTATTAACAAGGATGATAACTTATCGAGTGTAGGTCGTTATATGCCATATGCGTTGGTTGTTCTCATAACCAAATGGTGTAGAAAAATTGGTATGGCATCCAGATGAGATGTAGGAGTACATCTGCACTGAACGTGACCAATGTAGCACTCTACTGTCAAGAATAGCTAGCTAAGGCCAATGGGTATAAGTGTCCCTCCAACCTGAGATCGTCATGGTGACTTGTGAGCAACTCACTATACTTTGGTGTTGGACTGTCTCTATTTCTAATATAGGTGATGAAAGATTTTTGGGTACAGTCAAGTACTTATAGAGTCGGTGTGTTAGTCAAGATGGGATTGACCACTCTTGATTAACTTCATAAAGAGAATGTCTTGCTATATTTTAATTTAGCAAAATCTAGGCCTGGGTAATTCTCGTGAGGTGTCACGAGATTTGCAAAATTTTAAGATACAATAGAGATGACTTATATGAATGTTTGACATCATACTCAAAATCATCTTGAGCATTATTGGTCATAGGGATGAATTATACGATAACCATGGGCCAGGGTTCTAAGAATGTAGCTTTGCATACATTCAACCTATCCGGACGTCAGAAACCATTGCTAGATAGTAACTTCGATTGGTATAGGAATCGATTTTTGTACTACCGACTTAGGTTCGAACCTATGGGGTCACACACATTAGAGCTTGTAACCCAATCGGATGGTTAATTGATGATTGAGAATCATGTCAAGGTCAAATATTTAATGTGATTGATGTTTGACCTAATGCAAGTATTGTAGGAGGATCGATTAGCAATTGGATTGCTAATTGGCTCAATTTAATTAAGCAATTGGATTGAGATCAAGTCAAATTGAATTAGATTTAATTAAAATTAATTTGTATTTAATTAGATTAGGTCTAATTGGTTTATTGGATAAGCCAATTGCAAGAAAAAAATAATTTCTTATTTGACTAGGACTTGGGTGCACCTGATTGACTTAGAATTTAGATCAGATTTAAATCTTGATTTAATCTAATTTAATTAGGCTCCTAGTTGAACTTGGATCATCCTTAATTGGATTGCATTTAATTAGTTTAAATAAGATTTAAATTAGATTTAAAATATTTTTGACCTAGTCAAACAAGAGGAGTCCCTGTTGGATTGGGACTCTCTCTCTTTCACTAGTGCCTATGAAAGCCCACACCATATTTTAATTTCAAATTTTTTTCTATGATTTCAATGCCTAAGAAATGATTTTTCACACCCCATTATCTCAGGAATTGAATTTAAATTTGATTTGGTCAAAATTAGAAGGAAGTTAGAAATTGCTTCCTACTTGGAAGAGTCTTCTTTGATCCAAACTCCTCCCTCCCTTGTGCGCCAACTCTACCCACACCCCTCTATCTTATTCATCCCTTTTTCTCATGGTTTTGTGCATGAGAATCAGTGTTTACATGAAAAAAATAAGTGGGAGGGGCATCCAAGAGTTGGACGCCCCATAGAAGTCCTTCTTTGACTAGGTTTTGACCTAGTCTTGCAATAAAAGGTGGACGCCTCTTATTAGATGGTTTTAGATTGTAAAAAATTTTAGAAAAATAATAAAAAATAAGAGGAGAAGGAGGAGAAGGCGTAGTGAATTTATGGTGTCATGATTCTTGGAGAAGAGCCCTCAATTAAGACATTAAAGGTTGATGTCTTGAAGAGACAAGGTAAGAGAAGATTGTCTTCTCTTATAATTTTCTTTTATGTTTCTCTCTTTCTATTTTATTTATGATTATTATATGATAAAAATTTGAGAGAGAGAGAGGAAGGGCTTGAGAAAAGATGGTGCTATGATCTTTAGAGAAAAGGTCTTCATCTGGACATCAATCATTGATGTCATGAAGGCACAAAGGTAAGAGAAGATTATCTTCTCTTTATTTTCTTTTGAGTATCTTCTTCTTCATTATTTTATATGATTTTTATATGATAAAGATATGAGAGAGAGGAAGAGGGCATGGAATCTGTGCTCCAAGGTGTTGGGGCATGGTGATCATTTTTGGACATGATCTGATCATGTCCTAATGCGAGAAGAAGAAGAGAAGGTCTTCTCTTAGGGTTTCCTTGAGAGCTCTTCTTCTCAATTTTATTTATAAGATTTTTATGAGAAAAATATGAGGGTGTGATATCTGAAAATTAGAAAAAAATTCAGAGAAGAAGGTCTCCTCTGATCCTAGCATAGAGGTGTTTTTAGGACATCAACTGTTGATATCTTGAAGGAGAAGATTTATCTTCTCTTAGGGTTTTTTTCCATATATCTTTTTATTTTTTGATTTATGAAAGATCTAAGGGTTGGATTTTTCCCTCATTTCTCATGTTCTTCATCTCTTGGATTGTCCAAGTGATCCAAGGAATATGTATTTGATTAACCATCAGGAGGGATCTACGAGAAGCTAGCACTTCGAGCGGAACTTCGTTCAACAAACCTTCGATCGATATTGCAAGTTCGTGTGGATCACCTGTAAAGGCCAGATACATGTGCAGCTCTAAAGACAACAATGGATTCAATTGCAGAGTTCTCGATCCATGCAAAGATAAGAGATCTGATTTCTTGGTGACCTAGATGTGATCTAGGATTAGATCTAGAATTATTTTTGATCTAGGAATTGATGTGATCAATACCACTCATGATTAATTTAATTTTAGATTTATATTTACATCATAACATGTTATAGATTGGGTTTTATAATTTGATGATATGCATGTTGTAGATTAAATAGTTTAATCTATGTCTTCCACTACTCTATATTTTGAAAAAGTTTTGAAATCAATGCATGAAACCCTGCATATTTTCTATTAGTGGTATCAGAGCATCTAGGTTCTATTATAACATATTTATGTATGCTTTAGATTAAATCTAAAAATTAAAGTTAATTGAAGATCGTACATACTACCATAAGGTTGTTCTGTTGTAAGGTTAATCCCTTACAATAAAAAGGTTGTCCTAGTATGTGCTGATCTAAATCAAAATCATGAATTATTTAGATTAGATTTAAGAAAATTTATGATTTAATTTTTTTATTTAAATTTAAGATTTAATAAATATTAGATCTATTTTAGATTAAATTTAAATAATATCAGGATTGCACATATAGCCATAAGATTGTCCTGCTGTAAGGTTTACCCGTTATAGTAGAAAGGTTATTCTAGTATGTGCTAATCCAAGAAACCTAAGTCATAAATGTGTTAGATGAGATCTAAAGTGATTGATGATTTATTTTTAGATTTTAAATCTAATTTTAAATGGTTTATGATCTGATCCACATAATGTATTTTATGTTTAGATCTAATCCTCTTATTGCATATGTTGATATATAATTTTTGTTTTGAATCTAGAATGTATATGTATGACATATTTATTTTGTAGAAATTAAATCACGAACTTACTTTTTGCAAAACCCTAGATTTGAAACCCTAGGACATGATCTAAACAATGAAATAAATCAGATCTAAAACTATATACTGAATATGATTCAATACAATTTTAAAATATTTCAAACAAAAAAATCAAAAACTAGTTCTGAGATTCCATAAACCAAAACCCATAAGACTTGAACTTAATTGAGAATTAAGTGATTGTTTAGGATCTAGGTTTGTGATTTGAAGATCCTAAGATAATTTCATAAAACATGGGTTAAAGAGAAATGGGTTAGCTTTGATAAGATCCTTAATTGGGTTAGACCTAGGGTTAGATTAAATATAAACATAGTTAAGAAATTGATCAAACCTAATTAATAGTTAATTAGGATTAGGTCATTTCTATAGATCACTTCAATAGTTGTAGTTGATCAAAGTCCATACATCTAACAAATGGATGCTGATCGTGGCTTAGTGGTCAAGTCCGAGTCTTTAGGCAGACCAAATCAAAACTGATAAACTAATTGATATCTAAGGTAAGTCCGACATCCCAGACTGATGGTTTTTAATTGGTAGCCTGCTTACTTGACCATTTTTTGATGGTGTCTAAGGCAAGCCTTGGCAGACCCTTCCATCGATCTCACTTATCTGGCCAATGTGGTTAATTAAGTTTTTGATTAGGTTGCTCATTGATTCATGCTAACCCATATCACATAGAAAATCAGTGAGACTAATTTTATTCAGTGAGACTGATTTAGGTGCCCAAGGACCGTAATTGATCCTAGTCCTCATCAATGACTTGCGAAGTCAATGGGAGGACTTGACTTGATGAAGTCAGTGAGAGCAAATTAGTTCATGTCCTTTCTATCCTTAAATCACTAATAATTTAAATCCTCTAAAATTATTAGGTCCTTAAAATGACAAAGTTATGGGGATAACGGAGTCATAGCCTCCCATTAAGGTGTTTGATAATGGGTTCATTAACTCAATAATTATTGGAGGCCTAAAGGTCTGGTGCTTGTTGACTAATGGAATTATCATCCATCATATGATGACTTGGATGTGTCTCTCTAATGGTGGTTGGATTGGCCAACCAAAGTTAGGCTTGATCATTCATTGGTTGGATGCGCCAAGTATGGTCATGTTAATGGTTGGACCTAACTAGATATTTTTTTGAGAAGGCCAAAGGCAACTGATCAGGGTCTGGGGCAAAATTAAAATTACTAAAAATTATTTGAAGAAATAATTGATTATGAACCTACCCTTAGATGTACATGGGTGGGCCAATCAAAGTTGGGCTCATGTGCAGTCTATGTGGATTCTAGTACCTACTAGGAAATTAAAGTAATTTTTTGAATTAGAGGTAGAGGTTGTCGGTTCAAATAAAATAGTGAAAGAACCTTTAGACTAAAGTTCAAGTCTTTAGGCTTAAAATGATTCGTATACAATAAGTCATTATTCTCTATTAAGGCTAAATCCTAATTGCTCCTATCACTGTTAGATAGTGAAGACTTATGGACCCAACTTCGATAATCGATATCGAAAGTTGAATATTGGTTCAGCAATACGAATGGGTTCGTATTGGAGTTTCTGAGCCCAGTCAAAATAATTAGTCCAAGATTACTCCAAATCAGGCATAGTACTTCTAATGTCTAAAATAGGATCATAGGAAGAAGATTTGTCTTGCTTTGCTTGACCATAACATGCTGAACAAGAGAAAGAAGCAAAAGTTGCTCATTAATGACATTATATGATAACACCTTAAAACTTCTCTGTATGTAATTCTACTATCTGGGTATTAGATATCAGTGGTCTTATGCAATTTGTTGCAAGAACTTAAGGTAAGTGGAATATACATACCCTAGTTAGATTATGTCATGGATGTCTAAGTTTGGCATTACAGGCTTAGTCATATTGGCAAGAACAGGATAAATGGGTTAGACTGAGAGGAAAATCTTGATATTAATGATTGTGAATCATTGATAGCCTATGAATCGTCTTCTTGGAAAGATGACAAAGTAATCTTTTACTGAAAAAGGTGAAGAAGCTGATAAAGTTCTAAGTCTCATACATAGTGATGTATGTGAATCTTGAACTTAAGTGCCAAAGGAAGACATTAATATTTCATTACAGATGACTTATCTAGGCATGGGTACATCTGGGATTTGTCATTTGAAATGTTCAAATGATTCAATAATGAAAAAGAAAAATAAACTGGATAAGGTATTAAAACTCTTCGATCAGATCGAGGAGGCAAATACTAATCTAGTGCATTTGTGACATATCTGGAAGAGAATAGGATTCTCTCTTAGTGGATTCCTTTTTGGAATACAGTGTATCTAAAAGAAGAAATTGAACTTTGTTAGACATGGTTCAATCCACAATAGGGTATACTTGTTTACCTATTGCAAGGTTGTGCTCTTGTGACTATTTTTCTTTTTTACTCTAAAAATTTATACCGAGTTAATCTGTTGCATTGACTCCATATGGGTATGGATCGGACGTAGACCTAAACTCTCTCACTTTTAGGTTTGGAGTTGATCAGCCTATGTCGTATATTTGCATACAAATAAACTTAGATCCTGGTCTAATAAGTGTTTAAGGGTTATTAATTCTACTATGCTAAAGAATATAAGATGTTCATCAGCAGTAGGGCATTCCTTTTGGAAAGGAGTTCCTTAGAGAATGAGCTGATGCCTATCAAGTTGAACTTGTAAAAGTTTGACTAGTAGAAAGGAACTGACATTATCTAATAAACCTACAGAACTAGATTTGATCAGATCAAATCTATAGCCTATTAAAGTGTCACCTTTAAGGAGATCCGATAGAATACCGTGTCAGTTGGATAGATACATTAGTGTCTAGGTCTAGGATGGTGATCATGTTGAGCTCGATGAGAACAATAAGGATCTGATCACCTATAAGGATATAGGGTAGTGGCCTAATTCTGAGAAGTGGCTTGGAGCCATATGATCCAAAATGAAGTCTATGAAAATCAATAGTGTATGGACACTAGTTGATCACCTGAAGGGATAAAATTCATTGGGTGTGGATGGATTTTTAGTAGGATCAGAGTAGTGCAGACGAGAAGGTAAGGACCTATTATCATCTCAGAGTTTGAACATATGTTCTGAACGTATATGTTAGTTATGAACAAAGACAAACCCTACACTTATTATTGGGCAAAATATTTTGTAGTGTTATTTCTTGTGATGTTTGAGGATGAAATTCTCTTAATTCGGAATAGCATTCTAATATTGCAAGGAATAAAAGTTTAGCTGTCATTTTATTTATCCATGTATGAGATTATATATGGTATACTCACTAGAGATAGTGAGCAGATACCAGTCTGATCCAAGTAAGAGCCATTGGAGGATTGTATAGACAATTCCTAAGTATTTGAAAAATACTAAGGTCCAGTGACTCAAATATGGAAGTACTCACTTAAAATATATGGATATTTTGATTTTAGTCAGAACAAGATGACAACAAGAGAATGTTGACTCATACCCTAATTGTAAGAGCAATCTCCTGGAAAGATTCTAAGTAGGATACATTAGCCTATTCAGTTAGTAATGTAGAGTACATCATGGCATATGATGCTGTCATGTAAGCTGTATAGTTATTGAGGTTCATTAGCAGGTTGGGAGTGGCACCCTCCAGCCATGATCCAGTCTTATCATAGCACTAGAGCCATAGCTCAGGCTAAAGAACCGAAGGACCAGCATATTCTGCATCATTTTCATCTTAGATATTTAATCTGGGTGACGTTGATCTTTAGAAGATCGATGTAAAAGGAGAACTTAACCAACCCATTTGCTAAGACCTTGGAATTAAGGAGTTCTACGAACTCAGGTGGAAGATAGGATATTTGATATCATTCTGATTGACTTTAGTCTAAGTGAAAGTTGTTGAAAAATGTATCCTAAAGCCAATCATCTAAGTTGTAGATGATCGGAATTAGTATATGAATTATCTAATAATAATAGTAATTTGGCTATTTCATCATAAAAGTTCTATCTTCCTTAAATAAACTTCTAAATTATGATGAAGTCCTTAGAACCATAATCGATCGATAAAGGAGGATTTATCGGATGTTTCTGAAATTGTTCATGACCAAATGATAAGTTATTAACAAGGATGATAACTTATCGAGTGTAGGTCGCTGTATGCCATATGCGTTGGTTGTCCTCATAATCAAGTGGTGTAGAGACACTGGTATGGCATCCAGATGAGATGTAGGAGTACATTTACACTGAATGTGACTAATATAGCACTCTATTGTCAAGAATAGCTAGCTAAGGCCAATGGATATAAGTGTCCCTCCGACCTAAGATCGTCATGGTGACTTGCGAGCAACTCATTGTACTTTGGTGCTGGACTACCTATATTTCTAATATAGATGATGAAAGATTTTTAAATATAGTCAAGTACTTGTAGAGTTGGTGTGTGAGTCAAGATGGGATTGATCACTCCTGATTAACTTCAAAAAGAGAATGTCTCGCTGTGTTTTAATTTAGCAAAACCTAGGCCTGGATAATCCTCATGAGGTATCACGGGATTTGCAAAATTTTGAGATATAATAGAGATGACTTATATGAGTATTTGACAGCATACTCAAAGTTGTCTTGAGCATTATTGATCATAGGGATGAATTATACGATAACCATGGGCCAGGATTCTAAGAATGTTGCTTTGCATATATTCAATCTATCCGAACATCGAAAACCATTGTTAGATGGTTACTTTGATTGATATAGAAATTGGTTCCTGTACTATCAACTTAGATTTGAACCTATTGGGTTACATACATTGGAGCTTGTAACCTGATCGGATGGTTAATCAATGATTGATAATCATTTCGAGGTCAAACATTCAATGCGATTGATGTTTGACCTAATGTAAGTGTTGCAGGAGGATCGATTAGCAATTGAATTGCTAATTGGCTCAATTTGATTGAATAATCAGATTGAGATCAAGTCTAATTAAATTATATTTAATTAGAATAGATTTGGATTTAATTATATTAAGTCTAATTGATTTATTGGATAAGCTAATTGCAATGGAAGAACAATTCCTTATTTGACTAGGACTTGAGTGCACCTAATTGACTTAGAATTTAAATTAGATTTAAATCTTAATTTAATCTAATTTAATTAGGCTCCTAGTTGGACTAGGATCATTCTTAATTTGGTTGCATTTAATCTAGTTTAAATAAGATTTAAATTAGGTTTAAAATAATTTTGACCTAGTCAAACAAGAGGAGTCCCAATTGGACTGGGACTCTCTATTTCACTTGCACCTATGAAAGCCCACACCATATTTTAATTCTAGATTTTTTTTCTATTATTTTCATGCCTAAGAAATGATTTTCTATAGCCCATTATCTCAGGAATTGGATTTAAATTTGATTTGGTCAAAATTAGAAGGAAGTTGAAAATTGTTTCCTACTTGGAAGAGTTTCCTTTGACCCAAACTCCTCCCTCCCTTATGCGCCAACTCTACCCACGCTCCTCTATATTATTTGGCTCTTTTTCCCTTGGTTTTGTACATGAAAATTAGTGGTTACACAAAAAAATAAGTGGGAGGGGCGTCCAAGAGTTGGACGCCCCATAGAAGTCCTCCTTTGACTAGGTTTTGACCTAGTCTTGCAATAAAAGGTGGATGCCTCTTATGAGATGGTTTTAGGATGTGAAAAATCTTAGAAAAATCATAAAAAATCAGAGGAGAAGGAGGAGAAGGCATGGAGGATTTGTGATGCCAAGATACTTGGAGAAGAGCCCTCAATTAAGACATCAAAGGTTGATGTCTTGAAGAGACAAGGTAAGAGAAGATTGTGTTCTCTTATAATTTTCTTTTATGTTTCTCTCTTCCTATTTTATTTATGATTTTTATATGATAAAAATTTGAGAGAGAGAGAGAGGAAGGGCTTGAGGTAAAATGGCACTAAGATCCTTAGAGAAAAGGTCTTCATCTGGACATCAATCGTTGATGTCATGAAGGCACATAGGTAAGAGGAGATTATCTTCTCTCTATTTTCTTTTGGGTATCTTCTTCTTCATTATTTTATATCATTTTTATATGATAAAGATCTGAGAGAGAGAGAGGAAGAGGGTGTTGAATCTGTGCTCCAAGGTGTTGGGGCATGGTGATCATTTTTGGACATGATCTGATCATGTCCTGATGTGAGAAGAAGAAGAGAAGAAGGTCTTCTCTTAGGGTTTCCTTAAGAGCCCTTCTTCTCAATTTTATTTATGATATTTTTATGAGAAAAATCTAAGGATGTGATATCTAAAAATTAGAAAAAAATCTAGAGGAGAAGGTCTCCTCTAATCCTAGCATAGAGGTGTTTTCAAGACATCAACTGTTGATGTCCTGAAGGAGAAGATTTGTCTTCTCCTAGGATTTTTTTTCATATGCCTTTTTATTTTCTGATTTATGGGAGATCCAAGGGTTGGATTTCTTCCTCATTCATCCTCATGTTCTTCATCTCTTGGATTGTCCAAGTAATCAAAAGAACATGTATTTGATTAACCATCAGGAGGGATCCACGAGAAATTAGCACTTCAAGCGGATCTTCGTTCGACGAACCTCCGATCTGTGTTGCAGGTTCGTGTGGATCACCTATAGAGATCAGATGCATGTGCAGCTCCAAAGGCAACAACAGATTCAAACCCAAAGTTTTCGACCCATGTAAAGGTAAGAGATCTGATTTCTTGATGACCTAGATGCGATCTAGGATTAGATCTAGAATTATTCTAGATCTAGGTATTGATGTGATCAATACCACTCATGATTAATTTAATTTTAGATTTATATTTATTTTATAACATATTATAGATCCTTGGTGTTGAGTTTTATAATTTGATTACATGCATGTTGTAGATTAAATAGTTTAATCTATGTCTTCTGCTGCTCTATATTTTGAAAAGTTTTGAAATGTATGCATGAAATCCTGCATGTTTCCTATCATAGGGAACCTTCGGGCTACCACCTTTGCAGAGCTCGAAACCCTTGATAAATGCTTCCTGGCCGAACTCGACATTCAAGTTTTGCATTTCAGGAGAGGTCTTGAACTCTTCCATGGCCTGGGTCATTGCCTCCGAGATCGACTTCATCATTTGGGTCTCTAGTTCAGTGACCCTATTTTTGGCTTCCTTCCTTCTTTCCTCCTCTAGAGCCAGTGCTGCCTTTAATCCTACCAAGATGAACTCCTCTTTACGGAGCACACCATAAAGACTTCCAATGTCTGCCGCCTTCTTCTTGGCAAGGTGCTCGACCTCGTCGACCCTCTCTTAAAGATGGCAAATCTTGACTCGAAGGTCCTCCTAGGCCTTCCATGCCTCTGCATCCTGATGACGCACCCTCTTAATGTAGGCGAGCATCTGGTGTTCATACTGTAATAAATGATTGGTGTTAAAAAAAAAATATAGAAGAGAGAAGAAAGAGTCGAGCAATGGAGCAATCACCTTGAGGATGGTTCCGAGAGAACCCCAGATGAGCTACCGTGGGTCTTAGTCGGCTGTCTGATCCACCACCTCGGGCATGGCAAACCTATCGGTAAGATCTTGGATGATCTTTGGGTTGTCGAAGGGATCCTTCCCTCATTTGTTGTCATTGCCATCTAATCCGCCTAAGCGAGCCTTGCAGAATGTCTTGGCAATGGCTTTCTTTTTTCTTCCTTCCCCTATCCCTTCCTTGATAGGAAGCTTCGAAACCTGGTCTCCACTGGAGGGACCTGAGGGCATGGAAAGCATTAGGCTCGTGCCAGTAGTGCCGACCTCAGTAGTTAGGGCAGTCTCGATGTTGGTGATGACCTCGAATGCAGTGATAGTGGAGGTAGAGACTTTGGAGCTGGAAACATCGACCATCGCCCTCTTTGAGCCATCATTTGGCACCTTCCCTTTCCTCTTCTTGGTGTAAAGCCCTTTGGTAAGCATCTCGATAGCTTGTGTGTCCATTTCTTTAATAGAAAAAGAAGTGCAGTCAGTAGCAATATACGTGGGTGAAACCATGTGGATTCAAAAATCAAAAGATGTACCAGTGAGATCGTGGGGACTCAGACCTAGGTTGAACAAGGTTTGTTACTTTAGAAGATTGGGAAGAAGAGGAGCTCGGTATGCCTTGATTTTATAGGAGTAGTCAAGGTCAGCTTCGTCTAAGCTAGGAGCTCAGCAAACTGACTCTCTAATATGACCTCATGGATGAAGACCTAATGGCAAGGTCGGGCAATGTACAAAAAAAAACTTTTTCTTTCAGTTGTGAATGAAAGAAGGGGCACCTTTCAATAACCCCTTCTTACCGACTTGGGAGACAAGGTACCACCAATCCTTCATGAAAGGATGGTGCTTGAAGATATAGAAGTTTCTAAAAAGCAAAATGATCAGCTGGACTTTGGTCAATCGATAGAGGGAGAGAAAATCTATGACAAACCGAAAGAAGTTCGGTACAATAGATGCAAAAGAGATGTTTAAAAACTAGAAGAGGATGACTACAAATGGGGGCAGCGGGAGTCTAAGCCCGGCGCACAAAGCTTCTAAGTACAAACAAAATCGGTCGATCGGAGGAGAGCTGACCCGGTCATCAGAGCTAGGGAGTTCAAGGTTATATTTTGGAGGGATTCCATATTGGATTCAAATCAAAGAAAGATCGTCTAGTGTAAGAATGGATGGGATGGTGTTTGAAGCGAAAGACGAGCAGGACATATTCCTAGGTTCTACCTCGATCGTGGATATGGATCAAAGAAGATTGGTCTGGATTAGCCCCATGAACCGATGGAGAGAAAGATTTTGAAAGACATTCAGATCGAGATTAAACCTCAAGAAAACCTCAAAAAAAAAATTATATATAAGAAAAATGTAGGACAAAGGTTGCCACCAAAAAATCAAAGAAGCGGGGAGCTAGAAGTGATAAGCATAAATAACCTAAGAGAATGGTTAGAAAATTGACCTAAACTATCTGGAGAGAATGAAAGGATGATGGATGCAATGGGGATCGATCGAAAGGGTGTCAGAAGCTCAGGAAGGCGAGAGAAGGTTAAGATCCTTGGGAAGAAGACTCGGGCAGGAATGACTTATGGGCCAAAGGAGAAGACCTTAAATAGCCGAAAGTAACTTGAGGTGGCTATGATCATGGATCATCTTCGGTCGGTCAGCGTGCACCGCATGTCCCACTCGTCATGATAGAAAGGCGGCTGCAGGTGGAGTCTTTATGGTGCCATACTTGGGGTAGAGTTTCGACGGAAGAAATGAAGGGCCATCTTTTCGAACTCATTTTAGATTTAAAAAGTTTTGGTGCCAGCACGACAAATGCCAAAATATCTCATCCCAATGAGGCGAGGGCTTGAGAATGAACTTTGGCGGTTGTCTTTTTACTTTCTTCCTCCAAATTTTAAATTCAGAAGTAGGGGGACTATTATTGGGGGTAAACCTTGCTCCCGTCAAAGTTCGATTTGGTGCTCGGTTAGGTGTAAGTCATGATCATAGTTGAACTCCTTCGGCGGTCGAACTCCTTCCAGACTCCTCTAGTGGTCGAACTTCCTTCGGACTCATCCGATGGCCGAACTCATCCTGGAATCCTCCAGCAGCCAAACTCCTCTCTAACTCCTCCAGTGATCGAACTTCTTTCGAACTCCTTCAGTAGCCAAATCTCTTTCGGACTCCTCTAGTAGTCAAACTTTCCACAGTCATCCAAAAAGGTCTCCACACGAACCTAGCCCCACAGGGTACGAATCTACTCACCCACAAACCACTTAAGAGGTCCAGACTTTGACTATTAAATCTTAATGAACTAGTAGGTCACGACAATAGACACTACCCTCCATAACAAACTCCATATGGCCCCGAGCAGCCCCCTATCGGATGGTTACGACTGTCACTATCAGCTTGTTATGGGCTTCATCTATAAAAAAGACCCTCTAGATATATTTTCTCCAAGCTCTTTTCTTCTCAATACTCTATAGCTTTCTCTACTGAGTAGTCCATCTTTGTTGGCCGAAAGTGCTGACTTGATCATTGGAGGGTCTTACCAGAGCTGCCCCTCTAGGCTCTGGATGAGACTTGTCTTGCAGGTCATCGACGGTGACCTAGTCTTCTCCGACTCCAATGCTCCTCTGACGACGATCAGATTTTGCATCAATAATAATGTATCCGTACATCTCACCTATATGCTATACCAGTGTCTCCACACTCCTTGGCTAAGAGGACAACCAACCTATATGGCATATAGCGATCTATGCTCGATAGATGCTGTCGTCCTAATTAACAGTCTATCATTTGGTCGTGAACAAATTTAAGGACTAATTGATAAATTCTCTCTTTATCAAAATTAAATAGTCCTAAGAACTTCATCACAACAATGGAGTTCATTAGAAGATGTAAACTTATGATGAAAAAAATGCTAAAAAATTTTTATTAATTAATAAATCAATTATAATATCTCAACCATCAATAGACTGATGATTGGCTTTGGAACATAATTTTTAATATTTTCTTATAAATTAGATCATCTAATAACTAATAGTAACTCTACCTATCCATTTTTTCCTCCTGCACAACAAGTTTGTGCAATATGTTCGAGCCCCACTCACTTTGCAAGAAGATGCCTAAATCGATTTCCTAAGTATATGTATGAGCAAGATTATCACAATCAAATCCATATAGCCTATAGACCAGGAAATAATCCATACTTTTACACTTGTAATCTAGGCTGGGGGGCTCAACCAAATTTCTCATGGCAATCACTACCAGTGGTTACCCCAGTGCCACAAGGACCTACATTCATGGATGCACCTTATTATGATATGCCCTACCTACAATATCAATCTTCTCCAAATAATAATGAGTCAACTTTTGAAGAAAAGATTTAGCAAGCATTAAAATTTACCAAACAACCATTAAATAATCTAGATGATCAAAGGCTTAATTCAATAGAAAAAATCTTAGAAGCCATTATGAAATCACAAAACGATCTGACCAACCAACTTATAAATACACATTCTCAAGCCATAAATTCAAACTCTCAAGCCATTGCTTGTTTGAAAATATAGTTAGATCAATTAGCCATGTCTATTAGTAAAAGTGAATTGCCCAACCAGCTCGAGAGTGACCTTGAGGGACCATACATTGCTAGAAATTTTAATGTCGTAGAAGCTTTTCCTGAATAATTACATTTAACTCTTGGAAAAGAAATGGTTATAGAACAACCCTCTAAAACCAAAAAGACTATTTTAAATCATATAATTGAAGAAAAATATAAAAAAAATCAAGAACCATGGGATATACCAAATCCATCATCTTACTTATATATGGATCATCCCTAAGTATCCTAAAATCATCCAATCCTTTTAATGGGGATGGACAAACTAATGAGATGATTGAATTAATAGAAACTTCCCAAAAGCCATAAGTAAATAACACATTAGAGAAAGCTTCACCCATAATTCTTTCTCATGATCCGTTAAATTCCTATCTGGCCCATTATGAGGTGGACGATTTTGTTGATGATGGATACAATACAGAAGTTAATGACCAAATAGATAAATCCAACCTCAAAACCATCCCACTTTGGATTGAAAAACTTGAGCCACTACCTAGCCCACCAATAGCCTCCTTGTTAGAACCACCAACTAATCAAGAATTGAAACCACTTCCTAATGAATCTACTGATACACTACTAGTGATACCTATCCAGGAAGACCAACTTATGGATGTTCTAAAAGCACATAAAGAAGCTATCAGATGCGATATTACTGATATGAGGGATAACGATTTTATGAATGATTTTTCTATATTCGGCACTACTTTTGAAGATGGCCTCCAAAATTTATCTACAATGTTAAAACAATGTATGGAGGTGGATTTAAAATTAATTTGGAACAAGTGCCATGATTTTGATCAGGGAGAGAATATGTCAAGACATATCATACTCGAGAAAAGGAGTGGGGTAAATCAGGTTATTGTTGAACAAATTTCTAAACCACCATCCCTGATTTTGATCCTACAAACACAATCTCTTCCTGATAATTATAAAAATTATGATAAGGTTAGACTCTGGTTTAACATGCTTGCTCCATACACCTTACTAATCAGATCTAAATCTAAACACCGTAAAGCATTCCATGAATGCTTTTCTACCATTATGACCAGGCCTCTTGATTGATCTTATCTTTTTGAAATCTTGAAGGATGCATTAAAAATAATTATACATAAAATTTTTTTATAAGGTCTGGCTGAAGACGTTAAACTTAGCGCTTACTGGGGGGCAACTTAACTTTAGATTTTGCATTTTAATTTTTTTTTGTTTTTAGTTTACTTTTCTTTTAGGACTAAATTGGGGGGAGAACTATAAACCCATGCTGAATGAAGAATAAATAAATCCAGACTGAGACCAAAACCAAATTAAGCCAAATGAATTCTTTCCTTGTTATTTTATTGTCATTTATCACACTCTATTTCTTTTTTCCATTGAGGATAATGAAAATTAAGTTGGAGAGAAGGATAAATTAAAATTTTTAAAGTCCTCAAGTATAGTAATAATTAGTCTTATGTACCAAATTTCGTACTAATTTAAAATTTTTCAGGCATTTTAATCATGATTGATTAATGGTCTAAAAAATTTTTAAAATACTAAGGACCAAATTATTAATGAAACCCAATAAATGGTTAGATCTAGAATAGACAAATTTCTGAGTGATTCTAAAAGTCTTGTTCCAGCATATATTCAATAAAGAATCTACTTTATATGGGTACGAGTTAAAAAAAAATTAATTATGAAAAAATTATGAAAAAAAATAAAAAAAAAAGAGAATAAAGAGCAAAGTCTAAACATTGGTCTTTCCTCGAGTAATCGGATCCTGTTGCCTAAGTAAGCATTATTATTCACATCAAAAAATGGGCAATGTAAAGAAGCTTGTTATATAGTTAGTTTTAACCTGTAGCCTATTTGACTTGAGTCAGTAAGCCCGAGGGGTGTTCTACACCTAGTGCCCTAAAGCCAACTGCTTTGAAAGTCATTGGTCCAAAGCTCGCTACAAGGATCAGATAGAAAGCTTAAGGAATTAAAACATTGCACTAGGAGACCAAAAAAAAAAAAACTAGTCCATATTAAAGAAAGAGGATTTAAAGAATAAGGGTGGGGAATTGGTCAAAGAAAAGCTCTTAAATTTTATATTCTTCACTTAACCACTATTTGGGATAGAATTAATAATCTAATGACATATTTCTTTAATCTCTGATTAGGTATCAACTAACTTTAAGATGATCTGAAGAAACTTTTATATCATGTTGAGTCGGTACATACTTCTAATTTTTTTTTTTACTCGAGGATGAGTAAAACTTAAGTTGGAGGGTGTGATAATTATCATAAATTATTAAAGAAAAATATTAAATATATAATAATTAATATTTATTTTAAAAATTGATATTTTTATTAGTGTTTTGCAAGAAAGAAGCCCACCAATGCAAAGAGCTTGATTTATAGGTTTCAATGCAATAAATTTTACTCAAATTAGAGCTAAAATGAAAAAGTTATGAAGCCTAGAAGTTAAAATAAAAGAAAAATAAAAAGAAAATAAGATCGGTGCACGGTGGACTGACCGGTTGGTCTATGGAATAAGCATAGACTGGCCAGCTCAGTAGGCGCAGCCAGTCAGCGCACGACATGTGGCGAGCATAGACCCTTAAAGGGTCTACCGCATTTTCATCGTGGCTCATAGGGGCAATTTCGACATTTTGTTAGGGCCAAACATGCTCTGATTAGGTGACGTACATGGAGTTCTTTGCTGAACCAGGTTTGTAATCAGTCTACCTAGGACCAGGATGAGATCGACAGTTGTTGTTCATGGGATTTGATCCAATGGTCGAGATTTTTGCACTAACGGACGACAGATCTGGTAGCCAATGAAGATCCAATGGCTAAGATGTGATCTAGTTTTTAACTAAGCATCTGAAGCATCCTGAGCATGATCCAATGGCTGATGTCATTCAAAATCAAGATCTAATGGCCCGAGATCAATCCGACTATGATTAGGAGCTGTCGGTGGATTTTTAGGCTATTTTAGGACCGTTTGATCTAAAATGAACGTCCAGAACTTTCTAGCAACTTTGATTTCGATCCAGATTGATTTGAGTCCAGAAATGAGCTAAAAATCACAAATTTTCTCTATTTAAAGCTCCATGCCACAGCCAAGAGAGAACCTCTCTTGGAAGAAAACAGAGCTTCCAAGCCCTCCTCAGAACCTCTTCCTCTCCCCTTCTCTTCTCCACTCTTCCTCTTTCTTCTTTCTTTTTATTTTCTTTTCTTTTTTTTATTTATTTACTCTGGGAGATCAGAAGATGTTGGGGAGCATATCATCAACTATGTGTAATTAAAGATCAGAATCTGTGATGTAGATGAAGTCTTCCAGTACAGGTTGTAATTTTTTTCTTTAATTTTGTAATTTTTTTATGCAATGAATAAATTGTTCTTCTACCCAATCCAAAATTCTATCCTCCATGCAAGAGATTTTAACATACTTTTTATTGATTGATATTTAAATAGGCTATATTTATGAAGATGAATTATGATAAGGAGATATAATCTATGCTCGATTTAATAGTTTATATTAGAGATAATCAGTAAAAACCCATGTTACCAATTTTTAAGAATTAAAATATTGAATAATTTATAATTTTATTGAGATGGATCATGATCAGAAGATATGATTCATGTCCAAAGAAAATAAGTTATAATCATAACTAAATTCTTAAAAATATTAAACTCTTGCATTAAAAGGAATTACCACAATCTTACTAGAAGATGAATTTGAAATTCCAGAATACCTTTAATTAATTCAAAAATCCTAATTAATTAAGTATTTTCCTTCTTTTTATTTTTATTTTAATTTTCTAAATCCTCAAATTGGTCTCTTTAATCTATTCATTTAAATTTTTATTTTAAAATTAAATTTAAAATTCTATTTTTAATTAAATTAAACGTAACTTAGCCTTCAATCCTCGAGGAAATCAACACCCAACTCAGTACTGTTCTAATCTTTAGGTAGATCGGTTTTAAATTATTATTTGATGCTCTAACGATAAGCAGTCATCTAATAAACTCCTATTTGACCTAAAGCTAATTGACTATAAATCTAAGTCCCATTTTCTCAAGGTGGGCTTTGATCTTCTGCTGGCTCAATGGCTTTATCAGCTGATCAGCTGCATTATCTAAAATGTCGACTCTCTTGACCTCGACATATCCCTTCTTGAGGTAATCATGGATGAGATGGTATCACCGCTTGATGTGCTTGAATTTTTGATGAGACCTCGGCTTCTTAGCTAAGGCTATGTCACCATTATTGTTGTAGTACAGAGGAACGGCATCTGATGGTATCACTCCAAGCTCTGCGGCAAATTTCTTATACTAGAATGCCTCCTTCGTAGCTTTCGATGCAGCAATATATTCTGCTTCCATGGTGGAGTCTGCTATCATCGTCTACTTGAAACTCTTCCAACTGATAGATCCACCATTGCATATAAACGAACTTCTAAATGTTAACTTTTGATCATCTATGTCAGACATAAAATCTGAGTCTGTATACCTCTTTATCTGGAGTTCTCCATTATCAAAGACTAGAAATATATCTTTAGTCCCTCTTAAGTACTTAAAGATATATTTCATAGAAGTCTAGTGCTCTTCATCTAGACTCGACTGATACCTACTCATGACACTCACAACATGGATAATATCAGGTCGTATATAGCATGGCATGCTTGAGGCTCCCTATTGTCGAAGCATAAGGGATCTTGCTTATATGTTCAATCTCCTCAGGTGTGCTAGGACACATCTTCTTGGAGAGATAAATGCCATGTCTAAAAGGCACTAAACTCTTTTTGGAGTTTTTCATGCTAAACCTCTTTCGCACCTCATCTATGTACATCTTTTGTAAAAGTCCTAGCATCCTATTCAGTCTATCTTTATAGATCTTAATTTTCAGAATAAAGGATGCCTCTCCTAGATCTTTCATAGAGAACTTCTTAGACAATCACATTTTGATTGTAGCTAACATGGGAATATCATTCATAATTAGGAGGATGTCATCTACATACAATACGAGGAAGACAATAGTGCTCCCACTGATCTTTTTGAATACACAGGACTTCTCCTTATTTTTGATGAAATCAAATGATCTGATCACATCATTGAAATAAGCATTCCAACTCTGAGGTGCTTGCTTTAGTCCATAAATGGATCTTTGCAGCTTGCACATCTTGTAATCACCATTACTGGATGTGAAATCAAGAGACTGTTCCATATAGATATCATCCTCAAGATATCCATTTAAGAATGCTATTTTCACATCCATCTACTATATTTTATAATCGAAATAGACCGCAACAACAAGTAATGTGTGGATGGATTTGAGCATGGCTACTGGCAAAAAATTATTCTGATAGTCAATGCCTTCGCATTGATAATATCCTTTAACTACGAGCCTTGCTTTGAGTGTCTCTACATTCCCATCGGTACCTATCTTTCTCTTGAAGATCTATTTACACCCAATAGGTACTATACCTTCAGGTGGATCTGCCAAGGTTCAGACTTGGTTCAAGCACATTGAATCAATTTCTGATCTCATTGCTTCTAACTATTTCTCAGAGTCGATTCTAATATCACCTCATCATAAGTTTTGGGATCATCACTATGAACCCTATTTTTCATAAGAAATATGTTCTTTACATCCTCTAGAATAGTACCTAAGTACCTTTTAGGAGGATAGAAAATCCTATTTGATCTATGAGGTGGAGAAGGTATTATCTGGGTTGGCTCTAACTGATTGGGTTCCTTAGGTTTCTTAACTCGTTGCTCATTGGAGACCTTCTCCTTGAGCCTTATCTTTCTCCTGATGCCACCATCTAGAATAATCTATTTTTTAAAAAAGATGGCTTGTCAACTCACAATGACATTGTGATCTTCTGAAAGATAAAAATAATATCCTAATGACTCTTTAGGATATCCAATGAATCAAGCTCTAAAGGATCTAAATTTTAATTTGTTTGCCTGCTGTCTTTTAATATGAATCGGACAATCACAAACTCTGAAATGACTCAAATTTGATTTCATACCATGCCATATCTCATATGGTGTGGTAGAAATAATTTTAGAGAAAATTCTATTCAGTAGATATATTACTGTCATAAGACTATGTCCCTAAAGAAACTTAGGAAAGTTTGTGAAACTCATCATAGATCGGACCATATCTAATAAGGTTCGATTTCTCCATTCTAAAATCTCATTGAGTTGAGGTATTTCAAGTGGAGTCTATTGTAAAACTATGTAATTATCCTTAAGATAGTCTAAAAATTTTTGACTAAGGTATTCGTCTTCTTGATTTGATTGAAGAATCTTAATAGATTTTTCTATTTATTTTTCTACTTCAAGTTTGAATTTTTTGAACTTTTCAAAAGCTTCAGACTTATATCGTATCAAATACACATACCCATACCGAGATAGATCATCAGTAAAGGTGATGAAATAGACATAATTGCCTCTGATCGGCACATCAAAAGAGCCACACACATTTATGTGTACCAGGGCAAGTAGGTCTGTGGCTCTTTCTCCATGTCCGATAAAAGAAAGCTTGATCATTTTATCATGAAAGCAAGATTCACAAATCGGATATGACTCATAAGTCAATGGACTCAATAGCCTGGATTTTTCTAATTTATTAATCCTATCTTCAGCTATATGACCAAGCCTATGGTGCCAAAGGTACCTATCATTTAGACTATCCCTAGGTCACTTTGATCTTATGGCATTCACATTTTACTCAATATTAAAAATAGAAATATTAATATGTAATTGATAGAGACCATTTATAAGAAAATCACTTATAATTTTATTTTTTTTAAAAAAAATATTACAATGGTTCTTAAAAAAACTAATTACATAGCCTTCCTGTGATCAACATGAAATAAAAATCAAATTCCTACTTCCTGTAGGCACATACGAATAGTCCCTAAGTACTAAATTTAATCCTAATGGTAGTCGAAGAGGATAGGTTTTCATGATAATTACAGTAACTCTTGCTTGATTTTCGACATGCAGGATCATCTCATCATCTCTTAGCCTCCTGCTATCCTCAAGACTCTGCATAGAAGTACACAGATGAGCACTAGAACTAGAGTCAAACATCCAACTGGATGCGAAAGAAATCATAAGGTTAGATTCTATAATGAGCATACCTTTAGAAGGACCTGTCTCCTTCTTATTCTTCAGGTTGGCCAGGTATTGAGGGCAGTTCCGCTTCCAGTGGCCATCGGTGATGCAATTGAAACACTTGAAGGAATCAGATCTAGGGTTTCATGGGTAGATCTTGAAACTTTTTTAAGATCATGCAGCAAAAGATTTAGATAAATTAAATATTTATTTAAATAAATATGTAAACACCTAGATCTCAGATTTATTACATGATCAAGGTATGATATTAAATCAAAAATTAAAATCAAATAAGAAAGAAAAGGTTGATCAAATCAACCTAGATCTATAGTACATCAAATGCTGGTATGATGTTAATAGATCAGATCTATTATCTGAGCAAGTTAGATATTCTAACTTGCTAATCTAGGCTTGAGGATGAAGTCATGAGTCACACATGCGTTCGGCCTCTAGGAGTCATCCACACGAACCTACGAACACGATCAGAGATACTGATGCAGGAAATTAGCATAGTATCCTAGCACTATGCTGATCTCTCTTCGATGATTGATCTGATGCTTCTTTCTTTGAAACATGGACACTCTAAAATATCAAAAGAAAAGAGGAAGATTTGTGATACTGAGACACCTCTCAAAAGCTTACAAAAAGGGAGGAAGATATCTAGAACAAAAACCCTAGAAGACGACCCTCTTCTTCTTCTTTGTTCTTTTTCTAGACATCCTAATTTGTGTTTTCAATATCTCAACGATCTAGATGAATTTTATTTTAATTTTTCTACACCAAATAAGCCTATCAATTGTCTACAATCCACAAAAATTTCAGCCAAAAATTATTTTTAAATAAAGAGATATCCAGAGTCCAAGTTAGGTTAAAAATCTAGACTAGGAAGGACCAAATAAGGGAAGTTATCGGGGTGCCCAAGTCTTGGGTGCCCCCATCTTTTTTCTTTTGCCATGGATCAGGAAGTGGGGTGCACAAAAAATGTCCTCTTTTTTTGATAAAATCAAAGAAAATAAGGAAGGATGGGTTGGCACACTTATGGGAAGAGCTTTGGTTGACAAGGTTTCTATCTCATAGAATCCTTAAGCAAAACTAATTCCTCTTTTGACTTGGTCTTCCAACAAACTTCCATATGAGAAAAAAGAAGAGAGAAGAGAGGCATGAGAAACCTTGGACATGGAGATTATTCACATAAAAATATAAAGAGAAAAGGGTGGGACGTGAGGATTAGGTGGCACAAGGAATAAGGAATCCTAGTCATACTAGGACTCCTGTTTTGACTTGGTCAAACAAGGTCTTTTAACCAAATAGAGACAAGAGTAAACCAACCCAATTAAATAAGATCCTAATCCATTTAAGAACTTAACTAAATTAGATTAAATTATATTTAATTCTAATTTAATTTTATAATTAAATTAGAAAATTGGGTTGACCTAAGTTCTAGTTAGACTAGGACTAGTTCTTCCTTATACTTGACTTATCCAATAAGCCAATTGGACTTGATCCAATCAAGACCAAATCAAATCTAATTAAATTATATTTAATTAGACTTAATCTCAATCTTCTTGCTTAATCAAATTAAGCCAATTAGCAATCAAATTGCTAATCAATTTTCCTATAACACCTGCATTAGGTTAAACACCAATCGTATTGATTGCTTAACCCTAAAATGATTCTAAATTGTTGATCAACCATCCGATTAGAATGTGAACTCTAATGTGTGTGACCTCATAGATTTGAACCTAAGTAGGTAACAAAGGAATAAATTTCTATACCAATCAAAGTGACCATCTAGCAATGATACCCAACGGTCGGATAGGTCAAAAGGTGTAGAACATCATCCTTAGAACCCATACGAATATAGTTTTCATATAATTCATCCCCTTGACCATAATGCTCGTAGGACACCTCAGAGTTCAATTGTAAACTCTGATCAGATTGTCCATGTTGTATTTTAAAATATCAAATCCATTTGATAGATTATCCTGGCCAAGGTTTTGCTATATTGAAATACAGTGATACATTCTTCTCTAACTCTTAGAATGGTCAATTCCATCTTGATCACACTCCAACTTCGTAAGCACTTGACTGTGCCTAGAAGCCTTCCATTGCTGAATTAGAAATTTAGTTAGTTCGGTACCAAAGCACAATGAGTTGCTTGTAAGTCACTGAGGTGATCTCAGGTCTAAGGGATACTTATACCTATATCCCATTAGAGACATTCTTAATAGCAGAATGCTCTGGAGTTGGTCATGTTCAATGATGATTGTTGGAGATAAATCTCATTTCCATCAAAGTCCAATCTGATGCTTAGCCTAATGTAACTCGTAATCACAAAAGAGCTTCGAGCGAGAATTCTTCCTCTTGGAACATCTACAACGACCAAACTCCCTCTGAACCCCTTCAGCTGTCGAACTCCTTTTGGACCCCTCCAACAGCCAAACTCCTTCCGGACTCCTTCAACGGTCGAACCACTTTTAGACTCCTCTAGTAGCCGAACTCTTTTCAGACACCTCCAGCAACTAAACTCCTTTTGGACTCCTTTAGTAGCTGAACTTCTTTCGAACTCCTCCAGTGGTCGAACCCCTTTCGAACTCTTTCAGCAGCCAAACTTCTTCCAGATTTCTCCAACGGTCGAATCCCTTTCGGACTCCTCCAGTGGCCAAACTCCTCATAGTCATCTATGAAGGTCTTTGCACGAGTCTGGTCTCATACACGGCATGAACCGATCCACACCTGAACTACCTCAGAAGAGCCCAAACTCCTCTAGAATTGATATAGCTCAAAGGTCATCACCAACCAATGCCTACCCCTCCGAACTTTGACTATCAAATCTCAAATAGACTGGCACCTCATGACAACAAACACTATCCTCCATAACAAACTTCATGTGGTCCCGAGTGGTCCACTACCCGACAGTTATAGCTGTCACTATCAGTTTGTTACAGGCTCCATCTATAAAAAGGACCCTCTAGATATGTTTTCTCTAGACTCTCTTCTCCTTCTCAAAACTTTACAACTTTCTTGACTGAGCACTCCATTTTTGTTAGTCGAAAGAGCAGACTTGATCATCGAAGGATCTTGCTAGAGCCACCACCCTAGACTCCGAACAAGACTTATTTTGTAGGTCTTGATAGTGACCTCATCCTCTCCGACTCTAGCTTTGACTTCGACGATGGCTAGATTTTGGGTCAACAAGATTGGCGCTAGAGGAAGGGCCCTCTATTCTTGAGGTTCTCTTATTCTTAAAGAAGTGCTCAGTAGTGATCTCTCTTCTTCCTTTTTAGAGTCCTTCTCAAAAAAAATGCCTCTCAGGAATGCTTCAACCTGAAAATCAATGGCCTCTATAGCTAGATCCCATCCAGATCTATCCACTCTAGCTTCAGCTCTGATAACTTAAGCTCCACCTATGATCATGGTGGATGCGGAGCAGTTCAATCTACTGGTCTAGTAGGTTCACGATCTCATGAAGGTAGTGCATGCCATGCAGCGATGGCTCCAGTGCCAATTCAATCAGAGCAGGCTTCTCTGGAGTGCCATGATCCAGTTTGGGGATGGCCGACTTGGGCTAGCCAATCGATGACCTCCAAAAAGGGAAAGCAGAGAGTCGAGAGCTCCTGCTTTGATCATGACTCTATCCCTAGGAGAACTTCTCTCCCGTTCAGCCAAAAGATCTTAAAAATCCACAATCGAGAGGATCTGAATCAAAATTACAAGATATGAACCGACGGATCGAGGAACTTCGCCATGCTTCCTCCTATCATGGTAGTGATATCTGCATCGATCATCTTTTCTCTCAGCACATCATGCAAGAACTGATCCCGCCGAACTTCATGCTTTCTCAATTCGATAGCTACGATGGGACCTCCAATCTGATTGATCATCTGGAGGCCTTCCGAATGATGATGCTGCTCCATTGCGCACCAAACACCATTCTCTACTGGACCTTCCCGTCCATCTTGAAGGGAGCTATCAGGAACTGGTACTCAGCCCTCAAGCCAAATACCATCTTCTCTTTTTACCAGATGAGCCATCCATTTGTGGCTCATTTTGTTAGTAGTTGACGTCTCAAGCGGGGCTCGAAATCCCTCATCAACATCAAGCAATAGGAGGGAGAATCCATCCAAGCTTTTGTTAATCGATTCAATGCCGCTGCGCTGGAGGTCCAAAATCTGGACCAATCTATTGCAATGGTCGTGCTAAAGGATGGCCTTTAGAAGAATAATCTACTATTCTCCCTGAAGAAAAAGTATCTCAAAAATTTTGCTGATATGCTAGCTCGGGCTGGAGGGTATGCTCGAGCAGAAGAGACCTTCAAGGCCAAGGATAACGAAGCCATTAGAGAGCGGTGAATTGGCGAGTCGAGCAGGCCCACTGAGGAAGGAAAGTTAGGTGAAGTTTGACTGCACTCCCGAACTCCCCTTGAGCGCAGGCGAGCCTGAACTCCTCTCCAAGCTTGGAAGCAAGGAAGCTCCGATAGAAGGGTGTGGCAGGGTTCCTCCTCTGAAGGTTTCACAATTATGCCCCCCTCAATGCTCCAAAAATGCAAGTGCTGATGGAGATTAAGGAGCAGCTGTTGAGGCCCGAAAGAATGTGCTCCCATCCTGGCAGATGTAACACAAACAAGTTCTACCTCTATCATCGTGACCATGATCATGATACTGAAGAATATATTCAGCTCCAAGATGAGATTGAGGAGCTCATCAGGCAAGGCAGACTTGGTCGATTCCTATAACGTCAGCTTGAAGGGCGGAAAGATCGGCTAAGGGCATTGCCGCAATCGAAATCGCAAAGGGAAGAGCAGCAGGCGGATCGACCATCCCTTGGCATCATCAACACCATCTCTTGGGGACTTTGGTGAGGGGAGGCTAGTCGGTTAGCCAAGCTTGGGAAGAGGTGGAGAACTAAAGAGTCCGTCGCTTTCATCGACAAGGATGCTTAAGGAGTATAGTTCCTGCATCATGATGTGGTTGTAATCTCTTTAAACATTGCCGACTATGATGTGCACCACATTTTGGTAGATAATGGAAGCTCTGCTGATATTTTATTTTATGGTGCTTTCTCAAAAATGTCCTTACTCAATAACCACTTGGGACCTATGAACTCCTCGTTGGTAGGCTTCACTAGCGATGTCGTGCCAGTTGAGGGCATAATAACTTTGGCTGTGACTGCAAGGAAACGTCCAAAGCTGGTTAAGGCACAAAATGATTTTCTAATCGTAAAGGCTCCATTTGCCTACAATGCTATTCTCAGCCAACCTAATCTGAACGCGCTCCGAGCAGTGGTGTCAACTTATTATCTAAAGGTGAAGTTCCCAACGAACTATGAAATTGGAGAGATGAAAGGAGACCAGGCATTGGCAAGATGCTATTACTCCATTATCCTATAGAAAAACATTCAGTCCAACCTTTGTCCTATTGATGGGTTGGATGTCTGTGATGACCTTACCGAGGAGCGAGGTAAGCCTATGGAGGATCTCATATCTGTGCCCTTAAATGATGGAAGCATGGAGTGCACTATGCAGATCGGCTCCAACTTAGTGTTAGGTATGTGTTCCGTAGAAGCTAGAATTGGCTAACACTTTAATACACATCTAAGGATAAAATTATAATTTTGACTATAAATAATAAAATAGATTATTTTCTATTATAGTGTGTATTTGAAAGTGTCTGTGATACATCCCTTGAGTTAATGATAATGATAGTTCATATTTTCAAGAGTTAAAAATTTAAGATATGAATTTTTATTATTAACTCATAAAATGCTCCTGATCATAGGATCATCATGAGGATGATAATTGATTCAGAAGGTTGGTGTACAATCACTTCTTTAGGGTAGATGAGTCTTGAGTCTACGGTGTAGAGACACCAGAGTGAGAGTACAGATACTTATTAGAGAACGAGGGCATTGAGCGTGACCACCTCGAGCAGTCATTAGGAAGTCTACCTTCTCGTTAATGACTGGCTCGAAGCTGTAGTGGTGTATTTGGTTCTTTATCTTGAGGTGCATTGACAATTTACCTTGAGGATGTTATAGTTTGACTACACCATGACTCGGTCTTCTAGCCATTCAAAATTCGAAGGTGTATGTTGGCTATAGCATGTTCATTGTAGGAATTGGATTACACCAATAGGAGATCTATCTACCTCGGTAGATGAGGAATAGTCCTATGATGATCATGGGAATCAAGTCCATAAGCTCATGGCTATGGTAGAGTGAAATAATAGAAAGAGTTTCTATTAGGATTTTCATATTAGACTTGAATCAAATGATTAATTCATATGACGGAAATTAGGGTTTGAAGAGATCACCTTAAACCCTATTTCGTTCGGAACTCAAGATAGAGGAACTTAATCACATAGGTAACTGCACCGAGAGGTTCATTTTTAATTCTGATGGATTGCCACCATATGCTACTAGGTGTCACTGATGGATTTTAGGAGCAATTAGAATGATTTGGATGATCGATCATACTAATTGTCTGAATCAAAAAAGTTTTGATCCATCGAAAGATGTTTCGATGATGTTGATGATAGAGATCATAACATAACCCATTACCATATGGAACTGAACTTAACTAGATCACATAAATAAGGATTTGGATTTGGATATCATCAATTGGACTAATCCAGTTCTAATCCAGTTCAATTGATTTGAATAAGATTTAATTAAGTTCAAGAAAATTATGCTAGCACACGATTGAGCCTAATGTTCTCCTTCAATAATCATTAAGAGTTGTCTTGACTGAGCCAAATATATTTGGACTCACTCAAAAACTTTTACTTGGTCTGACTGAAGCTTGTCCAAGTCAGAAAAAGATTCTCTTAATTTATAAGATAAATTTAAGACAACACCTACCATTTTTTGTCACCTGCTAAATCTTGTCTTTAGACTTTGGTCGAATGTTGACTTTTGACACTTAGACATCTGTCCATGTGTCATGCACTCATAGGAGAGAGCTTTGACTCTTGTCCACCTGCTAAATAGTAGAAAGGCAAGGGGTGCACACCTAGGGAGGCGTGCACCCAAAGTGGTAAGGATTGGAGTTCCATACAAATGGGACTCCAGTTCTTCATGCATTCAACTTGGGTGGCACCAAAGAGTCATCTTTGACCAGTCTTGGCACCGCCTAAGGAGGTTTGTGAGGGACTCTAATCTGATTGGATCAGATGATGTCATCCCACCAATCAGATTTAGATCCTATTGCATGAAGAGTAATGATTGGCCGAGATGATGGGGCATTGCATGGCGCAGTAAGATCTATATAAACCTTATCTATGCCTAGGATTTGGATCTCTACCCTTTGCCCATGCCACAAGGCTTCTCTCCCTCTCTTTCCATGCCATCTTTAGATCCTCTCTCTCCTCTCCATGCCCAAGAAGCTTTGGGCTTGAGTTTGGTGTGATCTAAGTAAGAGAAAGGCGACAAGAAAGAAGAAGGCAGCACTACTGCAAGAGACAACACCCAATCTTGAAAAAGTATTTTTGAAGACCTTCAAGATCAAATCCAGATCTAATCCTTGGAGTACAGATTAAGAAAGAGAAGATCTTCAGATCTTGCCTGAGTGGATATAGGTAGAGGCCAGGCGCTTGCATGGCTACATCCAGAACCTCTGGCAAACATCGAGATCATCATAGGATAATAAAATTACCCATAACAAGGTATAATTAAATTAGATTTATTTTATTTTATTTTTATTTTATTAGATTGATAAAATTAGATCTAAGGAGTCTTAGATTTGATTTGGATCTAAAAAAAAATTTTTGAATTATCAAATTCAGATCTGAACGAACCTAATATGGAAAATAGGATTTTCCCTTCACTTGGGTGATGAGGTTGGGGAGCGACTCATCACCTTCCTTAGAAAGAATGCGGACGTCTTCACCTAGGTCCCAGTGGATATGCCAGAGATTGATACCAAGGTCATGGAATATCAACTGACTGTTGATCCTAAGTATCGGCCAGTAAAAGAGAAGATGCCAACCATGCCCTGGAGAGGCAGAAAGCAATTGCAGAAGTAGGCAAGCTCCTCAAAGCTGGATTCATCCGAAAAGTTAACTATCCGACCCGGGTCTCAAATATGGTTCTCATTAAAAAGGAAAACGATAAGTGGAGAATGTGTATAGACTTCAAAAAGCTAAACAAAGCCTGTCCAAAAGGTAGCTACCCTCTATCTAGGATGAAGAGAAAATCCTGATTTTTTGGATCAGATTCGTTCAGATCTGATTTGATCAAGAGAGATATTTCAAAAATTTCTCTTTTAAATCTAGATTAGATCTAAGATATTTTAGATCTAATTTTATATATTTAATAAAATAAAATAAAAAAATATTAAACTGATTTAATTTTGTACCTTTTGTTGGGTAATCAGATTATCCTATGATAATCCTGCTGATTGTTTAAAGTTCTAGATATAGCCATGCAAATGCCTGACCTCTATCGGTATCCACTCGGGCAGGATCTAGAGATCTTCTTCTTCTTTATCACCTCTCCAAATATCAGATCTGGATCTGATTTGAAGAATCTTCAAAACTCCTATTGAAGATTTAGAATCGTCTCTTGCAGCAGTGCTGCCTTCTTCCTTTCTCATCACCTTTTTCTTGCCTGGATTGCACCAAACTAGAGTCCAAATCTCCTTAGGTGTGGAGAGGAGAGAGAGGACCAGAGGATGGCATGGAGGAGGGAGAGGGGCAGCCTTGGGGCATGGGCTAAGGGAGAACCTCTATAAAGCTTGGCGCAGATAGGGTTTATATAGACCCTGCTGCGCCATGCAGTGCCACATCATCCTGACCAATCATGTTGCTTCATACAATCAGATCTAAATTTGATTGGTGGAATGACATTACCTGATCCAATCAGATGAGAGTCCTCTCAAATCATCCTTAGGTGGCGCCAAGACTGGTTAAAGCTAAGTCTTAGGCACCTACCTAAGTTGATTCCAAGAAGCAACTTGGAGTCCCATCTGTATGGGACTCCAAGCATCCCTATCCATGGGCGCACGCCTCCCTAGGCATGCATCACCACCTTTTCAATTTCTAGCAAGGGGACAAGCCCCTATCTGCTCTCCTATGGGTGCATAACACATAGGCAGATGTCTAAGTGTCAAAGGTCAATGTTTGACCAAAGTCAAAAGACAAGAATTAGTAGGTGACGAAAAATGGTAGGTGTTGTCTCAAATTTATCTCATAAATTAAGACAATCCTTTTCTGACCTGGATAAGCTCCAGTTAGACTAAGTAAAGGTACCTGAGTGAGCACAAACACATTTGGCTCAGTCGAGATAATTTTTAATGATAGTAGAAGGAAGAACGTTAGGCTTCAATCGAGTGCTAGCATGATTTCCTTGAAACCTAATTGAATCTCATTCAAATCAATTGAACTGGATTAGTTCAATTGATGATCATCCAGATTCAAACCCTTATTTGTGTGACCCAGTTAGGTTCAGTTCTGTATGGTAATGGGATATGTCATGATCTCTATCATCGACATCATCGAAACTCCTTTCGATGGATCAAAACTCTTCTGATTCGAACAGCTAGAATGATCGATCATCTAAATCATTCTAATTGCTCCCAAAATCCACCAGTGACACCTAGCAGTATATGGTGGCAACCCATCAAAGCTGAAAATGCGAACCTCTTGGTGCAGCTACCTATGTGATTAAGTTCTTCTATCTTGAGCCCCGATCAGATTAGGGTTAAGGTGAACTCGTCAAACCCTAGTTTTCATCATATGATTTAATCATTCGATTCAAGTTCGATGTGAAAATCTTAATAGAAACTCTTTCTATTATTTCACTCTGCATGGCCATGGGCTTATGGACTTGATTCTCATGATCATCATAGGGCTGCTCCTCATCCACCGAGGTAGATAGATTCCATCTTGATGCAATCCAATTCCTACAATGAACATGCTATAGCCAACATACACCTCAGGATTCTGAATGGCTAGGAGACCGAGTCATGGTGTAGTCAAACTATAACACCCTCAAGGTGAACTATCCGATGCACCTCAGGTCAAAGAACCAGACACACCACTGCAGCATCGAGTCAGTCATTGACGAGAAGGTAGACTTCCTAATGACTACTCGAGGTGGTCACGCTCAGTGCCCTCATTCTCTAACGAGTACCTGTACTCTCGCTCTGATGTCTCCACACCATAGACTCAAGACTCATCTACTAAAGAGAAGCGATTGTACACCAACCTTTCAAATCAATCACCATCCTCGTGATGATCCTATGGTCGGAGCATTTTATGAGTTAATAATGAAAATTCATGTCTTAAATTTTCAACTCTTGAAAATATAAGAATTATCATTACCATTAACTCAAAGGATGTATCACAGACACTAAATACACATATGTGATAGAAAATAACCCATTTTATTGATTTTAGTCAAAATTATAATTTTGCCCCTAGAAGTGTATTACAAGTGTCAGCCAATTCTGGCTTCTAGGGCACATATATCTAACAATCTTCCACTTGTCCTAAAGCCAATTGGCTACAAGTCTAAGTCCCATCTTCTCAAGGTGGGCTTCGATCTTCTGCTGGCCCAACGGCTTTGTAAGTGGGTCTGCCACATTGTCTATGGAGTTGACTCTCTTGACCTCGACGTAACCCTTCTCGAGGTAATCGCGGATGAGGTGGTATCGCCGCTCAATGTGCTTGGATTTCTGGTGAGACCTCGGCTCCTTAGCAAGGGCTATGGCGCCATTGTTGTCGCATAGTATAGAGGAATGGCATCTGATGGCATTACTCCAATTTCTATGCAGCAAACTTCTTGTACCAGAATGCTTCCTTCGCAGCCTCTGATGCAGCGATATATTCTGCTTCCATGGTGGAATCTGCTATCACCGTTTGCTTGAAACTCTTCCAGCTGACAGCACCACCATTGCACACAAACAGACTCCCAGATGTCGACTTTCGATCATCTATATCGGACATGAAATCCGAGTCTGTGTATCCCTGGACTTGGAGTTCTCCATTACCAAAGACCAACATCATATCCTTAGTTCTTCTCAAGTACTTAAGGATACATTTCACAGAAGTCCAGTGTTCTTCACCTGGATTTGACTGATATCTGCTTGTGACACTCACAGCATGGGCTATATCAGGTCGTGTACATAGCATGGCATACATGAGGCTCCCTATTGCAGAAGCATAAGGGATCTTGCTCATGCATTCTATTTCCTCAGGTGTGCTAGGGCACATCTTCTTGGAAAGATGAATACCATGTCTGAAGGGTATTAATCCCCTCTTAGAGTTTTCCATACTAAACCTCTTTAGTACTTCCTCTATGTACATCTTCTGTGAAAGTCCTAGCATCCTATTCGGTCTATCTCCTATAGACCTTAATTTCCTAGAATAAAGGATGCTTCTCCTAGGTCTTTCATGGAGAATTCTTTAGACAACCATATTTTGACTGTGGTCAACATGGGAATATCATTCCCAATAAGGAGGATGTCATCCACGTACAATACGAGGAAGACAACAGCGCTCCCACTGACCTTTTTGAAGACACATGGTTCCTCCTTCATTTTTGATGAAATCCAAATAATTTTGATCACATCATTGAAATGAGTGTTCCAGCTTCCGAGATGCTTGCTTAAGTCCATATATGGACCTTTGCAGCTTGCAAACCTTGTGATCAGTATCACTGGATGTGAAACCTAGCGGCTGTTCCATATAGATATCTTCCTCAAGATATCCATTTAAGAATGTCCGTTTTCACGTCCATTTGCCATATTTCATAATCGAAATAGGCTGCAACAGGCAAGCAATGTGCAGGATGAATTTTAGCATAGCTACTAACGAAAAAGGTATCTCTGATAGTCAATGCCTTCGTGCTGACTATAATCCTTTTGCCACTAATCTAGCTTTGAATGTCTCCATATTCCCATCTGCACCAATCTTTCTCTTGAAGATCCATTTACACCCAATAGGTACTATACCTTCTGGTGGATCTACCAAGGTTCCAGACTTGGTTTGAGTGCATCGAGTCAATTTCTGACTTTCATTGCCTCTAACCATTTCTCAGAGTCGATATCTGATATCGCCTCATTGTAGGTTTTGGGATCATCACCATGAACACCATTACCTACGAGGAACATTTTCTCTACTTTCTTCTGAAATAATACCTAAGTACCTCTTCAGGAGGACAGGAAAATCTTTTTCGATCTATGAGGTGGAGGAGGTAGTGATTGTATTGGCTCAACCTGATTTGGTTCCATTTGGTCCTTAGCTCGTTGCTCTTGTGAGACTTTCTCATCGAGCTTGATCTGCTTTCCAATGCCGCTATCTTGAATAAACTATTTTTCAAGAAAGATGGCATGTCGACTCACAATCACATTGTGATCTTCTGGAATGTAGAAATAATATCCTAATGACTCTTTAGGATATCCTATGAATCGAGCTCTAAAGGACCTAAAGTCTAACTTGTCTGCTTGTTGTCTTTTGACATGAGCCGGACAATTCCCAAATTCTGAGATGACTCAGACTTGGTTTCTTACCATGCCATATCTCATACGGTGTGGTAGGAATGGTTTTAGAAGGAACCCTATTCAGTAAGTATATTGCAGTTAATAAACAGTATCTCCAAAAAAAATCAGGAAGGTCTGTGAAGCTCATCATGGATCGGATCCATATCTAATAGGATCCGGTTCCTTCCGTTCTGAAATCCCGTTGAGTTGAGGTGTTTCCTGGTGGAGTCCATTGAGAGACTATGCCATTTTTCTTTAAGATAGTCTCAGGAATTTTTGGCTAAGGTATTCACCTCCTCGATCTGATCGAAGAATCCTTAATGAGTTTTTCAGTTTGCTTTTTCTACTTCATGTCTAAATTTTTTGAACTTTTCAAAAGCTTCAGACTTGTGTCTCATAAGATACACATATCCCATACCTAGATAAATCATCGGAATAAAGATTAATGAAGTAGACAAAGTTGCCTCTAGCCGGCACATCAAATGGGCCGCACACATCAGTATGTACTAGGGCAAGAAGATCCATGGCCCTTTTCCCCATGTCCTACAAAAGAAAGTTTAGTCATTTTGCCATGAAGATAAGATTCATAAATTGGATATGACTCGGAAGTCAATGGACTCAATAGCCCATTTTCTCCAATTTGTTAACCCTATCTTCTGCTATATGACCTAGTCTTAGGTGCCATAGATACCTATCATTTGGACTATCCCTAGGTTGTTTCATGGCATTCACATTTTGCTCGATATTAAAAATAGATACATCAATATATAATTGATAAAGATCGTTAATAAGGAAACCACTTTGCAATTTTATTTCTTTCATAAAGAATGTTACAATGGTCCTTAAGAAAACTAATTACATAGCCTTCTAGTGCTAAGCATGAAACAGAAATCAAATTCCTACTTGCTGCAGGCACATAATAACAGTCTTTTAATACTAAGTCTAAACCAGATGGTAGTCGAAGAGGATATGTTCCCACGGCCACGAGCAGCAACTCTTGCTCCATTTTTGATGCGCAGGATCATCTCACCATCCCTCAATCTTCCTGCTATCCTCAAGATCCTGCATATAGAAATGCACAAATGAGCACTAGAATCAGAGTCAAGCACCCAACTGGATGCAAAAAAAATCATAAGGTTAGACTCAATAACGAGCATACCTCCAGAAGGACCTACCTTCTTCTTATTCTTTAGGGTGGCCAGGTAAGTAGGGCAGTTCTGCTTCCAGTGGCCGTCATTGTTGCAATGGAAACACTTTCCATTTGTCAGTGGTCCTTCTTCTTTAGCTCTGTCCTTTTTCTTCTTTCCTCCATTCCATCTTCTACTTTTTCACAGACTTTTTTTTCTTTCCAAAAGACTTTCTCTTAGAAGAAGTCATTCCATAGCAAGCACTGAGCCTTTAGAACCTTTCATGGAAAGCTCGACAGTAACCAGCATGTTCATAAGTTCGGCCAAGAGAATTTTGAAGTTTATGCATATGGTAATTCATGATGAACTTGCCCATATGCATCAGTCAAGGATTGCAGAATTAATATCATTCTGCAGATCCAAGTCCAACTTCACTTCCGAGCTTCTCAAGCTCTTCCAAGTCCTTGATCATCATCAGACAATGATCTTGGACTGACTGCCTATCATGTATTTTAGCCTTGAAAAGTGATTTAGTGACTTGATACTTGGCTGTGCGACTCTGTTCATCAAACATCTCCTATAGGTGAGCCAATATTTGGTGGGCAATTCTGATATCTTCATGTTGGCATTGAAGCTCATCAGACATCGAGCCCAACATGTAGTATCTTGCCTTGTTATCTTCGTCCGTCCATTTTTCAAGCGACGCTCTCTGTTCAGTGGATGGATGAGCTGGTAAGGTGGGGGGGTCCTAGTCCAATACATGAGTTAACAGCTTGGAACCCAAAATAATTTTGAAGTTTTGGAGCCAATCCTTGTGATTGGTTTCGATCAGTCTATGGGTGTCCAGGATACATGCTAGTGGGTTGGATGCAGACATTTTTCTATAGAGAGTCAAAGTTTCTAGTTAGATATTATAATTAAGACTTGACCAATTTGTTTAGAGATTTTATGTTTAAATAAATTAGCTCCCACTATTTTCTTAGATCCCTACACTCCCTCTGTAGAGATATGAAAATCTTCACGATTAATGATTTCTAGTGGGTGGTGCGGTCCCACCAACTGACTCATCACCTCACCTAACAGTTATTGGTGATGGGTTAGCTAATGAGTGAACAACTCTTGTTCAATGATTCTCTAATCATGGTACACTCAAACTTGATCTCTAATTCATGAATCTCATTATGCCCAGAATATTGATCCACTCCTTAGTTAAGTCGGACCCACCATTTGCATAGATTGGATTCTTAATTAAGTCTCTTACCGTATCCGAAATATTGAGCCCAATCCATCCTCCAGCCCATGTAGCATCCAATGCCTAATAGACATGGTTGCATCTTTCTGGTGCAACTGAGCCACTGTATCCAGCCGAGAACAATCAACCCTAGGAAGGGCCCGCACATCTACAATGGTGGAAGACCTCAGACTTAATCTTTTCTTAGGAAGAATTGATTTAGGTCTCATTAAACTAGACTTGTCATAGTCATAACAATTATGACTAACCTAGTGGCATGGGTTAGCTCGGATTATTGACCACCTCAGATCAGAACTGTGTCAACAAATATGGCCAGGTAAGTGAGACCGGTGGAAGGAATATGCCATTAACTCGTATAAGAATGCATTCAGGTCGAGTAGCTTCCAATTAAAAATCAGTCGGTCGTATGTGCCAAACTTACCTTAGACACCAAATTATTGAGCCAGAACCAATTGGGTTAGCCTACAATCCAGACTCTAACCTCTGAGCCTAATTAGGTCTTAGCTTGATCGATCACTCGATGATTCGATCTGACCCAGACTTAATCCTATTAGGCTGGTCAATTTAAGCATTGTTGATCCCATCTAACCAACTCTTGATTCGGTTTGATCAACCGCTTAGACCTAATTGAGCTACCCAAGCCCGAACCCAATATTATGAATATGTCTTAGATCTAAAATTCTCAATTTTAGACCTAATTAATATTTCATAATCTTAATTCTTAATTAAGTTCAGGGTTCATAAACAAAATATGTAAATAAAATCCTAGGATTTCAGGATCTAGGGTTTTGCAGAAAGTAAGTTCTTGATTTCTGATTAAGGACGAACGCGCAGCACCCCTACACATCATAAGAACATCCCCATCGAATGGAAGGAGAGGGCATTTAAATCCTACTTTGTTCTTATGATTAAACGGCCAAGGGGAATGCCTTAATCAGAAATATAAATCTATAAAACTAGTTAGATCTACATCATATATCTCATATATAAAAATTGATCTAACTTTATATATATTTTGCATACATCTCATGTATCATATCATGCATGTTTTAGATCTAAATTATCTCATAATTCATCTAAAAAATTAGATTTAAATTGATCACATCAAAATAAATTCTAATCTAGACAATTATGTAGAACTATTCTACAACTAGTCTAAACATGCATTCATCATATCTCATATGATACAAAAATTAAATAATTTTATTTACTATTTTTTAGATCCTATTATAATATTTATAATATTAAAAAGTAGTAAATAAATAGATCTAAAATTATAAATTAATCAAATTAAATTATGAACATGCAAGACTATGTATAGAACAGTTCTATTTTACAATTAGTCATGCATCTTGTAAAACTTAGATCTAAATTATTTAATTTTAATTTTTTTGATTTCAAATCTCATCACATCTCATGTGATATATAAAATTAACTAATTATTAAAATAAAATTAAAATAAAATTAGATCTAAATAATTTATTAGAAATCTGGCTCTGAAATCAGTTGAAGGAGAAATCTTGATTTTCTGGGTCAGATTCGTTCAGATCTGATTGGATCAAGAGAGATATTTCAAAAATTTTTCTTTTAAATCTAGATTAGATTTGAGATATTTTAAATTTAATTTTATAGATCTAATAAAATAAAAAAAATAAATTTAATTTAATTTTATACCTTTGTTTGGGTAATCAGATTATCCGATGATGATCCTGTTGATTGCCTGAAGTTCTAGATCTAGTCATGCAAGCGTCTGGCCTCTATCGATATCCACTCAGGTTGGATCTGAAGATCTTCTCCTTTTTTATCACCTCTCTAAATATTAGATTTAGACCTAATTTGGAGGATCTTCAACACTCCTTTTGAAGATCTGAAATCGTCTCTTGCAGCAGTGCTGCCTTCTTCCTTTCTCGTCATCTTTCTCTTGCCTGGATCGCACCAAACTGGAGCCCAAATCTCCTTGGGCATGGAGAGGAGAGAGAGGATTTGAGAATGGCATGGAGGAGGGATAGGGGTAGCCTTAGGGCATGGGCTAAGGGAGAACCTCTGTAAAGCTTGGCATAGATAGGGTTTATATAGACCCTGCTGCGCCATGTAGTGCCACATCATCCCGCCCAATCATGTTACTTCGTACAATTAAATCTAAATCTAATTGGTGGGATGACATCACCTTATCTAATCAGATGAAAGCCCCCTCAAATCATCCTTAGGTGGTGCCAAGACTGATCAAAGCTGAGTCTTAGGTGCCTACCTAAGTTGATTCTAAGAAGCAACCTAGAGTCCCATCTGTATGGAACTCCAAGCATCCCTATCCATGGGAGCACACCTTCCTAGGCATGCACCCCCTCCTTTCTAATTTCTAGCAAGGGGACAAGCCCCTATCTGCTCTCCTATGGGTGCATGACACATGGGCAGATGTTTAAGTGTCAAAGGTCAATGTTTGACCAAAGTCAAAAGACAAGAATTAGTAGGTGACAAAAAATGGTAGGTGTTGTCTCAAATTTATCTCATAAATTAGGACAACTCTATTCTAACCTGGACCAACCCCAGTCAGACCAAGTAAAGGTACCTGAGTGAGTATAAATACATTTGGCTCAGTTGAGATAACTTTTAATGATAGTAGAAGGAGAATGTTAGGCTCAATCATGTGCTAGCATGATTTTCTTGAACCTAATTGAATCTTGTTCAAATCAATTGAACTCGATTAGTCCAATTGATGATATCAAGATCCAAACCCTTATTTGTGTGACTTAGTTTGTTTTAGTTCTGTATGATAATGGGATATGTCATGATCTCTATCATCGACATCATTGAAACACCTTCTGATGGATTAGAATTTATTCTGATTCATACAACTAGAATGATCGATCATCCAAATCATTCTAGTAGCTTCCAAAATCCACCAGTGACACCTAGCAGTATATGGTGGCAACCCATCAGAACTGAAAATGAACCTCTCAGTGTAGCTACCTATGTGATTAAGTTTTTCTATCCTGAGCTCCGATCAAATTAGGGTTAAGGTGAACTTGTCAAACCCTAATTTTCATCATATGATTTAATCATTTGATTCAAGTCTGATGTGAAAATCTTAATAGAAACTCTTTCTATTATTTCACTCTGCCATGGCCATGGGCTTAAGGACTTGATTGTCATGATTATCATAGGGCTGCTCCTTATCCACCGAGGTAGATAGATTCCCTCTTGGTACAATCCAATTTCTACAATAAACATGTTATAATAACATACACCTCAGAATTTTGAATGACTAGGAGATCGAGTCATGGTGTAGTCAAACTATAACACCCTCAAGGCAAACTGCCGATGCACCTTAGGTCAAAGAACCAGACACATCAGTACAGCTTCGAGCCAATCATCAATGAGAAGGTGGACTTCCTTATGACTGCTCGAGGTGGTCATGCTCAGTGCCCTCATTCTCTAATGAGTATCTATACTCTCGCTTTGATGTCTCTAAACCATAGACTCAAGACTCATCTACTATAAAGAAGTGATTGTACACCAACCTTCCGGATCAATCTTCCCAACCAATCATAACTCTTTATGAAATCAGATCTAAATTTGATTGGTGGGAATAGAGTCCCCTAGATTCCTCCTTAGAGGGCACCTAAGACCAGTCAAAGTTGGTTCTTAGGAGAACTCTAATTGGAATCCAAAAAGGAGATGGAGTCCTTGTCCAACAGGGACTCCTGGGCGCCTCCAGCTTGGGCACACGCCAAGGGTGGTGTGCACCCTCTTCCTTGCCAGGTTCTGGCAGGGGGACAGGCCCCCACCAGCTCTCCAATAGGTGCGTGACACGTGGATAGAAGTCAAAGTGTCAATGGTCAACATTTGACCAATCAAAGGTAGACTTTTGACCAAAGTCAGAGAACGAGAAATGGCTGGTGACCAAAAATGGTAGGTAATGTCTTACAAAATAAGACAATCTTTTCTAACTTGGACAACCTCCAGTCAGACCATATGAAGGCCTCTGATTGAGCACAAACTCCTTTGGCTCAGTCAGGATAACTTATTTATGATAGTAAAAGAAGAACGTTAGGTTCAATCGAGTGCTAGCATGATTTTCTTGAACCTAATTGAATCTCATTCAGATCAATTGAACTAGATCAGTTCAATTGATGATCACCAGATTCAAACCCTTGTTTGTGTGACCTAGTTAGGTTCAGTTCTGTATGGTAATGGGATATGTCATGATCTCTATCATCGACATCATCGAAACTCCTTTTGATGGATCAGAACTCTTCTGATTCGAACAGCTAGAATGATCGATCATCTAAATCATTCTAATTGCTCCCAAAATCTACCAGTGACACCTAGCAGTATATGGTGGCAACCCATCAGAGCTGAATGCGAACCTCTTGGTGTAGCTACTTGTGTGATTAAGTTCTTCTATCTTGAGCCCCGATCAGATTAGGGTTAAGGTGAACTCGTCAAACCCTAGTCTCTGTCGTATGATGTAATCATTCGATTCAAGTCCTATGTAAAAATCTAAATAGAAATTCTTTCTATTATTTTACTCTGTCATAGCCATGGACTTTTGGACTTGATTCTCATGATCATCATAGGGCTGCTCCTCTGCCACCGAGGTAGATAGATTCCATCTTGATGCTATCCAGTTCCTATAATGAACATGCTATAGCCAACATACACCTCAGGGTTCGATATGGCTAGGAGATCGAGTAATGGTGTAGTCAAACTATAACATCCTCAAGGTGAACTGCCGATGCACCTCAGGTCAAAGAACCAGACACATCACTGCACCATCGATCAGTCATCGACGAGAAGGTAGACTTCCTAATGACTACTTGAGGTGATCATGCTCAGTGCCCTCATTCTCTAACGAGTACCTATACTCTCACTTCAGTGTTTCCACACCGTAGACTCAAAACTCATCTACTAAAGAGAAGCAATTGTATACCAACCTTCTGGATCAATCACCATCCTCATGATGATCCTATGGTCGGAAGCATTTTATGAGTTAACAATGATTATTCATGTCTTAAATTTTCAACTTTTGAAAACATGAATTATCATTACCATTAACTCAGAGGATGTATCACAGATACTAAATACACATATATGATAGAAAATAACCCATTTTATTGATATAGTCATAATTACAATTTTGCCCCTAAAAGTGTATTACAAGTGTCAGCCAATTCTGGCATCTAGGGCACATATATCTAACACAATCTAGACTCTAATCACTAAGCCTAATTAGGTCTTAGCCTGATCGATCACTCACGTGACTCAATCTTGACCCAGACTTAATCCTATTAGGCTAGTCAATTTAAGCACTCTTAATCCCAACTAACCAACTTTTGATTCCGTTTGATCAACCGCTTAGACCTAATTGAGCTACCCAAGCCGGAACCCAATTTTATGAATATTTCTTAGATCTAAAATTCTTAATTTTAGACCTAGCATATATTTCATAATCTTAATTCTTAATTAAGTTTAGGGTTTACAAGCAAAACATGTGAATAAAATCCTAGGATTTCAGGATCTGGGGTTTTGCAGAAAATAAGTTCTTGATTTCTAATTAAGGATGAATGCACAGCACCCCTACACATCATAAGAACACCCCATCGAATGAAAGAAGAGGACATTTAAATCCTACTTTATTCTTATGACTGGACAGCCAAGGAGAACGCCTTAATAAAAAATATAAGACTATAAAACTAGTTAGATCTACATCATATATCTCATATATAAAAATTGATCTAACATTAAACATGTTTTGCATATATCTCATGTATCATATCATGCATATTTTTTAGATCTAAATTATCTTATAATTATCTAAAAAATTAGATTTAAATTGATCACATCAAAATAAATTCTAATCTAGATAATTATGTAGAACTATTCTACAACTAGTCTAAACATGCATTCATCATATCTCATATGATCCAAAAATTAAATAATTTTATTTACTAATTTTTATATCTTATTATAATATTTATAATATTAAAAAAAATAAATAGATCTAAAATTATAATTTAATCAAATTAAATGATGATCATGCAAGACTATGTATAGAACAATTCTATTTTACAACTAGTCATTCATCTTATAAAACTTAGATTTAAATTATTTAAGTTTAATTTTTTTGATTTTAGATCTAATCACATCTCATGTGACATCTAAAATTACCTAATTATTAGATCAAAAATAAATTTAAATTAGATCTAAATAATTTATTAGAACTTGGCTCTAATACTAGTTGAAGGGAAAATTTAGATTTCTCGGGTCAGGTTCGTTCAGATCTGATTGGATCAAGAGAGATATTTCAAAAATTTCTTTTTTAAATCTAGATCAGATCTAAGATATTTTAGATCTAATTTTATAGATCTAATAAATAAAAATATAAGGTAAATTAAATCTAATTTAACTTTGTACCATGTTATTGGATAATCAGATTATCCTGTGACGATCCTGCTGATTGCCTGAAGTTTTGGATCTAGCCATGCAAGTGCCTAGCCTCTATCGATATCCACTTAGGCTGGATCGAGAGATCTTTTTCTTCTTTATCACCTCTCAAAATATCAGATCTGGATCTAATTTGGAGGATCTTCAAAACTCCTTTTGAAGATCTGGAATCGTCTCTTGCAACAGTGCTGCCTTCTTCCTTTCTCATCACCTTTCTCTTGCCTGGATCACACCAAACTAGAGCCCAAATAACCTTGGGCATGGAATGGAGAAAGAGAACCTGAAGATGGCATGGAGGAGGGAGAGGGGCAGCCTTATGGTGTGGGCTATGGGTGATCCTCTCTAAAGCTTGGCGTAGATAGGGTTTTTATAGACCCTACTATGCCATGCAGTGCCACATCATTCCATTCAATCACGTTGCTTCATGCAATCAAATCTAAATCTGATTAATGGGATCATATCATCTGATCCAATCAGATGAGAGCCTCCTCAAATCATCCTTAGGTGGCACCAAGACTGGTCAAAGTAGAGTCCCTTGGTGCCTCCTAAGTTGATTCCAAGAAGCAACCTGGAGTCCCATTTGTATGGGACTCCAGGCATCCCTATCCTTAGGCGCACACCTCCCTAGGTGTGCACCCCCTCCTTTTCATTTTCTAGCAAGAGGACAAGCCTCTATCTACTCTCCTATGAGTGCATGACACATGGGTAGATGTCTAAGTGTCAAAGATCAATGTTTGACAAAAGTCAAATGACAAGAATTGGCAGGCGATAGAAAATGGCAGGTGTTGTCTTCAATTTATCTCATAAATTAAGATAATTCTTTTCTAAACTGAACAAGCTTCAGTCAGACCATGTAAAGGTACCTGAGTGAGCACAAACATATTTGGCTCAGTCGAGATAATTTTTAATGATAGTAGAAGGAGAACATTAGGATCAATCGTGTGCTAGCACGATTTTCTTGAACTTAATTGAATCTAATTCAAATCAATTGAACTGGGTAAGTCTAATTGATGATATCTAGATCCAAATTCTTATTTGTGTGACCTAGTTAGGTTTAGTTTTGTATGTTAATGGAATATATCATGATCTTTATCATCGTCATTATGGAAACACCTTTCGATGGATCAAAACTCTTCTGATTCATACAACTGGAATGATCGATCATCCAAATAATTCTAATTGCTCCTAAAATCCACAAGTGATACCTAGCAATATGTGGTGGCAACCTATTAGAGCTAAAAATGAACCTCTCGGTGTAGCTACCTATGTGATTAAGTTCTTCTATCTTGAGCTCCGAATAGATTAGGGTTAAGGTGAACTCGTCAAACCCTAATTCTTATCATATGATTTAATCATTTGATTCAAGTCTGATGTGAAAATCTTAATAGAAACTCTTTCTATTATTTCACTTTGCCATTGCCATGGGCTTATGGACTTGATTCTCATGATCATCATAGGGCTGCTCCTCATCTACCGAGGTAGAAGATTCCCTCTTGGTGCAATCCAATTTCTACGATGAACATGCTATAGCCAACATACATCTTAGGATTCTGAATGGCTAGGAGATCGAGTCATGGTGTAGTCAATCTATAACACCCTCAAGGTGAGCTGCCGATGCACCTTAGGTCAAAGAACCAGACACACTACTACAACTTTGAGCCAGTCATCGATGAGATGGTAGACTTTCTTATGACTACTCGAGGTGGTTACGCTCAGTGCCCTTATTCTCTAACGAGTACCTATACTCTCACTCTGGTGTCTCTACACCATAGACTTAAGACTCATTTACTATAAAAAAGTGATTGTACACCATCCTTCTGGATCAATCACCATCCTCATGATGATCCTATGGTCGGGATCATTTTATGAGTTAATAATGAAAATTCTTGTCTTAGATTTTCAACTCTTGAAAATAAGAATTATCATTACATTAACCCAAGGGATCTATCATAGACACTAAATACATATTTATGATAGAAAATAATCTATTTTATTATTTATAGTCAAAATTATAATTTTGCCCCTAGAAGTGTATTACAAGTGTTAGCCAATTCTAGCTTCTAGGGCATACATATTTAACATCGATAAGCCACCATCTCTCAGCCTCAGAGCTAGGAGAATCTTGCCCCAAATTGGAAGGATCCTATGAGGTCACAGAAGTCGTCCGACCCAGGAGGTACTACTTGAAGAAACTCGGAGGAGCAGACCTACCTCGACCATGTAATTTAAAAAATCTACGAGTGTATTATCGATGATTGGATTATAATGAAATTTCCCTACTTCAACATCCTAATCTTTGTTGTATACCGGTAATAAAGGGAGACTATCCTCTGAATTTAATCTCATGACAAATATGGTCATGTTAGGAATAGGTGGAGAACCTCATCCTAACATGAGCAAAGTCGAAGACCTCGTTCATTTTAGATTAGAGGAGGGAAGAGGCTCTGACAATGGCCATAATGTGCCCCTACAGCCTATTAGAAATAGGAGGAGAACCTCGTCCTAACATGAGCAAAGTCAAAGGCCACATTCATTTTAGATGAGAGGAGGACAGAGGTCCTGACAACGGCCCTAATGTGCCCCTACAGTCCATTAGGAATAGGAGGAGAACCTCATCCTAACATGAGCAAAGTCGAAGGCCTCATTCATTTTAGATGAGATGAGGGGAGAGGCCCTGACAACAATCCTAATGTGCCCCTACAGTCCACAGGAATAGGAGAAACCTCATCCTAATGTGAGCAAAGTCGAAGGCCTCCTTCATTTTAGATGAGATGAGGGGAGAGGTCCTGACAACGGCCCTAATGTGCCCCTACAGTCCGTTAGAAATAGGAGGAAAACCTCGTTCTAATGTGAGCAAAGTTGAAGGCCTCATTCATTTTAGATGAGATGAGCGGAGAGGCCCTGACAATGGCCCTAATGTGTTGCTACAGTCCATTAGGAACAGGAGGAGAACCTCATCCTAACATGAGCAAAGTCGAAGGCCTCGTTCATTTTAGACGAGATGAGGGGAGAGGCCTTGACAATTTCCCTAATGTGCCCCTACAATCTATTAGAAAAAGAAGAAAAATCTCATCCTAATGTGGGCAAAGTCAAAGACCTCGTTCATTTTTGATGAGATGAGGGAAGAGGCCCTGATTACAAAAGAAATAAGAAGAAGATAGAAGGATTGAATGTGAGCATTGCATTCACATAAGACAACAACGGACAAGATATTATTATATGTTTAAATTTATTACAAGTTGGATGAAGGTCGGCTAAATCGACTACATATTATAAGGAAGCCAATGCGGTAGGGATCGACAAGGCTGATTATAAAAAAAAAACATATAAAAGGAGGTGAAGCCTTAAGACGGACTGGACTCCTTAGGCTTCGAGTCGTCGACACCGACCATCACTAAGGCCTACTTCAACCTAATGATTTTCTCCTCAAGTTCTTTTTTTTTATACAAATTATCTATGTACACCCTATTGGTATGCCCAAACTGGCCCTTGAGCTCCCACCACCGCCTCCTTAGGACCTCGGCCTTGGCCTCTACATCTTGCACGACTTGATGCTCACAGATCAGTTGGAGCTTCAACCATTGAACTTCAGCTTTCTCCATCCTGATAGCCTCGAAAAACTTGCCAACGGTCTTCTTTAAGGAGGCAATCTCCTTCGACTCTCCACTAGAGATAGCCCACCGACCATCAGCCAATTATTGCTGGAGATGGCTCACCTTGCTGTTAGCTGTCCGGAGCTCATGCTCGAGCCTGATCACCTTCTTCGACTAAGTTAGCTTATACTCATTATGCCAGGCTTTGGCATCGTGAAGCTACTTCTGAAGTTCGGAGAACCTCTTGGACCAGTCCCAATCATACCAGGCCCTGTCGGTAGACCATGATGAAGTTCTCTTCAGTAGCTAAATTTTTTCCTTTGCTGCCGTAAGGTCCATCTCAAGGGAGCTGATTTTTGCCATTAACTCCCAAGACTTGTTGTTGGCACTTCTTCTTAGTTCGGCCATTTCTTTCTCAAAGCTGCCATTTTGAATGCTAAAACTGGTGGAGTCCTTCCTATGCAGGTTCCTGAGGTGGGTAACTTTGATAGTTGCCTCTAAAGCGTTCTTCCTTGATTCTTGGAGATCATCTTCAATTTTTCTCAACTTCTTCTTCAAGTGATGAACCACTTCTTCGAGCTCCTAATTAGTGGTCTAATCAAAACCCCACAAGGAAAAGGATCGACATCAACTGGAAGAGAGGAGTCATGACCTAGGTCATCAAGAGCATTATGAAACATGCAAATGACAACACAAAGTGTAAGGCTAGAAAAAGATTTATCTTTCATTTACTTGGATATTTTTAAATACATCAGCATAAAAAAAAAGAGAAGAAAAATGTACAACTACTCGAGGATCTCAACCTCGGAAGGGATGATGGAGGGCAGAGCTAGATCGCTCTCGACCGCCTTAGGTTTTTGAATTGGTTTGAGCATCTCTATGGCAGGTTCTGACAAGTCAGAAGCAAGCTCATCGAAGGTAGGGTCGACTACGGCATTAGATGGTCCTGCATCCATGTCCTCTTCCTCCTCCAGAAAGCTGAGGTCGAGCTCAGGGAACCTCTAGGCTACCCTACCTTCATAGAGCTCGAAACCCTTGATAAATGCTTTCTGGCTGAACTCGACGTTCAGATTCTGCATCTCAGAAGAGGTCTTAAACTCTTCCATGGCCTAGATCATTGCCTCCGAGATCGACTTCGCCATTTGGGTCTCCAGTTCGGCGATCCTATTTTCGGCTTTCTTTCTCCTTTCCTCCTTCCGGGCCAGTGCAGCCTTTAGTTTGATCGAGATGAACTCTACTTTAAGGAGTGGGCCCTGAAGACTTTCGATGTCTGCCACCTTCTCCTCGGTAAGGTGCTCGACCTCATCAACCCTCTCTTGAAGATGGTAGATCTTGGCTCGAAGGTTCTCCTGGGCCTTCTGTGCCTCCACCTCCTAACGACATACCCTCTTGATGTGGGTGAGCATCTGGTGATCCGACTGTAATAAATGATTGGTGTTAAGAAAAAAAGGAGAGAAGAAGAAAAGCATAGAAGAAAAGAGAAAAAGTCGAGCAATGGAGCAATCACCTTGAGGATGGTTCTGAAAGAACCCCAGGCGAGCTATCGTAGGTCCAGGTTGGCCATCTGGTCCACCATCTCAAGCATGGCAAACCTGTTGGCAAGATGTCGAATGACCTCTAGGTTATCAAAGGGATCCTTTCCTTATTCGTTGTCATCATCGTCCGATCCGCCTAGGCGAGCCTTGCAGGACGTCTTCGTAATGGCTTTCTTTTTCTTTCCTCTCCTATCCCTTTCTTGATAGGGAGCTCCAAAACCTGATCCCCATCGAAGGGACCTAAGGGCATGGAAGGCACCGGGCCCATGCCAGCGGGGCCAACCTCAGCAATTAGGGAAGTCTCGATGCCAGCGATGACCTTGGATGCAGTAGCAGTGGAGGCGGGGACTCCGGAGCTGGAAACACCAATCTTCGCCCTCTTTGAGCCATCATTTTGTGCCTTCCCTTTTCTCTTCTTGGTGTAGAGCCCTTTGGTAAGCATCTCGGTAGCTTGTTCATCCATCTCTGTAATAGGAAAAGAAGCGCAATCAGTAGCAATACACATACACAAAACCATGTGGATTCAAAAATCAAAAGATGTACCAGTAGGATCATTGGAACTCAAACCTATGTTGAACAAGGTTTGCTCCTTTATAAGGTTGGGTAGAAGAGGAGCTCGGTATGCCTTAAGTTTATCGGAGGAATCAAGGTCGACTTCGTCTAAGCTAGGAGCTCGGTGAACTGACTCTCTAATATAACCCCATGAAGGAAGACCTAATGGCAAGGTCGGGTAATGTACAAAAAAAAATTTTCCTTCCAGTTATGAACACAAGAAGGGGCATCCTTCAATAACCCCTTCTTATCGACCTGAGGAAAAAAGTACCACCAATCCTTCATGGAAGGATGGTGCTTGAAGGTATAGAAATTCCTAAAAAGCAAAATGGTTGGCTGGACTTCGATCAATCGATAGAGGAAAAGAAAACCTATGACGAACCGAAAGAAGTTCGGTATGATAGATGCGAAGGAGATGTTTGAAAATTGAAAGAGGACGACTACGAATGGGGGTAGCAAGAGTCTAAGCCCGGCATGCAAAGCTTCTAAGTACAAACAAAACTGGCCGGTCAGAGGAGAGCTGACTTGGTCATTGGAGCTAGGGAGTTCAAGATCATATTCTAAAGGGATTCCGTATTGAACTTGGATGAGAGAAAGATAGCCAAAGGTAAGGATGGACGGGATGGTGTCTGGAGCAAAAGATGAGTGGAACATGTTCCTAGGTTCTACCTCGACCAGAGGTGCAGAGTTAAAGAAGGTTGGTCTGAATGTGCCCTATGAACTAATGGAGTGGGAGGTTTTGGAAGACATTCGGATCGAGATCAAACCCCAAGAAAATGCCCTATCCCCCCCCCCAATATATATATATATATATATATAAGAAAAATGCAGGACAAAGGTCGCCACTAAAAAATCAGGAAAGCAAGGAGTCAAAAGTGATAAGCATGAATAAACTAAGAGAAATGTTAGCAAACCGACCTAAACTATCTAGGAAGAATGAAAGGATGACGGATGAGGTTAAGACCCTTAGGAAGAAGATGGATAAGGGCTAAAGGAAGGAGAAGACTTGGGTGGGAATGATTTTCAAATAACAGGAGAAGGCCTTAAATAGCCAGAGGTAATCCGAGGCAGTTATGATTGCAGATCGACTTCGATCGGTCAATGCATGCCGCATGTCCCACTCATCATGATAGAGGAGCGGCGAAGGGCAGAGTCTTTATGGCACCATACCTGGGACAGAGTTTCGATGGAAGATTTAAAGAGCCATCTTTTCAAACTCATTTCAGACTTAGAAAGCTTCAGTGCCAGCATAGTAAATATCGAAACATCTCATCCTGACAAGCATGAAAATCCAAGATCGGACTTCGGCAATTGCCTTTTCCCTTCCTTCAAATTTCAAACTCAAGAGTAGGATGACTATTGTTGGGGATAAACCCCGCTCCTGCTGAAGTCCAGTCTGATGCTTAGCCTAATGTAACTGGTAATCACAGAAGAGCTTTGATCGAGAATTCTTTCTCTTGGAACTTCTCCAATGGCCGAACTCCCTCCAAACCCATTCAGTAGCCAAACTCCTTTCGGACCCCTTCAGCAGTCGAACTCCTTCCAGACTTTTCCAATGGTTGAACCTCTTTCAGACTCCTTCAGTAGCCGAACCTCTTTCGGACTCCTCCAGCAGCCCAACCCCTTCCAGACTCCTCCAGTAGCCGAACTCCTTTCGAACTCCTCCAGCAGTCGAACCTCTTTTGGTCTTCTTCAACAGCCAAACTTCTTTCAGACTCCTCCAATGACCGAACCCCTTTCAGACTCCTCCAGCGGTCAAACTCCCCACAGTCATCCAAGAAGGTCTCCACACAAGTTCAATCCCGTACATGGCATGAACTGACCCATACCTAGACTACCTCAGAGGAGCCCAAACTCCTATAGAATTGATATAGCTCAAAGGTCATTACCAATCGATGCCTACCCCTCCAAACTTTGACTATCAAATCTCAAACGGACTGGCACCTCGCGACAACAAACACTATCTTCCGTAACAAACTCCACGTGGCCCCGAGAGGCCCACTACTTGATAGTTATGATTATCACTATCAGTTTATTATAGGCTCCGTCTATACAATGGACCCTCCAGATATATTTTCTCTAGGCTTTCTTCTTCTTTTCGAAACTCTATAACTTTCTTGGCTGAGCACTCCATTTCTGTTGGCCAAAAGAGCTGACTTGATCATCGGAGGATCTTGCTGGAGCTACCATCCTAGACTTCGGACAAGACTTGTTTTGCAGGTTCCAGCAATGACCTCATCTTCTTTGACTCTAGCTTCGACTTTGATGATGGCTAGATTTTGCCTCAAGAACGATGTAACCATACATCTCATCTGTATGCCATACTGAAGGAAAAATTCAAATATTTCAGATCAAATTTGTTCAGATCTGATTGGATCAAGAGAGATATTTCAAAAATTTTTCTTTTGAATCCAGATCAGATCTAAGATATTTTAGATCTAATTTTATAGAATTAATAAATAAAAATAAAAAGTAAATTAAATCTAATTTAATTTTGTATCTTGTTATTGGATAATCAAATTATCCTATGATGATCCTGCTGATTGCCTGATGTTCTGGATCTAGCCATGCAAGTGTCTGACTTCTACCAATATCCACTCAAGCTGGATCTAAAGATCTTCTCCTTCTTTATCATCTCTCCAAATATCAGATCTGGATCTGATTTGGAGGATCCTCAAAACTCCTTTTGAAGATCTGGAATCATCTCTTACAGCAGTGCTGCCTTCTTCCTTTCTCGTCACCTTTCTCTTGCCTAGATCGCACCAAACTGGAGCCCAAATCTCCTTGGGCATGGAGAGGAGAGAGAGGACCTAAAGATGGCATGAAGGAGGGAGAGCGGCAGCCTTATCGCATGGGCTATGGGTGATTCTCTCTAAAGCTTGGCACAGATAGGGTTTTTATAGACCCTGCTGCACCATGCAGCACCACATCATCCCGGCCAATCACATCGCTTCATGCAATTAGATCTAAATTAGATTGATGGAATAATATCACCTAATCTAATCAGATGAGAGCCCCCTCAAATCATCCTTAGGTGGCACCAAGACTGGTCAAAGCAGAGTCTTAGGCACCTTCCTAAGTTGATTCCAAGAAGCAACCCGGAGTCCCATCTATATGGGACTCTAGGCATCCCTATCCTTGGGCACATGCCTCCCTAGGCGTGCACCCCCTCCTTTCCATTTTCTAGCAAGGGGACAAGCCCCTATCTACTCTCCTATGGGTGCATGACATATGAGCAGATATCTAAGTGTCAAAGGTCAACATTTGACCAAAGTCAAAAGACAAGAATTAATAGATGATAGAAAATGACAGGTGTTGTCTCCAATTTATCTCATAAATTAAGATAATCCTTTTCTAATCTAGACAAGCTCTAGTCAGATTAAGTAAAGGTACATGAGTGAGCACAAACATATTTGGCTCAATCGAGATAACTTTTAATGATGTTAGAAGGAGAACATTAGGTTCAATCATGTGCTAACACGATTTCCTTGGACCTAATTAAATCTAATTCAAATTAATTAAATTGGATTAGTCTAATTGACGATATCTAGACCTAAACCCTTATTTTTATGATCCAGTTAGATTTAGTTCTATATGGTAATGGGATATGTCATGATCTCTATCATCGTCATCATCGAAATACCTTCTAATGCATCAGAACTCTTCTGATTCATAAAACTAGAATGATCGATCATCCAAATCATTCTAATTGCTCTCAAAATCTACCAGTGACAACTAGCAGTATATGGTGGCAATCCATCAAAACTGAAAATAAACTTCTCAATGCAGCTACCTATATGATTAAGTTCTTCTATCTTGAGCCCCAATCAGATTAGGGTTAAGGTAAACTCGTCAAACCCTAATTCTTATCATATGATTTAATCATTTGATTCAAGTTCGATGTGAAAACCTTAATAGAAACTCTTTCTATTATTTCACTCTATCATGGCCATGGTCTTATGGACTTGATTCTCATGATCATCATAGGGCTACTCCTCTTCTACCGATGTAGATAGATTCCCTCTTGGTGCAATCCAATGCCTACAATGAACATGTTATAGCCAATACACATCTCAAGATTTCGAATGCCTAGGAGACCAAGTCATGGTGTACTCAAACTATAACACCCTCAAGGTGAACTACCGATGCACCTTAGGTCGAGAACCAGACACACCACTGTAGCTTCGAGCCAGTCATCGACGAGAAGGTAGACTTTCTTATGACTGCTCAAGGTGGTCATGCTCAGTGCCCTCGTTCTCTAACGAGTACCTGTACTCTCACTCCAGTGTCTCTATACCATAGACTCAAGATTCATCTACTATAAAGAAATGATTGTATACTAATCTTTCGGATCAATTACCATCCTTATGATGATTCTACGATCGGGAGCATTTTATGAGTTAATAATGAAAATTTTTATCTTAAATTTTTAACTCTTGAAATTAAGAATTATCATTACCATTAATTCAAGGGATGTATCACAGATACTAAATATACATTTATGATAGAAAATAATCTATTTTATTATTTATAGTCAAAATTATAATTTTGCTCCTAGAAGTGTATTACAAGTGTCAGCCAATTTTGGCTTCTAGGACACACATATCTAACAAACTCTCACTTGACCAAAAGCCAATTGGCTACAAATCTAAGTTCCATCCTCTCAATGTGGGCTTCGATCTTTTACTGGTCCAACGACTTTATGAGTGGGTCTGTTGCATTATCTGCAGAATCGACTCTCTTGACCTCGATGTAACCCTTCTCGAGGTAATTACGGATGAGGTGGTATCGCCGCTCGATGTACTTGAATTTATGGTGAGACCTCAGCTCCTTAGCAAGGGTTATTGCACCATTATTGTCGCAATATAAAGTAATGGCATCTGATGGCATCACTCCGATCTTTGTGGCAAACTTCTTGTTTTCTCTTTCGTAGCTTCTGACACAGCGATGTATTCTTCTTCCATGGTTGAATCCATTGTCATAGTCTGCTTGAAACTCTTCCAACTGACAGCACCACCATTACACACAAACAGACTCCCAGATGTCAACTTTTGATCATCTACATCGGACATAAAATCTAAGTCTGTATACCCTTGGACTTGGAGTTCTCCATTATGAAAGACCAACAACATATTCTCAGTTCTTCTCAAGGTAAGGATACATTTCATAGAAGTCTAGTATTCTTCACCTGGATTCGACTGATATCTGCTTGTGACACTCACAGCATGGGCTATATCAGGTCATGTACATAACATGGCATACATGAGGCTTCCTATTGCTGAAGCATAAGGGATCTTGCTCATGCGTTCTATTTCCTCAGACGTGCTAGGGCACATCTTCTTAGAAAGATGAATGCCATGTCTGAAGGGTACCAAACCCTTCTTAGAGTTTTCCATGCTAAACCTCTTTAGTACTTCCTCTATGTACATCTTCTGTGAAAGTCCTAGCATCCTATTCGATCTATCTTTATAGACCTTAATTCCTAGAATAAAGGATGCTTCACCTAGGTCTTTCATTGAGAATTTTTTAGATAACCATATTTTAACTATGGTTAACATGAAAATATCATTCCCAATAAGGAGGATATCATCCACGTACGATACGAGAAAGATAACAACGCTCCTACTGATCTTTTTGAAGATACATGGTTTCTCATCATTCTTGATGAAACCAAACAATTTGATCACATCATTAAAATGAGTATTTCAGCTCCGAGATTCTTGCTTAAGCTCGTATATGGACCTTTGAAGCTTGCATACCTTGTGATCAACATTACTGGATGTGAAACCTAGCAGCTATTCCATATAGATATCTTCCTTAAGGTATGCACTTAAGAATGCTATTTTCACATCCATTTGCTATATTTCATAATCAAAATAGGCTGCAACAGCAAGCAATGTGCGGATGAATTTTAGCATAGCTACTGATAAAAAGGTATCCTGATAGTCAATGCCTTCGTGTTGACTATATCCTTTTGTCACTAATCTAGCTTTGAATGTCTCTACATTTCCATCTGCACCAATCTTTTTCTTATAGATCCATTTACACCCAATAGGTACTATACCTTCTGGTGGATCTACCAAGATCTAGACTTGGTTTGAGTGCATCGAGTCAATTTTTGACTTCATTACCTCTAACCATTTCTCGGAGTCAATATTTGATATCACCTCGTTATAGGTTTTGGGATCATCACCATGAGCATCCAATTACCTATGAGGAACATTTCTTTTATTTTCTTTGAAATAGTACCTAAGTACCTCTCAGGGGATGGAAAATCCTTTTCAATCTATGAGGTGGAGGAGGTAGTGATTGTATTGGCTCAACCTAATTTGGTTCCATTTGGTCCTTAGCTTGTTGCTCTTGTGAGACTTTCTCATCGAGTTTGATCTGCTTTCCAATGCCACTGTCTTGAATAAACTATTTTCCAAGAAAGATGGCATGTCGACTCATAATCACATTATGATCTTCTGAAATATAGAAATAATATCCTAATTATTCTTTAGGATATCCTATAAATCAAGCTTTAAAGGGCCTAAAGTCTAACTTGTCCGCTTATTGCCTTTTGACATGAGCCGGACAATCCTAAATTCTGAGATGACTGTCTGCTTGGTTTCCTACCATGCTATATCTCATATGGTATGGTAGGAATGGTTTTAGAAGGAATCCTATTCAGTAAGTATATTACAATTAACAAATAGTGTCCCCAAAAAAAATCAGAGAGATCTATGAAGCTCATCATGGATCGAACTATATCTAGTAGGATCCGATTCCTCCATTCTAAAATTCTGTTGAGTTAAGGTATTCCAAGTGGAGTCCATTGAGAGACTATGCAATTTTTCTTGAGATAGTTTAGAAATTCCCGACTAAGGTATTCACCTCCTCGATCTGATCGAAGAATCTTAATGGGTTTTTCAGTTTGCTTTTCTACTTCATGTCTGAATTTCTTGAATTTTTCAAAAGCTTTAGACTTGTGTCTCATAAGATAAACACATCCATACCTCGATAAATCATCGATGAAGGTTATGAAGTAGATGAAGTTGCCTCTAGTCGGCACATCAAATGGGGCACACACATTAGTATGTACTAGGGCAAGAAGATCCATGGCCCTTTTTCCATGTCCTACAAAAGGAAGCTTAGTCATTTTGCCATGAAGACAAAATTCATAAAGTGGATATGACTCGGAAGTCAACGGACTCAATAGCTCAATTTTCTTCAATTTGTTAACCCTATCTTTTGCTATATGACCTAGTCTTAGGTGCCATAGATACCTATTATTTGGACTATCCCTAGGTCATTTCATGGCATTCACATTTTGCTTGATATTAAAAATAGATACATCAATATGTAATTGATAAAGACTATTGATAAGAAAACCACTTGCAATTTTATTTCTTTCATAAAGAATATTATAATGGTCTTTAAGAAAACTAATTACATAGCTTTCTAGTGCTAGGCATGAAATAAAAATCAAATTTCTACTTGCTATAGGCACATAATAACAATCTTTTAATACTAAGTTTAAACCAGATGGTAGTCGAAAAGAATATGTTTCCACGACCATGGCGGTAATTCTTGCTTCATTTTTGATGCGTTGGATCATCTCACTATCCCTCAGCCTCCTGCTATCCTTAAGATCCTACATAGAAGTGCACAAATGAGCACTAGAACCAGAGTTAAGCACCTAACTGAATGCAGAAGAAACCATAAGGTTAGACTCAATAACGAGCATACCTTCAGAAGGACCTCCCTCCTTCTTATCCTTCAGGGTGGCTAGGTAAGTAGGACAGTTTTGCTTTCAGTGATCATCATTGTTGCAATGAAAATACTTTCCTTTGTCAGCGGCCTTCTTCTTCAGCTCTGTCGTTTTCTTCTTTCCTCCTTCTACCTTCTGCTTTTTCATAGACTTCTTCTTCTTTTCAAAAGACTTTCTCTTGGAAGAAGTTCATTCCATAGCAAGCACTGAGCCTTTAGAACCTTTCATATAAAGCTCAGCAATAACCAGCATGTTCATAAGTTCGACCAGAGAATTTTGAAGTTTGTGCATATGGTAGTTCATGATGAATTGCCCATATGCATCAGTCAAAGATTGCAGAATTAATATCCATTCTGCAGATCCAAATCCAACTTCACTCTGAGCTTCTCAAGCTCTTCCAAGTTTTTGATCATCATCAGATAATGATCTTAGACTGACTGCCCATCATGCATTTTAGCCTTGAATAAGTCATTTAGTGACTTGATACTTGGCTGCGCGACTCTGTTCACCAAACATCTCCTGTAGGTGAGCCAACATTTGGCGAGCAGTCCCGATATCTTCATGTTTGGCGCTGGAGCTCATCAGACATCGAGCCCAACATGTAGTATCTGGCCTTATTATCTTCGTCTATCCACTTTTTCAAGAGATGCTCTCTATTCAGCGGATGGACGAGCTGGTAAGGTGGGAGGGTCCTGGTCCAATACATGAGTTAACTTCTCAAAAACTCAAAATAATTTTGAAGTTTCCTGAGCCAATCCTTTATAATTGGGTCTGGTCAGTCTATGGGTGTCCAGGATACGTGCTAGTGGGTTGGACGCAGACATTTTTCTATAGAGAGTCAAAGATTTCTAGTTAGATATTGTAATTAAGACTTGACCAATTTATTTAGAATTTTATTTTTAAAACAAATTAGCTCCCACTATTTTCTTGGATCCCTACACTCCCTCTGTAGAGATGCAAAAATCTCCATGATTAATGATTTCTAGTGGGTGGTGCGGTCCTCACCAACTGACTCATCACCTCACCTAACAGTTATTGGTGATGGGTTAGCCAATGAGTGAACAACTCTTGTTCAATGATTCTCTAATCATGGTGCACCCAAACTTGGTCTCTAATTCATGAATCTCACCGTATCCGGAATATTGATCCACTCCTTAGTTAAGTCAGACCCACCATTTGCATAGATTGGATTCCTAATTGAGTCTCTCACCGTATCCAAAATATTGAGCCTAATCCATCCTCCAGCCCATAGCATCCAATGCCTAATAGACATGGTTGCATCTTTTCGGTGCAACTGAACCATTGTAACCAGTCGAGAATAATCAATCTCAGGAAGGGCCCGCACATCTACAATGGTGGAAGACCTTAGACTTAATCTTTTCTTAGGAAGATTTGATTTAGGTCTCATTAAACTAGACTTGACATAGTCATAACCATTATGACTAACCTAGTGGCATGGGTTAGCTTGGATTATTGACCACCTCATATCAGAACTGAGCCAACAAATATGGCCAGATAAGTGAGACCGATGGAAGGGATATGCCATTAACTCGATAAGAATGCTTTTGAGTCGAGTAGCTCTCAATTAAAAATTAGTCGGTCGTATCTGCCAAACATACCTTAGACACCAAATTATTGAGCCAGAACCAATTAGGTTAGCCTACAATCCAAACTCTAACCATTAAGCCTAATTAGGTCTTAGCTTGATCGATCACTCACGTGACTCAATCTTGACCTAGACTTAATCCTATTAGGCTTGTCAATTTAAGCACTTTGATCTCAACTAACCAACTCTTGATTCGGTTTGATCAACCGCTTAGACCTAATTGAGATACGCAAGTCCGAACCCAATTTTATGAATATGTCTTAGATCTAAAATTTTAAATTTTAGACCTAACATATATTTTATAATCTTAATTCTTAATTAAGTTTAGGATCTACAAACAAAACATGTGAATAAAATCCTAGGATTTCAAGATCTAGGGTTTTGCAGAAAATAAATTCTTAATTTTTGATTAAGAATGAACATGCAGCACTCGTACAAATCATAAGAACACCCCATCGAATGGGAAGAAAGGGCATTTAAATCCTACTTTATTCTTATGATCGGACGGCCAAGGAGAATGCCTTAATCAGAAATATAAGACTACAAAACTAGTTAGATCTACATCATATATCTCATATATAAAAATTGATCTAACTTTAAATATATTTTGCATACAACTCATGTATCATATCATGCATATTTTCAGATCTAAATTATCTTATAATTATCTAAAAAATTAGATTTAAATTGATCACATCAAAATAAATTCTAATCTAGACAATTATGTAGAACTATTCTACAACTAGTCTAAACATGCATTCATCATATCTCATATGAACCAAAAATTAAATAATTTTATTTACTATTTTTTAAATCTATTATAATATTTATAATATTAAAAAATAATAAATAAATAGATCTAAAATTATAACTTAATCAAATTAAATTATGATCATGCAAGACTATGTATAGAACAATTCTATTTTACAACTAGTCATGCATCTTGTAAAACTTAGATTTAAATTATTTAATGTTAATTTGTTTAATTTTATATCTAATCACATCTCTTGTAATATCTAAAATTATTTAATTATTAGATTAAAAATAAATTTTAATTAGATCTAAATAATTTATTAGAACCTAGCTCTGATACCAGTTGAAGGAAAAATTTAGATTTCTCGGGTCAGGTTCGTTCAGATCTGATTGGATCAAGAGAGATATTTTAAAAATTTTTCTTTCAAATCTAGATTAGATATAAGATATTTTAGATCTAATTTTATAGATTTAATAAATAAAAATAAAAGATAAATTAAATCTAATTTAATTTTGCATCTTGTTATTGGATAATCGGAATATCCTGTGATGATCCTACTGATTGCCTGAAGTTCTAGATCTAGCCACGCAAGTGCCTAGCCTCTACTGGTATCCACTTGGGCCGAATCTTGAGATCTTCTCCTTCTTTATCACCTCTCTAAATATCAAATTTGGATCTGATTTGGAGGATCTTCAAAACTCCTTTTGAAGATCTAGAATCGTCTCTTGTAGTAGTGTTGCCTTCTTTCTTTCTCATCACCTTTCTTTTGCCTAGATCGCACCAAACTGGAGCCCAAATCTCCTTGGGCATAGAGAGAAGAGAGAGGACCTGAAGATGGCATGGAAGTGGGAGAGGGGCAGCCTTTTGGCATGGGCTATGGGTGATTCTCTTTAAAGGTTGGCATAGATAGGGTTTTTATAGACCCTGCTGTGCCATGCAGTGCCACAACATCCCAACCAATCACGTCATTTCATGCAATCAAATCTAAATCTGATTGATAGAATGACATCACCTGATCCAATCAAATGAGAGCCCCCTCAAATCATCCTTAGGTGGTGCCAAGACTGATCAAAGCTGAGTCTTAGGCACCTTCCTAAGTTGATTCCAAGAAGCAACCTGGAGTCCCATCTATATGGGACTCCAGACGTCCCAATCCTTAGGCGCATGCCTCTCTAGGCGTGCACCCCCTCCTTTCCATTTTCTAGCAAGGAGACAAGCTCCTATCTGCTCTCCTATGGGTGCATGGCACATAGGCAGATGTCTAAGTGTCAAAGGTCAACGTTTGACCAAAGTCAAAAGATAAGAATTGGCGGGTGACGGAAAATGGTAGGTGTTGTCTTCAATTTATCTCATAAATTAGGACAACCCTTTTCTGACCTGGACAAGCTTCAGTCAAATCAAGTAAAGGTACCTGAGTGAACACAAATATATTTATCTCAGTCGACATAACTTTTAATGATAGCAGAAGGGAACATTAGGTTCAATCGTGTGCTAGCACGATTTTCTTGAACCTAATTGAATCTAATTCAAATCAATTGAACTGAATTAGTTCAATTGATGATATCCAGATCTAAACCCTTGTTTGTGTGATCTAGTTAAGTTCAGTTCTATATGGTAATGGGATATGTCCTGATCTTTATCATCGTCATCATCGAAACACCTTTGATGGATCAAAACTCTTCTGATTCATACAACTAGAATGATCGATCATCCAAATCATTCTAATTGCTTCCAAAATCCACCAGTATATGGTGACACCTAGCAGTATATGGTGGTAACCCATTAGAACTAAAAATGAACCTCTCGGTGTAGCTATCTATGTGATTAAGTTCTTCTATTTTGAGCCCCGATCAGATTAGTGTTAAGGTGAACTCGTCAAACCCTAATTCTTGTCATATGATTTAATCATTTGATTCAAGTCCGATGTGAAAATCATAATAGAAACTCTTGCTATTATTTCACTCTGCCATGGCCATGGGCTTATGGACTTGATTCTTATGATTATCATAGGGCTACTCCTCTTCTACCGAGGTAGATTGATTTCGTCTTGGTGCAATCCAATTCCTACAATGAACATGCTATAGCCAACATACACCTCAGAATTTTGAATGGCTAGGAGATCAAGTTATGGCGTAGTCAAACTATAATACCCTCAAGGTGAACTACCGATGCACCTCAGATCAAAGTACCAGATACACCACTGTAGCTTCGAGCCAATGATTGATAAGAAGGTAGACTTCATTATGACTGCTCGAGGTGGTCATGCTCAGTGCCCTTGTTCTCTAACGGGTACCTTTACCTCGCTCCAGTGTCTCTACACCGTAGATTCAAGACTCATCTACTATAAAGAAGTGATTATACACCAACCTTTTAGATCAATCACAACCCTCATGATGATCCTACGGTCGGGAGCATTTTATGAGTTAATAATGAAAATTCTTGTCTTAAATTTTCAACTCTTGAAAATAAGAATTATCATTACCATTAACTCAAGGGATGTATCACAGACACTAAATGCGCATTTATGATAGAAATTAACTCATTTTATTATTTATAGTCAAAATTATAATTTTACCCCTAGAAGTGTATTACAAGTGTCAGCCAATTCTGGCTTCTAGGGCACACATATCTAACACATACCAGTGTCTTTACACTTCTTTGTTAAGAAGACAACCAACCTATATGGCATATAGAGACTTATGCTCGATAGATGCTGTCATTCTAATTAACAGCCTATCATTTGATTGTGAACAAATTTATGGACTTATCGATAAATTCTCTCTTTATCAAAACTAAATAGTCCTAAGAACTTCAACACGATAATGGAGTTCACTAGAAGATATAAATTTATGATGAAAAAAGATGTCAAAATATTTTTTATTAATTAATAAATTAATTATAATATCTCAACCATCAACAGACTGACTATTGGCTTTGGGACATAATTTTCAACAACACTTTTCCTTGTTAGTGGCCTTCTTCTTCAGCTCTGCCTTCTTCTTCTTCCCACCTTTCACCTTCTGCTTCTTTGCAATCTTCTTCTTCTTTCCAAAAGACTTTCTCTTGAAAGAAGTCTGCTCTACAGCAAGCACTGAGCCCTTTCAACCTTTCATAGAGAGCTTAGTTGTAATCAGCATGTTCATAAGTTCAACCAAGGTATTTTGCAATTTATGCATATCGTAGCTCATGATGAACTACCCATACGCATTAGTTAAAGACTGCAGAATTATATCAATCTAAAGATCTTGATTTAACTTGACACCAAGCTTCTCAAGCTCTTCTAAGTTCTTGATCATCATCAAATAGTGATTTTGGACCGACTACCCATCATGCATCTAAGCCTTAAAAAGTCTCTTAGTGACTTGATATTTGGCTGCACGACTCTATTTGCCAAACAACTCTTGCAGGTGAGCCACCATTTGGTAGCTAGTTTTTATGTCTTCATGTTGGCGCTGTAGCTCATCAGACATCGAGCCCAACTTGTAATACCTCATTTTATTATCTTCATCCATCCATTTTTTTAGAGATGCTCTCTGTCCAGTGGATGCACGGACTGGTAAAGTGGAAGGATCCTATTCTAACACATGAGTCAACTTCTCAGAATCTAAAATAATTTTGAAGTTCTAGAGCCAATTCTTGTAGTTGGGTCTGGTCAGTCTATGGGTGTCCATGATACAGGCTAGTGGGTTGGATGCAGACATTTTCTCATAGAAAGTCAAAGTTTCTAATTAGATTTTGTAACTAGACTTAACTAATTTATTTAAAAATTTTATTTTTAAACAAATTAGACTCTCACTATTTACTCTGATTCCTACACTCTCTTAGCAGAAATGCAAAAATCTCCATGATTATAGATTTTAAGTAGGTGGAGTGGTCCCACCGACTGGCTCACCACCTTACTTAATAGTTATTGGTGATGGGTCAACTGATGAGTGGACAACTCTTGTCCAATGATTCTCTAATCATGGTGCATCCTAACCTGGTCTCTAATTCATGAATCTCACCGTGTCTAGAATATTGATCCAATCTTTAATTAAGTCAGACCCAGCACTTGCATGAATTGAATTTCTGATTGGATCTCTCATCGTATCTAGAATATTGAGCCCAAAACCCATCATCCAACTCATAGCATCCAATGCCTAATAGGCATGGTTGCATCTTTTTGATGCAACTGAACCACTATATTCAATCGAGAACAATCAACCTCGAGAAGGGCCCGCATATCTATAATGGTGGAAGATCTTAGACTTCATAATTTCTTAGAAAAATTTAATTTAGATCTCTTTAAACTTGACTTGACTTAGTCATAATAATGATGACTAACCTAGTGGCATGGGCTGGCTTGAATTATTAACCACCTCAAATCAGAACTGGATTGATACAAATGGCTAGGTAAGTGAGATCGACGGAAGGGATATGCCATTAACTCAATAAGAACATATTTAGATTGAATAGGTCCTAATTAAAAACCAGTCGATCGTATCTATCAGACTTACCTTAGACACCAAATTATTAAATTTGAACAAATTAGGTTAGCCTACAATTCAGGCTCGAATCATGGAGCCAAATTAGGTCTTGACTTGATCGAATCACATCTCAATACGATTTGATCTTGACCTAGACTTAATCCTATTAGGCTGATCAAATCTAAGCTTTCTTTGATCCCACCTAACAAATGCTTGATTCGGTTTGATCAACCGCTAGACCTAATTGAGCAACCCAAGCGCAAACCCAATTTTATGAAGATATCTTAGATCTAAAAATTCATAATTTTTAGATCTAATTAATTTCATAATCTTAATTCTTAATTAAGTTTGGATTCATGAATAAAACATGTAATAAAATTCTAGGATTTCAAGATCTAAAATTTTGTAGAAAATAAGTTCTAATTTCTGATTAAGAATGAACGTGCAGTACCCCTATACATTATAAGAACACCCCATCGAATAGAAGGAGAGGGCCCTTAAACCATACTTTGTTCTTATGATCGAATGGTCAGGGGGAATGTCTTAATTAGAAATATATTTTCTACTACAAAATAAGTTAGATCTAAATCATATATCATATATACGATCAATGATCTAACCTATACATGCCTTGCATACATCTCATGTATCATAACTTAATTAAACATGCATGCTTTTAGATCTGATATATTACATATTATATCTAAAAAATAGTATTTAAATTGATCACATCAAGGTAAAACTATTTTAGATAGTTTATAGAACTATTCTATAATTAGTCTAAGCATGCATCTTTCATATCTCATATGAATAAATTAAAAATTAAAAACTCTATTTTTTATTTTTTAAATATTATTATAATATTTATAACATCAAAAAAATAAAAATAAAATAAATCTAAAATCATATTTAATCAAATTAATAATATGATTATACTAGACTACACATAGAACTATTCTATTCCTAATCTAGTCATGCATCTCATACACTATAAATCTAAATTATTTAATTTTTAATTTTTTTAATTTTACATCTAATCACATCTAAAGTGACATCTAAAATTTTTTAATATTAAATTATAAATAAAATAAAATTAGATCTAAAATAGATCTGATGAACTGCTAACATAGCTTTGATACCAGTTGAAGAAAAATCTAATTTTTTGATTGTAGGATCATTTAGATCTAATCAGATCTGAGAGGATATTTCAAAAAAAAAATCCTAACAAAATCTAATCAAATTTGAGACTTCTCAAATTTGATCCTATAGATATGATATTAAAATTAAAAATAAAATTAAATTAGATTTAATTTAAGTACCTATTTAGGGTAATCTAATTATCCTAACGAAGATCCTGACGTTCCTAAGGTTCTGGATTGAGCCATGCACGTGCCTGGCCTGTACCAGAGTCCACTCAAGTAGGATCTTGAGGTATACTCCTTCTGAATCTTGGCTCCAAAAATTAGATCTAGATTTGATCTTGAAGTTCTTCAAAACTCCTTTTGAAGAAACAACAGTCCTCTCTTGAAATAGTGCAGCCTTCTTCTTGATCTAGGTGCCAATGCTCTATGGATTTTTACTAGACTTGTGCCCAACTCCTTGGGCATGGAGATGGGAGATAGAGGATCAGAGGGAGGCATGGAAGAGAGGAGGGCAGCCTTGCAGCTTGGTGAAAGGGAAAAGCCTTAGAACCCTAGGCGCAGATAGGATTTAAATAAACCCTACTACGCCATGCAGTGTTACATCACCTAGGCCAATTTAAGGCCTTTATTTAATCAGATCTAAATCTGATTAGTGGGGTGGTCATCAGATAGTGTCCCTCAAAAATCCATATAGGTGGCACCATAGATGGATAGGACCAACTTGTTTGGCACCTAAGAGTCCATCTCTATCAAATATCCCTGGAGTCCCATCTGTATGGGACTCCATCCTTATCCACATGGGGTGCATGCCTAGGGTGGTGTGCACCATCTCTCTTTCCTCTATTAGTAGGGGGACAAGAGCCCCATGTGCTCTCCAATGGATGAATGCCACATGGCCCTTTATCCAAGTGTCTAGGGTCAACTATTGACCAATGTCCAAAATTAGAAAATGGTAGGTGACAAGAATTGGCAGGTGTTATCTTAAATTTATCTAATAAATTAAGACAATCCTTTTTGATCTTAATAAGCTTCAATCAGACTAAGATAAGGTTCTTAAGTGAGCTCAAATAAATTTGTCTTAGCCGATACGAATCAAAATGATTACAAAAGGAGAATGTTAGGCTCAATCGTGTGCTAGCATGATTTTCTTGACCCTAATTGGATCTAATTCAAATCAGCTGAACTGGATTAGCCCAATTGATGACATTCAGATCCAAATTCTTGTTTGTGTGATCCAATTAGGTTTATTTTTGTATGGTAATAGGATATATCATGATCTCTATCATCAACATCATCGAAACATCTTTTGATGGATTAGAATATTTTCGATTCATACAATTAGAATGATCGATCATCAACATCATTCTAATTGCTCCTAAAATCCACCAGTGATACCTAGCACTATATGTTGGCAAGCCATTAGAACCGAAAGCAAACCTCTTAGTGTAACTACCTATGTGATTGGGTTCTTCTATCTTGAGCCCCAACAGGATTAGGGTTAAGGTGAATTCATCAAACCTAATATCCATCATATGAATTAATCATTCAATTTATTGTCGATGTGAAATCCTAATAGAAACTCTTTCTACCATCTTCACATTATGATGGCCATGGCTTATGGACTCAATCTGATGATTATCATAGAGCTACTCCTCATCTACCAAGGTAGATAGATCCCCTATTGGTGCAATCCAATTCCTACAACAAACATACTATAGCCAACATATACCTCAGGGTTTCGAATGGCTAGAAGGATGATTTATGGTATAGTTGAACTATAACACCCTCAAGATGAACTATCAATGCATCTCAAGTCAATGAACCAGATACACCACTATAGCATCGAGCTAGTCATTGATGAGAAAGTAGACTTTCTTATGATTGCTCGAGGTGGTCACGCTCAGTGTCCTTATTTTCTAACGAGTACCTATACTCTTGCTCTGATGTCTCTACACCATAGACTCAAGACTCATCTATCCTAAGAAATTGATCATACATCCATCTTTCGGATCAATCACCATCCTCATGATGATCCTATGGTTAGGAGCAATTTATGAGTTAATTATGAAAATTCATGTCTTAAATTTTCAACTCTTGAAAATATGAATTATCATTACCATTAACTCAAATGATGTATCATAGACACTTTAAATATACACTATGATAGAAAATAATCCTTTTATTAATTTATAGTCAAAATTATAGAATTGCTCTTAGAAGTGTATTGTAAGTGTTTAGCCAATCTGGCTTCTAGGGCACAAATCTAACACTTGATCACACACCGACTTCATAAGTACTTGACTATGCCTAGAAGCCTTTCTTTATTGAATTAGAAATTTAGTTAGTCTGATACCAAAGCATAGTAAGTTGCTTGCAAACCACTAAGGTGATCTCAGGTCTAAGGGATACTTATTCGTATATCCAATCAGAGACATTCTTGATAGTAGAATGCTTTGGAGTTGGTCATGTTCAATGATGATGTACCCTTACATCTCACCTATATGTCATACTAGTGTCTTCATACTCCTTGGTTAAGAGGACAACTAACTTATATGGCACACAATGACCTATGCTCGATAGATGCTGTCGTCCTAATTAACAACCTATCATTTGATCGTGAATAGTTTTAAGGACTAATCGATAAATCCTCTCTTTATTGAACCTAAATAGTGCTTAGGATTTCATCACAACAATGAAGTTCATTAAAAGATGAAAACCTATGATGAAAATACTAAAAATATATTTTATTAATTAATAAATTAATTATAATTATAATATAGCTCAACCATCAATAGGCTGATTATTGACTTTGGAATACATTTTTCAATAACTCTCACTTATCCTAAAGCCACTTAGCATAGTATCTAATATCCATCTTCAACTTGTGGTTGTCAAACTCTTTAATTGCCAGGGCTTTAGTGAAGGGGTCGGCTAGATTCTCCTTTCCATCGATGTTCTGAAGGTCGATGTCACCTTGATCTACAATCTCCTAGACCAAGTGGAAGTGATGCAGTATGTACTTTGTCCGCTAGTGTTCCTTTGGTTCCTTCGCCTGAGCAATGGTACCAATGTTGTTGCAATAGAGCAGGATCGGGCCATCAAGGGAGGGTGCTACTTCGAACTCGGTGATGAACTTTCTTACCCACATAGCTTCCCTTACGACATCTAATGCTATGATGTACTCTACTTCACAAACAGAGTCTACCATAGTATGCTGCTTGAAACTCTTCCAGCTGATGGCTCCACTATTCAGCATAAAGATATATCCTGAAATGCTTCTACTATCATCATGATCAGATTGAAAGCTGGAGTCTGCAAACCATATAAGTTTTAGATTTGACTCGCCATAAACCAACCATTGGTCCTTAGTATTTCTCAAATACTTAAGGATGGCTTTAACCACTTTTTAGTAATTTTCTTCAGGATCAGACTGGTATCTACTCACTACTCCTAGTGAGTCTGCCATGTCTGATCTTGTACATGTCATGACATATATGATAGATCCCACTATCGAAGCATATGAGACTCTACTCATACGCTCTCTCTCTTCATAAGTTGTCGGACAATTCTTCTTAGAGAAAAAAAATTTCATGGCCTATCGGAAGATAGCCCTTTTTGAAATTCTTCATGTTGAACCTTTTCAGCACAATATCTATGTGTATGGACTCGGATAACCCAAGCATCCTTTTAGATCTATCTCTATAGATCTTCATCATTAGGATGTAGGATGCTTCACGCAAGTCCTTTATGGAGAACTGAGATGACAACCAAACTTTTATTTCCTATAGTATGGGGATATCATTTTCAATTGAGAGAATGTTATCCACCTACAAGATAAGGAATACCACTACTGGATCATTTGCCTATTTGTAAATGCAGGAATGTTCTCCATTCATAATGAAGCCATACATTTTGATTACTTTATCGAAATGCATGTTCCAACTCTAAGATGCCTGCTTCAATCCATAAATTGATCTCTAAAGCTTGCATACCTTGGACTCATCTGTGGATGTGAACCCCTCAAGTTGTATCATATACATCTCTTCGGTTAGCTCTCTATTTAGGAAAGCTATTTTTATATCTATCTATCAGATCTCATAATCCAGATGGGCAGCTATCACAAGCATTATCCAAATGGATTTGAGCATTGCAATAAGGAAGAACGTCTCATTATAGTCAATACCATAACATTGATGATATCTCTTGGCAACCAGATGGGCTTTATAGGTCTCCACCTTTTCGTCTGCTTCTCTCTTTCTCTTGAAGATCCACTTACACCCAATGGATTTAACCCCTTCGGGTGGGTCAACTAATGTCCACACATTATTGATCTTCATGGACTCCATTTTGGACTTCATGGCCTCGAGCCATTTCTCAGAATTAGGTCTCTGTATTGCATCCATATAGGTGATCGGATTCTCATCATTCTCATCGAGTTTGATAGGATCACTATCTCGGACCAAAAAATCATAGTATCTGTTCGACTAATGTAGTGCTCTACCGGATCGCCTTAATGATATAGGTACATTGGGCCTCGAATTTGATCTAATCAAATTCAACTTAGGTTCAGCTACAAGTGTTAGTCTTTCTACCTATTGAACTTCACTAAGTTCAATCTTAGAGGCAACAGTTCCTTCACCAAGAAACTCTTTTTCTAAAAAGATTGCCTTAAGACTAATGAACATCTTTTGTTCTTCAGCATGGTAGAAATAGTAACCCTAACTTTCTTTGGGATATCCTATAACCATACACTTATCAGACTGGGGTCCAAGCTTATCTGTATGCAAACATTTGACATAGGCCAGACATACTCAAACCTATAGGTGAGAGAGTATAGGCCTACACCCAATCCATATCTCATATGAAGTCTTTGCGATATATTTACTCGATATATTGTTCAATATATAACATGCAGTCTCAAGAGCATAACACCAAAATAAAATAGGCAGACTAGCAAACCTCAGCATGGATCGAACGATGTCTAACAAGATTTGATTTCTCCTTTCTGATACACAATTATGCTACGGTGTTCCTGGAGGAGTTCATTATCAGAGAATCCCATTCTCTCCTAAATATGTCAAGAACTCACTGGATAGATATTCACCCCTCGATCTAATTAAAGATTTTTAATACTTGTTTAATTTATTTTTTTACTTCACTTCAAAATCTTTTGAATATTTTAAATGAATCTGACTTATGTTTCATCAGATAGACATATCCATACCTGGATAGATCATTTGTGAAAGTGATGAAGTAAAAATATCTACCTCTGGCACTAGTGCTCATTGGTCCATATATATTGGTATGTACTAGACCTAAGAGCTCAGTGGCTCTCTCATTATTTTTTAGTAAAAGATGACTTGGTCATTTTTTTAAGAAGATAAGACTCAGGTCAGAAGTGATTCACAATCACTGACTTCTAGGATTCTCTCTTAGGTCAATCTATTTATCTTGTTCTTGTTAATATAATTTAGACTACAGTGCCATAGGTAGATATCATAATTATTATCTAATCTAGGATGTTTTCTAGAAGTGTATATTATACTTACAGGCTGTGATAAAATGTAAATACCATTTCTTTATTGTTCTTGCATTATTGTAACATCATTCATAACGATATTACAATAATCTTTCTTTATAGATAAATGATAACCATCTTTGATCAAAAGGCTAATAGAGATTATATTCATAAAAAAAGGACAATAATGACATTCATTTAAAGAAATAATATTAGTATTGAGAATAAGTTAAACTATTCCTGTAGCTAGAACTGGAACAGACCTTCCATCTCTAACATTCAAGAATCGCTCATTATTTTTAAATCTTCTACTAATTTATAGTTCTTGCAATGTATTGCAAATATCCATTAGACTTTTGATATTTAATACCTAAGTAGAAGTATGACAAATAGAAAAATTATAAGATATTATCATATAACATCCTTGATCAGCAACTACTTGTTCATCTCTCTTATTCAGCATGTTGGGGTGATGGGAATCAAGATATTAAGTATAGTTCCTCATCCAATGTCCCCGCTTCTTATAGTGGAAGCATTGTACCTGATTTAGATTATTCTTGGATCTTATATTTAAACTGAGCATAGAGGCTCCAGCATGAACCACTTCATGCTACTGAACAACATTCAACTTTTGATACTCATTATCGAAGTTGGATGCCATAAGTTTATTACTATCTAACAATGAATGGAGCAACAGTGATTTGGGTTTAACTGCATAAAGAAGAACTAAAATCCTAATTAGTAATTGATTCATTAAACCTAAAGATTTGGACTTTAATCAAAAGGTTCTTCCACTATTTTATTGGAACTGATAGCCTCTACCTTCAATTTAAGAAATTATCCTAATTTCTTAGTGAGTACTATAATCCACATAGACTACACATAAGCCCAACTATGGTTGGTCAACCCATGTACATCTAAGGATAGCTTCATAACTAATTATTTTTTAAATAATTTTTAGTAATTTAATTTTATCTCAGATATTTTTTCAGTAGACTAGGGCCTCCACTGAAAGTTTCAGTTAGGTCCAACCATTAACATGATCATATTTAATCCATCTAACTAATGAATTGGAGGTAGAGGTGATCAATTCGAATAAAATAGTGAGTGAAACCTTTTGATTAAAGTCTAAATCTTTAGGTTTAATGAATCAATTACTAATTAGATTTTGATTTTTCTTTGTGCAGACATGGCCACTTTTTTATCACTCCAATTATTGTTGGACAATGATAAGTTGGTGGGACCCAACTTAGGTAGCTGGTATCAAAAGTTGAAGATTGTCTTGGAGCATGAACGGATCCTATATGTGCTGGCAGATCCTACACTTGAGGAGCTAGTTGCCAATGCACGTGGAACAGTCAAGACACTTATCAGAAGTGGCTTAGTGATCGAACCATGGTGTGTTGCATTATGCTGGCTACAATGAGCGATGAGTTCAATCATAGGTTTGAGATAGCTCAGCCAAATGCAATGCTCCAAGTATTGAAGATTCTTTTGGCACACCTGATGACGTTGAGAGGCACAAGACTAGTTGCACCATCTTCAATGCTAGAATACAGGATGGAGCCTCTGTCATTGATCATGTATTGTATATGATCGAGCTGATAGAGCACTTGAGCAAACTTGGCTTTTTCTTGCATGAACAATTCGAAAAAGATGCAATACTGAACTCGTTGCCAAAGTTCAATCTCCCTTTCCTTACTCGTTATAGAATGACAAAGCCTGAAGTAAACTACCATGGCTTATTGGGGTTACTTCAGAACTTTGAGAAGGATCACCAGCTCCATAAAGAGTCGATGAACTTAGTGTGAGGTTTATCTTCTGATTCTCAACCCTTTAGAAAATGGAAGAAGAACAAGAAGAAGAAAACAAAGAAGGTGCAAGTTCAGGCTAGGATATCAGTGCAGGGCCAGATCAGGAAGATCAAGCCCGATAAGAGTCAAGCTGAATGCCTCTTTTGCAAGAAGTGGGGGCACTAGAAAAGAAACTGTCCTCAGTACATTGCTTTCCTAGATCCAAACAGGTAGAGAAAGAAGCAAGCTGTTGTAGGGCAAGGTATTTGTATGATAACTCCCTACAATTTCTCTATTTATGATATTACTGATTGGGTATTGGATACCCGTAGCCCTTACCATATTTGCAATTCATTGTATGGGTTGCAGGTCAATAGAGGATTCGAGCAAGGCGAGAGATTCCTAAATGTTGGAGATGGAAGACCAATTCTAGTTCTTGCTTTAGAAATTTTGAAACTTGTATTTGAATCTCATACCGTTGTTCTTAGTGATTATCATTTCTATCCTGGTTTCTTTTTAAATATCATTTCTATAGGCCTTTTGGCCATGAACAATTATAAAATTTCAAAAAAGAAATGAGTTTGTAATGTCATTGTGAATGGTGTTACTACTTTTTATGGATAATTGAACAATGGTGTATATATGTTATCACAATCTGTTAATGTAGTCTATTCTACTGGCAAGCATCCTAGATTAGATAGTGTATCAGATATCTACTTATGGCACTATAGACTAGGTCATATAAATAAGAACAAGATAAATAGGTTGACTCAAGAGAGAATCTTCGAAGTCAATGATTGTGAATCACTTCCAACCTATGAGTTCTATCTTCTTGGTAAAATGACCAAGTCATCTTTTATTGAAAAAGGTGAGAGAGCCAATGAGCTCTTAGGGCTAGTACATACTGATGTATGTGGACCAATGAGCATAAGTGCCATAGATGATCTATCTAGATATGGATATGTCTACTTCATCACTTTCACAGATGATCTATCTAGATATGGATATGTCTATCTGATGAAATATAAGTTAGATTCTTTTGAAATGTTCAAATGATTCCAAAGTGAAGTAAAAAAACAAATTGGGAAGAGTGTTAAAACTCTTCCATCTAATTGAGGAGAATACTTTTTTAGTAAGTTTCTCATATATCTAGGAGAGAATAGAATTCTCTCCCAATGGACTCCTCCTGGAACACCACAGCATAATGGTGTGTCCGAAAGGAAGAATCAAACTATATTAGACATGGTCCAATCCATGATGGGATTTGTCAGCTTGTCGATGTCCTTCTGAGGATATGCTCTCTAATCGACTTGTTATCTATTAAATAGGATTCCAAGTAAGTCTATAGTTAAAACCCCATATAAGATATGGATAGGGCATAAGCCAGTACTTTCACACCTTAGGATTTGGGGGTGCTCGGCTTATGTCAAATGGTTAGTGATAGATAAACTTGGATCTAGGTCTGACAAGTGTACATTCATAGGGTACCCAAAAGAGACCAAAGGATACTATTTTTACCATGCTAATGAACAAAAGATGTTCGTCAGCCTTAGGACAATCCTTTTGGAAAAGGAGTTCCTTGGTAAAGGAATCGTTGCCTCTAAGGTTGAACTTGATAAAATTCAATAGATAGAATGTCCGACACTGAATGTTGAACCTAAGTCAGATTTGATCAGATCAAATTCGAAGCCTAGTAAACTTGCACCATTAAGATGATCCGATAAAGTACCGCACCATCCAGATAGATACTATAGATTCTTGGTCCAGGATGGTGATCCCATCAAACTCAATGAGAACGATGAGGATCCGATCACTTATATGGATGCGATGCAGATATCTGACTTTGAGAAAAGGCTAGAAGCCATGAGATCCAAAATGGATTCCATGAAGGTCAATGATGTATGGACATAAGTTGACCCACCTAAAGGAGTTAAACCCATTTGGTGTAGATCGATCTTCAAAAGGAAGAGAGGCGTAGATGGAAAGGTGGAGACCTATAAAGCCTGTCTGGTTGCCAAGGGGTATCGTCAATGTTATGGTATTGACTATGATGAGACGTTCTCTCTTGTACCAATGCTCAAGTCCATTCGGATCATGCTTGCCATTGCTGTCCATCTGGACTATGAGATCTAGCAGATGGATATGAAGACAGCTTTTCTAAATGAAGAGCTGATCGAAGAGGTGTATATGATACAACCTGAAGGATTCACATCCACAGATGAGTCAAAGGTGTGCAAGCTTCAGAGATCCATTTATGAATTGAAGTAGGCATCTCAGAGTTAGAACATGCATTTTGATAAAGTGATCAAAATGTATGGCTTCATTAAGAACGGAGAAGAATCTTGTATTTACAAATGGGCAAATGGTCCAGTAGTGGTATTCCTTATTTTGTACGTGGATGACATTCTCTTAATCAGAAATGATATTTCCACACTATAAGGAATAAAAGTCTGATTATTATCACAGTTCTCCATGAAGGACTTGGGTGAAGCACCCTACATCCTAGAGATGAAGATCTATAGGGATAGATCTAAAAGGATGCTTGGTATATCCCAGTCCACGTACATAACTATGCTGAAGAGGTTCAGCATGGAGAATTTCAAAAAGGAATATCTTCTGATAGGCCAATAAATTTCTCTCTCTAAGAAAGATTGTCCGACAACTCCTGAAGAGAGAGAACGTATGAGTAGAATTTCATATGCTTTAATAGTAGGATCTATTATGTATGCAATGACATGTATGAGACCAGCCGTGGCATACTCACTAGGAGTAGTGAGTAGATACCGATCTGATCTTGGATAAAATCACTGAAAGGTGGTTAAAATTATCCTTAAGTATTTGAGAAATACTAAGGACCAATGGTTGGTTTATGGTGAGTCAGATCTGAACCTTGTGGGATTTACAGACTTCAGCTTTCAATCTGACCATGATGATAGTAAAAATTTATCGAGGTATATCTTTATTATAAATGATGGAGCCATCTACTTGAAAAGTTCCAAACAGCATATAGTGGCTGACTCTATTTATGAAATAGAGTATATGGCAGCATCAGATGCAGCAAAGGAAACTGTGTGGTTGAGGAAGTTCATCATCGAGCTCGAAGTAGCATCCTCCATTGATGGTCCAGTCCTACTCCGCTGCAATAGCACTAGCGCCATAGCTTAAGTAAAGGAACCGAAGGCACACCAGCGAACAAAGCACATTCTGCACCACTTCCATTTGGTCCGTGAAATTATGGATCATGGTGATGTCGACCTTCAGAAGATTAACGAAAAAAAAAACCTAGCCAATCCCTTCACTGAATTCCTATCAACCAAGGAGTTCGATAATCATAAGTCGAAGATGGATATTAGATACTATGCCGAGTGGCTTTAGGATAAGTGGGAGTTGTTGAGAATTATGTCCCAAAGCTAATCATCAGTCTATTGATGGTTGAGCTATTTTATAATTATAATTAATTTATTAATTAATAAAAATATTTTGATATTTTTTTCATCACAAGTTTACATCTTGTAATGAACTCCATTATTGTGATAAAGTTTTTAGCACTGTTTAGTTTCGATAAAGAGAGAATTTATTAATTAGTCCTAAATTTGTTCATAATCAAATGATAGGTTGTCAATTAGGACAACAGCGTCTATCGAACATAGATCGCTATATACCATATAGATCGATTGTCTTCTAAACCAAGGAGTGTGGGGACACTGGTATAGCATATAAGTAAGATGTATGGGTACATCATCATTGAACGTGACCAACTTCAGAGCATTCTGCTATCGAGAATATCTCTAATGGGACATAGGTATAAGTATCCCTTAGACTTTAGATCATCTCAGTGACTTGCAAGCAACTTACTATACTTTGGTACTGGACTAACTGAATTTCTAATTCAGCAACGGAAAGCTTCTAGGCATGGTCAAGTACATGCGAAATTAGAGTGTGATCAAGATGGAATTGACCACTCCAAAAGTTGGAGAAGAATGTAACACCGTATTTCAATATAGCAAAATCTTGACCAGGATAATCCATTAGATAGATTTAATATTTTAAAATATAATGTGGACAACCTGATTAGAGTTAATAGTTGAACTCTGAGGTATCCTACGAGCATTATGGTCAAGGGGATGAATTATATAAAAACTATATCCGCATGGGTTCTAAGGATGGTGTTCTACACCTTCGACCATCGGGTATCATTGCTATGGTCACTTCGATTGGTACCATTGCTATGGTCACTTCGATTGGTATAAAATTTTTTTCCTATGCTACCAACTTAGGTTTAGACCTATGAGGTCACATACATTAGAGCTTACAATATGATCGGATGGTTGATCAATGATTAAGAATCATTCTAGGGTTAAACAATCAATACGATTGGTGTTTAACCTAGTGCAAGTATTGTGGGATGATTGATTAGCAATTGATTGCTAATTAGCTTAATTTGATTAAGCCAATAGGCTGAGATTAAGTCTAATGAAATATGATTTAATTAGATTTGGTTTGGACTTGATTGGATTAAGTCCAATTGGTTTATTGGATAAGCCAAGTGCAAGAAAGAACTAATCCTAGTCTAACTAGGATTTGGATTAACCCAATTTTCTAATTTGATTAAAAAATAAATTAAAATTAAAATTAATTTAATCTAATTTAATTAAATCTTTAAATGGGATAGGGTCTTATTTAATTGGGTTGGTTTAATCTTGATTTTATTTGGTTAAAAGATCTTGTTTGACTAAGTCAAAATGGGAGTCCTAGTCCTCAAAACGGGAGTCCTAGTATGACTAGGACTCCCTATAATTTGCACCACTTAATCCTCACTCCCCATGCTCTTTTTGTTTTGTTTCTTACATGAAAATTCTCCACTCCCATGGCTTCTTCTTCCCTCTTCCTCTCCTCCTTTTCTCATAAGGCAATTTGTTGGAAGACCAAGTCAAAAGAGGAGTTTGTTTTGCTTAGGATTCTGTGAGATAGAATCCTTGTTGACCAAAACACCTTCCCTTAAGTGTCGCCTCCTCTTTTAATTAATTCTTCTCTTATTCCATAAAAATAATATTCTTTTTTGTGCGCCCTCCCTTGCTGGTCCACACCAATAATTGTGGAGGAGGTGCCCAAGAGTTGGGTGCCCCAATAACATCCCATGTTTTGATATTCCTAGTCTAGGATTTTGATCTAACTTAGACTCTACTTTTTTTTTATTTATTGAATGAATTTTGTTCTAATTTTTTTATGGAATATAGAGCTTTTGGAGAGGTTTGTAGTGTGTAAAAATCAGAGGAATATGGTTCTTTGGGTGTGGGGGTTCTATAGGCACCAAACTAGGTGTCTAGGTGAGAGAAAAGAAAAGAAGAAGAGGATCTTCTTCTAGGGCTGTTTTATTTTCAATCCTCCTCCTTTCTTTTAAGTTTTTCTGAGAGAGTCTTAGATCAATAAACTCTCATCTTCCTTCTCATATTTTGGAGAGTTCAAATTTTGAAGAAGGGAGCATCGGATTGATCGTCGAAGAAGGATCAGCATAGTACTAGCATGCTGTGCTGATTTTCTACATCAAACTTCAGATCAGAGATCATAGGCTTATGTGGACGACTCCTAGAGACCGAACATGTGTGCGGCTCATGACATCATCCTCAAGCCCGGATCAGCAAGTTAGAATGTCTAACCTGCTTAGGTAATAGGTATGATTTATAAACTTCATACTTGCATTTGATGTACTGTAGATCTAGGTTGATTTGATCAACCCTTTACTTTCTTATTTGACTTTAATTTTTGATTTAATATCATGCCTTGATTATGTAATAGATCTGAGATCTAGGTGTTTACATATTTATTTAAATAAATATTTAATTTATTTAAGTCTTCTGCTGCATGATCTTGAAAAAGTTTCAAGATCTACATGTGAAACCCTAGATCTGGTTCTTTTAAAATCATCTCCTCATAAAATTCAAATGTTTGAAACTACATTGCATCTTAGTCTTTTTTAAGGTTTCAAGTCTTCCTTAGTTGAAACCAAACATATAGAGCCTATATCTAGAGTTTTCCTTCTCAATACTCTTAATTTGATTAATTATCACATCCTATTTGGTCAAATCTTCAAATCTCAAATTTAGATTGAATGTCATCCTTAACCCCCAAATCAATTGAATATATTTTTGATCAAAATTTGATTAAATTTTTTTGATTTGGATCCTCTCTAAACTGATTCTTAATCAAGGTGTCAATCCTAAATCCTGTAGGTGTCGACACTTGAGCTGAAAAATTTTCTTGAAACTATTCTAGGAAGGTGTCAACACCTTACACTTAAAGTGTCGACCCTTTATAAGATGTCGATACTTTTCAAGCAAAGTGTTGACCCCTTTTATGGGATAGGATCTTTTATAAAAAAAATCAAACCATCCCTGTCCTATTTCTATTTCCACTCGCACCTTCGAACAGGGCTCTTTGAATCCCTCTCTATCCCATCCAAACCTCCAGAAACACTCCCCCCATTCTCTCCTTCCCGTGTTTTGGAAGATGATGCCTCATGTGAAGCATTTTGCTCGATGGAAAAGAAGACCTTGGATGGGTTCTGTGAGCCCTAGGATGTCTCATTCTCCATCTCCGATCTGTGAATGGCGAACAAAACACTGTGCAGAGCAGAGAGTCACTCCCCCCTTGTCGGTAGCTCCTTCTCCACCTCTAGCAAGGTCTTCTCCACCTCCGACAGCCTCCCCATCTTCTTGAGGTACTCTTTCATGGTCTGCAGCCATCTCCCATATGGTTTCTATAGGTAGAAACATTGATTTCGATTTTCTAGAGAAAAATGATTTTGATTTTGGAAGAAAACTTAGAAATCTAGGATGAAAATTCTTTTGCTCCTTGAATGTTTTAACCTACCCAAATCTAATCAGAGAATTTTATTCAAATTTAAAGAGTGGAGATGGGGTCATTGAATCTGAGGTGAAAGGAGTTTTAATTATTTTCGACAGTGAAAAGTTAGGAAGAATTCTAAGGATGAGAGCTAAAGGAAGCCAAATTGATAAACTTGAAAAGAGATCAGAAGGGCTCAAATATATTTTAGGGAGAGAGGATATCAGTGATTTAGAGGAGGTAACTATCAATCAATTATCTATTGATATGTGCCACCTACATCACATTACCAGTCGAATTTTCTTTCCTAAAATAAGTAGATTTGACTTTGTAACTATGAGAGATATATCCTTCATGTACTATGTGATTTGAGAGATCCTCTTGAACCTCCCAGCACTTATGATAAGATATATGGAGATTGTAGCAGGAAGATCTAGGACTTCTCTACCCTATGGGATGGCCTTGACTTTGATTTTTTAGGAGTATGGGATAAATCTTGATGGATAGACCTCTAAAGCCCTAATGCACATAGATACATACAATGAACACTCCCTACACCGTATGGGTTTTGAGAGATAGGATGTTCGTTGGGTTCATCGAGGAGCTCAGATTCAGGCAAAGGATCCAATTGAGGCTCCATCTGTTGTTCTAGTGCCAGATATTTAGATGGAAAAGCTAGCAGCACTAGCAGAGCAGATTTATGAGACCACAGAAGCACCGGTGGACCATCCAAAGAGCTTAGATAGACCGCACTCTAGGCTGAATGAGGACTTATTGGTTGAGAGGGTCTCCTCGAGGATCATGGTAGCTGTCAGCTCGAAGATTCAGTGACTCAACTTAGAGGCCATGTCATTGCTCAGAGAGGAGACTACTCGACTGATTCAGGAGATTTCTGCAGCAAGGATAGATGCTTCTGAGCAGCCTTCTATAGATGTTGGACCATCTTCTTCTCCGTTGCCTGATCCTAGTTCTTAGAGCCTGATCCTTTCACTTAAGATGCTAGGACATTACTCATGTAGTCTTAGAGCTTCCTAGCAATCCACATTTTGTCAAAACATAGGAGTTTGCATTTTGAGCTCATATGTAATCAAAACAACTTTTGGAGTAAATAAGAAAGATATTTTTCTTTGAAAAATATGATGCCTTGATCAATATTAAAATGTTTGATGTCAAAATGGCTTGATCAATATTGAAATTGCTTGATGTTTTATGATCATTTTATATCTTTGATTTTGGATTTTGCTACAAAAGTAAGGGGGAGCAAATTCTAAAGAATCATAATGAATGTTAAATTTTGATAAATTAAAAAATTGAATTAAAAAAAAGTTTTGTTAAAATGGGAGAACAATAAAAATATTTAATATAAAAAAAATAAATTTTAAGTCTTCAATGAATGATTTGATTGATTGTTTGATATGTGAATTAACTAATGATTTGCCTCACTCAATCAATGCTTTGTGATCTTAAAATTTTACTTAGTCATGAAAGTGGCTATGTTTGTAAAACAAAGGGAGAGAAAAACATTAAAGAAAAAATGATAAAGTGATTAAAAATTTATTTAAATTTTATGTTAAATATGCTTAATTTGAAAAAAAAATGGGGAGAAATACTTTAATTTGTTTGAAGTTACTAAGTGACTCATGTTGGAAAATGATATCAATGAACATTCATTACATAATACCATTAAGCTTTCATGTGCTTCTAAATTTTCAGTCTTAACTTGCATAATTTGAATGATTTTTGAGTTTAAACTCTTAACAATTAATTTAAGTTTAATTGATTTTGAAACATACTCTAAACTTAATTTTTCTTGCGATAAATCATATTTTATCTTGAAAGATTCAAATTAACTTATGCTAAAAAAATTCAATTTCATCCTTTGATTTACATATGCTTATTATTTTGACCTACTTGACTACATTAGCACACTTCTTTAAAAATTAATAGGAGTTAACTTGGAGTTAATTTGCAATATTTTCTATGCTACAAACAAGCTAAATTTGACACTCCTTCAAACTTGAGACTCATTTAAAGATGTAAAAATGATTTTAAGTTCTATCATATGGGACACTTTTAAAATTAGAACATCATTTGTCGAATTTTTTTTATTCGATACATTCGAGCTATATACCTTTTCCAAGTTGAATTGTTAGAATTCTTTTAAGAAAAGAAAAGAATAACTATCATGTTCACTTGTTTATTTAAAAAACTCTAATTTTTGAACCTAAATCGAAAGTCTACTTTAGTAGTATCAAATAAAATTTTGGCTCTATCCCTTAAATATCTTGATAAAATTAGTATTCAAATATTTTTAAAAGATGGAGAGTGCCATCAATATGATATCCTATATGCTTACTTTTCATGTTAAATATCCATGAAGTTTAATTTTGATACCCTCTTGAACTTGATTTAAAATTTTTTGAATTGGATAAATTTATCTGAATTCCAATTGATTTTTATGATACATTCTTGATCCTTCCCATAAGCTTTTTGATGTTGCCAAAAAGGGGGAGAGATTCTGTTGAGTATATATTATACTTAAGCTTATAATACAGTTCATGTCAATGTCTGAAACATCTAAATTTAAGTCAAACGAGAGCCTTTATGAAGTGTGCATTAATAATTGTGTATAGTATCACTTATTGACTTATACTAGAAAAGCTTTTGAAACACATTAATTTTATTTATATATATATACTCAAAGTTTTTCCATCATCAAAAAGGCCAAGATTGTTGACCTCATGATTGATTTTGATGATTACCAAACTTCAAGTATTTGAGTATTTAATCATGTATTTCATGAGTGGATGTAGGTCTTTCGAGGTACTTAAATTAAAGAATTAATCCAAGAAAAGATCTATGCAAAATCATCAAGTCAAGGGCTTCATAAAGAAAAATTTTTAAGTTTCTGACTTGAACGTGTCGATCCCAAGACTAAAGATGTTGACCCCAAGACTAAAACGAGATAAAAAGTTCAAGTTTTAAAGTTTAGAAAGTCAAAATGTTGACCCCAAGAGCAAAGATGTCGATCCCGGGCTTCTGGCACGCTCTGGCATAGACTGGCACGTAGAGGGGATGACCCTAAGAACGACCCCAATGCTAGAGGATGACCCTAGGGTTGATCTCTGTTGCATAGAATAGAAAACAAAGGGCAAAATTTTCTTCGAATCCCAGGAGGTGTCAATACCTAAAGAAAAAAATATCGACACCTGAAGAAAAAGTTTTGACACCTGAAGGAAAGGTGTCGACCCCAATATCGGGATAGACTGCAATGCCTAGTTTTCTGTACTTTTCAATGGATCATTCTCCACTCCAACGGCTAGTCCAAGCTTGCTAATGGCCAAAACTCACTCAATAGTCATTTCTAAGTATAAAAATAGTAAGAAAAATATTTTGAATTAAGAGATTAAGGATTAAAGAAAGAAAACTATTTAAGAAAAGGAAGTTACATTGAATATCCAAAAATAAGAGAAAAGAGAGAGATTTAAGCTTCAAATTCAGAGGGCATTCAAGAGTCATCTTTCACAACACATCAAGCAAGTCTCTTAGCATCATTTGAAGAGAAGAGAAGCTACCAAGGAGAACATATTCAGCATCTTCTCCGCTCATCAAAAGAGTTCATTTTTGCTATTAGTTTTGAGCTGAATTTTTATAGTTGTATTTTTTATTTCTTTACAAGTTTCTTTAGGAGGAAACAAACTTGGAATGTAGGCTAGTCCAAGCCAGTAATTGGATGGTGTATAGATTTTGGTTGGTGAGCCTAGAAAATCAATTGGGTTGATAGTGATCTTGAAAAAACTATCGGTGTAGGATTGTGGTTGGTGAGCCCCGCAAAATCAACTGAATTTGTTTATGATCCTGGGTTAAAATAAATGCACTGTAATCTAGGATTATAGTAGAATTTTCAAGAAGACCTTGGAAAGTGGATGTAGGTGTGGGGTTGCACTAAACCACTATAAAATCTTTGTGTGTTTGTGTTGTATCTTCTTCTTTATAGCTATTCTTATCTTGCATGCTTTAAATTGCTAATTACTTATTAATTTGGATTAACTCTTACATAAGTTCATTTGCACTTGATTCCATTGCATACACTAGTTAATTTTATTGAATTGATTTAAGTTAAGTAAAGCACATACTTGTTTAGAGTTAAATTTGGCCAAAAATTTTATAAACCCAATTCACCCCCCCTCTTGGGTTGCTACCTCTGGGCAGCAGCCTCCTTTCTCATGCGAAGAGGAGAGATCCTTCTTTTCTTCTCTCTTGCATCAGGCACCAAAGGTTGGTCTGCATCAGGGCTAAATCAAAAAATTCATTTGTGCTAATTTTTCTAAAAGAAGAAGGATTAAGAATCATGGGAGCATCCTAGACCATTACTATGTGGATACCTATAGAGGTCGGATGCATGTATGGCTTCAAAAAAATCCTAGAAGAGATTCATGATCATTGAATCGTGGTGAAGGTCGTAAGGTGAAGATCATATCTTCTCTATTTTATTTTCTATCTTGATTTTAACTATGAGAGATCTTAGATTTTTGAGATGTGATCTTATGTTTGCATGCATGAATTAATCTAATTTTGTTCTACTGCATTTTAATTTTAATCTTGCATGCTTACGAATTTTCTTCAAGTGCATGGTATCAAAGCATGACCAATACAAGAAGTCATTTGGATGTCTACCCACTTATCAGTAACTTACTCGATGTTGCAGGGGTGTAAATAGTTTTTTGATCTATGGTATCTTGGCTATTCACAATAAGATTACCATAGTTCGATTGTATATACACTTGGTCCCTGGCCATATGGGTCCTTACGATATATGTTGGCTACAATAGGTTCATTATGGAAGTAGGGTGTACACCTAGAAGGAATCTATCGATCTTGGCAGATAAGGAGGAGTCCTATATGATTTATGATGCTAAGTTTTGAAGACCATAGCCTTGGCAGTATGAATGATGAAAAAGGATTTCCATAGGGTTTCACATATAAACTCAAGTTGAATAAATCTTACATATGATAGATGATGGGGTTTGACGAGCTTTTCATAATCTCCATCTTGTTGGAACTTAAGATAAAAAAGCTAAATCACATGGTAACTCCATTTAAAGGTTCATCTATTTCGTGCTACTAGATTGCAACTATATGCTATTAGGCATCACTGGTAGATTGTGAGATCAACAAGAATTATTTTGATGGTCAATAATTTTCATTGGCTGAATTGAAATTATTTCAATCCATTGAAATGAGTTTTCATGATATTATTGATGGTGATTATAATATATCTCACTACTAGATAGAATAGAACCTATGGGGTCACACACAAAAGAAAATTGGTCTAGGATTTGATATTGGGCTTTGAAAGTCCTAATTGAGTTAAGATTTATGAAAAATTATAAAGAATTTTGGTTTCTCATACTAGCTCATGGTTAAATCCTAAATTTCTATGAGACTTGGACTCCTTATGTGATGGAGAGTTGATGAATCTCTAGGTACAGTTATCGTATGATTCAATTCTTTTATCACGAGTTCCGACAAGATGAAGGCTATGAAAAACTTATCAAATCCCATCATCTATCATATATAAGATATATTCAACTTGAGTTTATATGTAAAACTTCATGAAAACTCTTTTTCATCATTCATACTATCATGGCCATGGTCTTTAAAACTTAATATCATAAATACATAGGACTACTTATCTACCAAGATCAATAAATTCTATCTAAATATACATCTTACTCCTACAACAAACCTACTATAACCAACATGCACCACAAAGATCCATATGGCTGAGGATCAAGTATATGTATAGTCAAACTATAGCAACCTTATTATGAATAGTCGAGGCACTATAGGTCAAAGAACTATTCACACTACTGCAACATCGAGTAAGTCACTAATGAGTGGATAAACATTCAAATAACTTCTCATATTGGTCATGCTCGATAATCTTATTCTCTAATAACCACCTATACTCTTGCTCTAGTATTCCGATATTGTACATTTAAGACTCATCTATGAAAAAAAAAGTGATCCACGCATCAATCTCACTGGATTAAATACCATCCCAATGATGATTAATTGATCGAGAGTAATTTATGAATTAATCACTAAAGACACATGCCTCAAATTCTCAACTCTTGAAAATATGTGTCATAATCTTATTAATTCATTAAACAATTCATGGACACATATACAATATGAATGGAAGTAAACTATCCAATTTCATTTGTAAATAAAAAGATTAAGTATAAAACTATATCCTAGAAAGAATAAATGTATCAGCTAGATTGGTTTCTAGGACATACATCTAACATGTATCAATATTGATAGTTTTTTGGATAGTCTAGATTATGATACTAGCTACTAGAATCTTGAAAGGAATAAAATATAATACAATAGTTTCTTAGCATGATAGAGGTGTTTAGACTAGCCACATCAAATTATGGATAGCCTTATCATGGATAGGAACTTGCCAACATGAATAGCCTATAAAGGGTAGGAATTTGACAATATGGATAGCCAACCATAGGTAGGAATATAGCATTGTGAAAAGCCCCACCGTGGGTAGGAATGTGATACTTGGATTTGCTAGTCATGGACTAGAGCATTACCGTGGTTAGTCTAAGACTCTAAAGATAATAATTGATTGGTCTAGATCTTATTATTGACACATGGATGATGAGACATATGGAACCATAATTAAATAAAAAGGATTTTACTTAATAATATATGTGGTATGTCACTTTTGAATAAGATGGATATTTGATAGTAAATGATGCATGTTTTTGCATATATTGGTATTGAGTTATACTGGATGCTTAACATAAGATTTTGTTATTCATATTTCTCTTCGATACTATTTATTTATTATTTTTAAATTATATTATAATATTAGTTTAAGTGTGTGGGATTTCTTATTGGGATATAAAGTCCACATGCCCTTCCTCCTATTTCTTTTTCAAAGTTACAAGATATATGTACTTGGCTATGGCTGGAATTATAGTTGAAAAAATTGAATAAATAGAGTATCATCAATACCAGTTGGATGATTGAGTTTTATAAATTATATAAATTTTGTTATTTAATATTATAGAATGTTTAGTTATAAATTAAGATCATTAGTGGTCATGGATATTAAGGTTATAATAGAGTTTACATCATGGCATATACTGTTGCCTAGATAGACAATCTAGGGGGGGTGAATTGGATTTTTAAAAAATTTAAAACTTGTTGTGAATAGAAATTAAATTAAGTGAAGTAATGTAAGTGAGAGTTATGCAATGTAACATAAATATGAAGATGCAAACAATGAGTAATGAAAAGAAAAGATAAGACACAAGCAAATACAAAGATCTATAGTGGTTTGGTACTAAACTCAGTACCTACATCCATTCTCCAAGCCATCCTTGGGAAGTTTACTATAATCTTTTTCTAGATTATAGTTTGGTTTTTTTTTCTGTGCTCATAATCAAAATCTAGTTGATTTTCTCAATGAAAATCAACCAAAACTATACCCTCCAACCGCTCCTATGCTTACAAAATGAACACACTCTAATTTTAGGTTTGGATAGGCTTATCTCCAAGTTTTAATCTCAATTGAAATTTATTTACATTATAAAATTTGAATACAATATAAAGAACAAAAGAAAAGCTCCTAAGTGAGCAAAGAAATGTTGACAAGGCTCGTGAAGATTGTGTCGAGGAATCTTGACAACCGATGCACTATTTTTCTCTGAAAACCACTTGAATACTTCATGAATTTGATTGTTGAAAGGTCATAATTCTTTCTTGAATGCTTACTTAATGCTATTTGATTTTCCCTTTTTCTTCTCTTTTTCTTGGCTCTTTTTTTTTTGTTTGGTAGCCTTAACATGTCTAAATATCTATTTCATGCCATTGGATACCAAAAAATAACTATTAGATATATTCTACATAATTCTGAAACTTTGCCAAACTAGCCATTAAAGTTGTGAGCCACTATTGAGTTAACTAGGATCAAGTGAGGGTCGACTCGAGCAGACTTGAGTTGGCTAGATATAAGTAGGGGTCGACTCGATGTTTGCTCTGAGAAATAAATCTTTCTTTTTTTTTAAGAGAGTTGACTCAACTATTGGGAGTCGACTCAAAGCTTTCAAGAGTTAACTCAAGATCAAGTAGGGGTTAACTCAAAGTTAAGCTAAAAAATAAGCATCTCTATTTCATGTGAGAGAGTCAACTCAATGAAAATACGGGTGGGTTGATTATAAATTTTTTTTTGGACTGGTGGAAATCCTTGTACCTTTTACCAACTCCTTAGAAGCAAGTTGGAGACGATAACAAGTGAGGATGAAGATCAGATGCTTGGTAGTTTGGGCGGCGGTAGAGAGAGAAGGAAGCTAGGGTTTTCAGGGAGAAAAAAGATTTCTATTCCTCTTATCAAAAAATTATATATACAAAGTATATACATGTACCCTGAGCCAACAAGACTCTCCTAAGTTAATCCATACATGAAAGCACTCACCCAAGTCCATGTACACCCATGTTTTGGATATGCTCATTTCTTGGACTAAAAACCTAGCCCAATATACGAATTAGCCTCCTTAAGACCTCTCAAACTAAGTCTTAAGACTTCTTGGATTAAACCCAATCAAGACCAAATACACATGCTCATCTGTCCGCCTGTCCGAGTTGGCTCAATGAAGACTCGAGCTAGCTCGACTGCCTGTCAAGCCATAGAATCTCAAAATATGTTCTCAGTTTGCCTAAGAGAGCTTGCTTGATTTTGGTTTGAGCCAACTTGATCTCAATCCTAGCTGGCTCAACCCATATCCGAGCTAGCCCAATACTATGCCAGCCTCTTATCTGGGCTGATATAACTTCGACTGATCCTAGCCTTCAGGAGCCATCACCTTGACTTCTTCATGGTCTGTTAAGGCTTGGGAGCACCATCCTTACTCTTTCAATCTCCATCTTGGTGCCCCAAGGCTTGAGGCAACTCTAACCTATCTATCAAAGACATCAATTTAACATATTTTTGAAAACTATCCCATGGAAATACTTTTGTCAGTGCATTTGCTGGATTATCCTTGGTGTGGACGTTCATTAGCTCCACCTTACCTTCTTCCACAAGCTCTCTGATCTAGTGGTACCTGATATTGATGTGCTTCATCCTCACATAGTAGATAGAGTTTTGAGCAAGTAATAGTGTACTCTGGTTATCCCAGTATACCCTAACAACCTTCTATATGAGATTCATCTCCAATGCCAAGCCCTTCAGCCATAGAGCTTCCTTTGCTACCTCTATGATGTCAATGTACTCTACCTCAGTAGTGGACAAAGTTATGATGGGCTGCAAGCATGACCTCTACGAAACAGAACCTCCAAACAAGCTAAATAGAAAATCTATCATTGACCGTCGAGTGTCCACATCTCCATTGAAATCTACATCTATAAAACTTCTTATCTACCCTCGAGCTTTCTTGGACATGTTAGAGTGTTCCTCGGCTCCATATTGCTATTGTAGTAGATGTCGACTCCAATAGTACCCATCAAGTACCTGAAGATCTACTTCAGTGCTCACCAGTGCTTTCTGCCAGGCTGTGCCATGAACCTGCTAATATGAATTATTGCATGGGCGATATTTGGCCTACAATACACCTTGATGTACATTAGGCTTCCCACACTAGAGGCATATGGTATTCTCTCCATCTTCTGAACCTCCACCTTAGTCTGTGGCGACATCATCTTCGAGAGTCTGAAGTGCCTGAGAAGTGGTGGCTCCATCAATTTTGCTCCCTTCATCTCAAACCTCTTCAAGACCTTCTTAATGTAGCCTTCCTAATATAAATGCAACATCCTCTTGGCTTGATTTTTGAATATTTTCATGCCTAAGATCTTCCTTGCATGCTCCAAATCCTTCATCTCAAACTCCTGAGATAAGGTTGCCTTTAGTTCCTGTGCCACTCTTCTGCTCTTGCATGCTATAAGCATGTCATCCATATACAAGAGTAGGAATATCCTAGATCCATCCTCTAAAGATTGAACATATACACAAGAGTCATACTTGGACCTAAAAAGTCCAATGCTCCTCAAATAAGAGTCAAATTGCTTGTACCATTATCTTGGCAATTGCTTCAGCACGTACAATGATTTTCGCAACAAAAAGACCTTCCCTTCTGCTCTTGGTGCTTGGAACCCTGGAGGCCACTCCATGTAGATGCTCTCCTCTAAATGCCTATGGAGGAATGTCATCTTGATATCCATCTGCTCTAGTTTCAAGTCCTGAGCTGCCACGATGGTCGACAGCATCCAGATGAAAGTAAGCCTAACGATGGGAGAAAAAACTTCACTAAAGTCAATACCTTAATTCTCTAAGTATCTCTTGGCTAGTAACCTCATCTTGTACTTGATACCTCGCTATTCTGAAAGCCCCTCTTTGCATTGGTAAACCCGCTTGCAATCAATGGGTTTTTTTCCTTATGGCAACTGCACCAATCGCCACATCTCATTCTTATGGAGAGACTACATCTCCTCGAACATTGCTTGGATCTAACTCTCTTTATCCTGGCTATCCATAGCCTCCTCATAGGTGTAGGGATCCTCATTTACTATCACCAAGGCATATGATAGTGTATCCTCAAAGCTATATCATTTTAGTTGCCTAATATTCCTTTTGGGCTTATGCAGTATAGCCCCGATATCCATCCTAGGTTCAGTTTGCTCCTACTAGACTTCTTGGCTTCTTTAACCCATTCAAGCTCTCTCCACTTGTGGAGACATCTTTGGTGAATTCTCCACTTGAATATCAAGTCCTCTCGATGCACCTGCGAGTGGCAAAATAGAATAACATGTTAGCTATCCAGCACTACCTTGTTGGACCTCCTGTTGCATCCGTTGCTCCTCCATGCCATCTTGCCTTTGGAGAATTGAGTTTTCATTAAAGGTGATGTCTTTACTAATGACGATCTTTTTCTCCAAGGGATCCCATAGTCGGTATCTCTTAACTCCTTATAGATACCCCAAGAACACCATCTTTTATGACTTGGTGTCCAACTTGCTTCGCTCACCAGCACCTATGTGCATAAATGCCGTGCACCAAAAAATCCTTAGATGGCTTAGCCCAATATTCCTTCCAGATCATTTCTCCTTTGGAATACCACCATCTAATTTTATGTGGAGCGATCGATTCATCAAATAACAAGCTGCATCCACTGTATCAATCCAGAATGCCTTAGTAAGCTCTGCTTGTAGCCTCATACACCATGCCTTTTCCAAAAGGATTTTGGCCATCCCATTTTGCTAAGGGGGGATTTTCATCGAGAAATACTTTTTGATACCACACTCCTCACAAAATTCTTGAAACTCTTTGCTAGTATATTCTCCACCATTATCTAACCGTAGACATTTCAAGCTTTGACCTGTCTCCTTCTCCACCTCAGCTTTTCACATCTTGAGCCTTATGAAGACTTCTAATTTCTCCTTCATGATGTAGACCTATACCTTCCAAGAGAAATCATCTATAAAGGTCTAGAAGTATCTCATCCTATTTCAGGCAGGAAATAGAGCCGGTCCCAACACATTAGCGTGAACTAGTTCCAGTGGGGCTGCACTGTGGACTGAACTAATAGCAAATTATACTCTCCTCTATTTACCCATCTGGCATGGCTCATATATCTCTGTAATCTCTCCATCCAGATCTAGAGTTAGACTATATTTGCTCAGCTCCATCCCACGATCATCCAAGTGGCCTAGGTGGTAGTGCCACAACCAATGAGCCCACTATTGATCCTGCGCTGTAGCTGCTAGCTGCATCAATTTTCTCGATCACCATAGATCTTTCCAACCTATAGAGGTTGTTATCCATCCTCCTACTATTGGGAAATATGTCCTAAAGCCAATCATCTAAGTAGTAGATGATTGAAATTAGTATATGAATTATCTAATAATAATAGTAATTTGGCTATTTCATCATAAAAGTTCTATCTTCCTTAAATGAACTTCTAAATTATCATGAAAACCTTAGAACCACAATCAATCGATAAAGAAGGATTTATCGGATGGTTGTTAAATTGTTCATGACCAAATGATAAGTTATTAACCAGGATGATAACTTATCGAGTGTAGGTCGCTATATGCTATATACATTGGTTGTCCTCATAACCAAGTGATGTGGAGATACTAGTATGGCATCCAAGTGAGATGTGGGAGTATATCTACACTGAACGTGACCAATGTAGCACTCTATTGTCATGAATAGCTAGCTAAGACCAATGGGTATAAGTGTGCCTCCGACCTGAGATCGCAACGGTGACTTGTGAGCAACTCACTATACTTTGGTGCTGGACTGCCTGTATTTCTAATATAGATGATGAAAGATTTTTGGATATAGTCAAGTACTTGTAGAGTTAGTGTGAGAGTTAAGATAGGATTGACCACTCCCGATTAACTTTAGGAAAAGAATGTCTCGCTGTGTTTTAATTTAGCAAAACCTAGACCTGGATAATCCTCATGAGGTATCACGGGATTTGCAAAATTTTGAGACACAATAGAGATGACTTGTATGAGTGTTTGATAGCATAATCGAAGTCATCTTGAGCATTATTGATCATAGGGATGAATTTTATGGTAACCATGGGCTAGGGTTCTAAGAATATTACTTTGTATACATTCGATCTATCCAGACATCGAGAACCATTGCTAGATGATAACTTTGATTGGTATAGGAATTGGTTTATATGCTATCAGCTTAGATTCAAACCTATGGGATCACACATATTAGAGCTTGTAACCTGATCAGATGGTTAATCAATGATTGAGAATCATTTCAAGCTCAAACATTCAATGCAATTGATGTTTGACCTAATGCAAGTATTGCAGGAGGATCGATTAGCAATTGGATTGCTAATTAGCTTAATTTGATTGAGCAATCGGACTGAGATTAAGTTTAATTAAATTAAATTTAATTAAAATTAGTTTAAATTTAATTAGATTAAGTCTAATTGATTTATTGAATAAGCCAGTTGTAAGAGAAGAATAATTTCTTATTTGACTAGGATTTGGGTGCACCTAATGGACTTAGGATTTAAATCAGATTTAAATCTTGATTTAATTTAATTTTTAATTAGACTTCTAGTTGGACTAGGATCATCCTTAATTAGGTTATATTTAATTTAATTTAAATAAAATTTAAATTTATTTTAAACCTATTTTGACTTAGTCAAACAAGAGGAGTCCCAATTGGATTGGGACTCTCTCTCTTTCACTTATGCCTAAGAAAGCCCAAGCCATATTTTAATTCTAAATTTTTTTCTATGATTTCCACACCTAAGAAATTATTTCCCACACCCCATTATCTTAGAAATTAGATTTAAATTTGATTTGGTCAAAATTAGAAGGAAGTTAGAAATTGTTTCCTACTTGGAAGAGTCCTCTTTGACCTAAACTCTTCCCTCCACTTGTGCACCCACTTTCCCAATGCCTCCAATATTATTTCTACCCTTTCTCCCTTTCTTTTGGGCATTGGATTTCTATTTCACACACCAAAAATCAAGAGAGAGGTGTTCAAGAGTTGGACGCCCCATAGAAGTCCTCCTTTGACTAAGTTTTGACCTAGTTTTGCAATATAAAGGGGATGCCTCTTTCTTTGACTATAGAGGATGTGAAAAATCCTAGAAAAATAATGAAAAATTAGAAGAAAAGGAGGAGAAGATGTGGAGGATTTTTGGTGCCTTGATTCATGGTGAAGGGCCCTCAATTAAGATATCAAATGTTGATATCTTGAAGAGATAAGGTAAGAGAAGATTGTCTTCTCTTATATTTTTCTTTTATGTTTCTCTCTTTCTATTTTTATTCATGATTTTTTTTATGATAAAGATCTAAGAGAGAGAGAGAGAGTCTGAGGTTGTGGGATCTGTGCTCTAAGATGTTGGGGCATGGTGATCATTTTTGGACATGATCTGATCATATCCTGATGCAAGAAGAAGAAGAGAAGAAGATCTTCTCTTAGGGTTTTCTTGAGAGCCCTTCCTCTCAATTTTATTTATGAGATTTTTATGATAAAAATATGAGGGTATGATATCTAAAAAATTAAAAAAAAATCTAGAGGAGAAGGTCTCCTCTGAACCTAGCATAATAGATATTTTCAAGACATCAACCGTTGACGTCCTGAAGGAGAAGATTTATCTTCTCCTAGGGTTTTTTTATATGTATTTATTTTTGATTTATGAAAGATCCAAGGGTTGGATTTTTTCCTTATTTCTCCTCATTTTATTCATCTCTTGGAGTGTCCAAGAGATCTAAAGAACATGTATTTGATTAACCATCAGAAGGAATCCATGAGAAGCTAGCACTTCAAGTTGATCTTCGTTCGACAAACCTTTGATCTATGTTGCAGGTTCGTGTGGATCACTTGTAGAGGTCGGATCCATGTGCAGCTCCAAAGGCAACAACGGGTTCAACTGTAGAGTTCTCGACCCATGCAAAGGTAAGAGATATGATCTCTTGGTGACCTAGATGCGATCTAGGATTAGATTGAGAATTATTCTAGATCTAGGTATTGATGTGATCAATACCACTCATGATTAATTTAATTTTAGATTTATATTTGCATCATAACATATTATAGATTCTTGATGTAGGGTTTTATAATTTGATTATATACATGTTATAGATTAAATAGTTTAATCTATATCTTTCGCTGCTCTATATTTTGAAAAAGTTTTAAAATCTATGCATGAAATCCTGCATATTTTCTATCAATAGTATCAGAGCATCTAGGTTCAATAATAACATGTTTATATATGCTTTAGATTAAATCTAAAAATTAAAGTTAATTAAAGATCACACATACTGCCATAAGGTTGTCATGTTGTAAGGTTAATCCTTACAATGAAAAGGTTGTTCTAGTATGTGCTGATCTAAATCAAAATCATGAATTATTTAGATTAGATCTAAAAAAATTTATGATTTAATTTTTTTAATTTAAATCTAAAATTTAATAGATATTAGATCTATTTTAGATTATTTAGATTAGATCTAAATAATATCAGGATTGCACGTACTACCATAAGGTTGTCCTACTGTAAGGTTTTCCTCTTAGAGTAGAAAGGTTGTCCTAGTATGTACTAATCTGAGAAATATAAATCATAAATATGTTAGATAAAATTTAAAATAATTTATAATTTATTTTTAAATTTTAAATTTAATTTTAAATAATTTATGATCTGATCCACATGATGTGTTTTATGTTTAGATCTAATCCTCTTATTGCATATGTTGATATGTAATTTTTGTTTTGAATCTAGAATGTATATGTATGACATATTTATTTTGTAGAAATTAAATTGCAAACTAACTTTCTACAAAACCCTAAATTTGAAATCCTAGGATATGATCTAAATAATGAAACAAATCGGATCTAAAACTATATATTGTATATGATTCAATACAATTTGAAAATATTTCAAATAATAAAATGAGAAACTAGTTCTGAGATTCCATAAATCTAAACCCATAAGACTTGAACTTAATTAAGAATTAAGTAATTGTTTAGGATCTAGATTTATGATTTGAAGATCCTAAGATAATTTCATAAAATATGGATTAAAAGAAAATGGGTTAGCTTTGATCAGGTCCTTAACTGGGTTAGACCTAGGGTTAGATTAAATATGGACATAGTTAAGAAATTGATCAAATCTAATTAATAGTTAATTAGGATTAGATTATTTCTATAGATCACTTCAATAGTTGTAGTTGATCAAAGTCCATACATCTAACAAATGGATGCTGATCGTGGCTCAGTGGTCGAGCATGAGTCTTTAGGCAGACCAAATCAAAACTGATAAACCAATTAGTATCTAAGGTAAGTCTGGCATCCCAGACTGATGGTTTTTAATTGGCAGCCTGCTTACTTGGCCATTTTTTATGGTGCCTAAGGCAAGCCTTGGCAGACCCTTCCATCGATCTCACTTACCTAGCTAATGTGGTTAATCAAGTTTTTGATTAGGTTGCTCATTAATTCATGCTAACCCATATCACATAGAAAATCAGTGAGACTGATTTTATTCAGTAAGACTGATTTAAGTACCCATGGACCATAATTAATCCTAGTCCTCATTAGTGACTTGCGAAGTCAGTGGGAGGATTTGACTTGGTGAAGTCAGTGGGAGCAAATTGGTCCATATCCTTTCTATCCTTAAATCATTAATAATTTAAATTCTCTAAAATTATTAGGTCCTTAAAATGATAAAATTATGGAGATAACAGAGTCATAGCCTCACATTAAGGTGTCTGATAATAGGTCCATTAACTCAATAATCATTGGAGGCCCAAAGGCCTAGTGCTTGTCAACTAATGGAATTATCATCCATCATATGACAACTTGGATGTGTCTCTCTAATGATTGTTGGGTTGGCTAACCAAAGTTGGGCCTGATCATTCATTGGTTGGATGCACCAAGTATGGTCATGTTAATAGTTGGACCTAACTGGACCCTTTTCTGAGAAGGCCAAAGCCAACTGATTAGGGCCTAGGGCAAATTTAAAATTACTAGAAATTGTTTTGAAAAATAATTGGTTATGAACCTATCCTTAGATATACATGAGTAGGCAAACCAAAGTTAGGCTCGTGTGCAGTCTATGTAGATTCTAGTACCTACTAGGAAATTAAAGTAATTTCTTAAATTGGAGCTAGAGGCTATCAGTTCGAATAAAATAGTGGGAGAACCTTTAGACTAAAGTCCAAGTTTTTAGGCTTATAATGATTCATATACAATAGGTCATTATTCTTTATTAAGGCGAAATCCTAATTGCTCCTATCATTGTTAGATAGTGAAGACTTATAGACCCAACTTCGATAATCAGCATCGAAAGTTGTATATTGGTTCAGTAGTACGAATGGATTCATATTGGGGTTTCTGAGCTCAGTCAAAATAATTAGTCCAAGGTTAACCCAAATCAGGCATAGTACTTTTAATGTCTGAAATAGGATCATAGGAAGAAGATTTGTCTTACTTTCCTTGACCACAACAGGCTGAATAAGAGGAAGGAGCAAAAGTTGTTCATTAAAGACGTTATACGATAACACCTTAAAACTTCTTTGTATATAATTCTACTACCTGGGTATTAGATACCAGTGGTTTTATGCAATTCGTTGCAAGGACTTAAGGTAAGTGGAATGTAAACATTCTAGTTAGATTATGTCATGGATGTCTATGTTTGGCATTACAAGCTTAGTCATATTGACAAGAACAAGATAAACGGATTAACTTGAGAGGAAAACCTCGATATCAATGATTGTGAATCATTGATAGCTTGTGAATCTTGCCTTCTTGGAAAGATGACAAAATGACCTTTTACTGAAAAAGGTGAAAGAGCCGAAAAAGTTCTAAGTTTCATACATAGTAATGTATGTGGACCTTGAACTTAAGTGCCAAAGGAAGACATTAATATTTCATTACAAACAACCTATCTAGGCATGGGTATGTCTGGGATGAATCATTTGAAATATTCAAATAATTCAATAATGAAAAAGAAAAACAAACTAGATAAGATATTAAAACTATTCGATCAGATTGAGGAGGTAAATACTTATCCAGTGAGTTTGTGACATATCTAGGAGAGAATAGGATTCTCTCTCAGTGGATTTCTTTTCAAAATATAGTGTATCTAAAAGAAGAAATTGAACTTTGTTAGATATGGTTCAATCCACAATAGGATATACTTGTCTGCCTATTGCAGGATTGTGCTCTTGTGACTATTTTTTTACTTTGAAAATTTATATCAAGTTAATCTGTTGCATTGATTTTATATGGGATATGGATCGGGCATAGACCTAGACTCTTCACTTTCGAATTTGGAGTTGATCAGCCTATGTCATATATTTGCACACAAATAAACTTGGATCCTAGTTCAATAAGTGTTTAAGGGTTATTAATTCTGCTATGCTAAAGAACATAAGATGTTCATCAGCAGTAGGGCATTCCTTTTGGAAAGGAGTTCCTCAGAGAAAGAACTGATGCCTATCAAGTTGAACTTGTAAAAGTTTAATTGGTAGAAAAGAACCGACGTTATCTAATAAACCTATAGAATCAAATTTGATCAGATCAAATCGAAAGCCCATTAAATTGTCACCTTTAAGGAGAACCGATAGAGTACCGTACTAACTAGATAGATACTTCAGTGTCTAGATCTAGGATGGCGACCATTTTGAGCTCGATGAGAACAACAAGAATTTGATCACCTATAAAGATACAATGTAGTGGCCTGATTCTGAGAAGTGGCTTGGAGCCATATGATCCAAATTGAAGTCTATAAAAATCAATAGTGTATGGACACTAGTTGATCACTTGAAGGGATAAAACCCATTGGATGTGAATAGATTTTTAATAGGATCAGAGTAGCACAGATGGAAAGGTAAGGACCTATAAAGCCCATCTAAGTATCATCTCAGAGTTTGAACATACGTTCTGAATGTATATCTTAGTTATGAACAAAGACAAACCCTACACTTATTATTGGGCAAAATGTTTTGTAGTTTTATTTCTTGTGATGTTTGAGGATGAAATTCTCGTAATCCGAAATAGCATTCCAACATTGCAAGGAATAAAGATTTAGCTGTCATCTTATTTATCCATGTACGAGATTAGACATGGTATACTCACTAGAGGTAGTGAGCAGATACTAGTCTGATCCATGTAAGAGCCACTGGAGGATTGTATAGACATTCCCTAAGTATTTAAAAAATACTAAGGTCCAATAACTCAAATATGAAAGTACTGATTTAAAATATATGGATGTTTTGATTTCAGTCAGAATAAGATGACAACAAGAGAATGTCGACTAATACCCTAATTGTACGAGCAATCTACTGGAAAGATTCCAAGCATGATACTTTAGCCTATTCAGTTAATGATGTAGAGTACATCGTGGCATATGATGCTATCATGTAAGCTGTGTAGTTACTGAGATTCATTAGTAGGTTGGAAGTGGCACCCTCCACCCATGGTCTAGTCCTATCATTGCACTGGAGCCATAGCTCAGGCTAAAGAATTGAAGGACCAGCATATTCTGCATCATTTTCATCTTAGATATTTAATCTGGATGATGTAGATCTTTAGAAGATCGATGTAAAAGAAGAACTTGACCGACCCATTTGCTAAGACCTCGGAACTAAGAAGTTCTACGAACTTAAGTGGAAGATAGGATATTTGATATCATTCTGATTGACTTTAGTCCAAGTAGGAGTTGTTGGAAAATATGTCCTAAAGCCAATCATCTAAGTAGTAGATGATTGAAATTAGTCTATGAAGTATCTAATAATAATAGTAATTTAGCTATTTCATCATAAAAGTTCTATCTTTCTTAAATAAACTTCTAAATTATCATGAAGTCCTTAGAACCACAATCAATCGATAAAGGAGAATTTATCGGATGGTTGTTTAATTGTTCATGATGAAATGATAAGTTATTAATCAGGATGATAACTTATCAAGTGTAGGTCGCTGTATGCCATATGCATTGATTGTCCTCATAACCAAGTGGTGTGGAGATACTGGTATGGCATCCAGGTGAGATTTAGGAGTACATCTGCACTGAACATGACCAATGTAGCACTCTACTATCAAGAATAGCTAGCTAAGACCAATAGGTATAAGTGTGCCTCCGACCTAAGATCGCAATGGTGACTTGCGAGCAACTCACTATACTTTGGTGCTGGACTGCCTGTATTTCTAATATAGGGGACGAAAGGTTTTTGGGTCAAGTACTTGTAGAGTCAGTGTGTGAGTCAAGATAAGATTGACCACTTTTGATTAACTTCAGGAAGAGAATGTCTCACTATGTTTTAATTTAGCGAAACCTAGATCTGGGTAATCCTCATGAGGTATCACGAAATTTGCAAAATTTTGAGACATAATAGAGATGACTTGTATGAGTATTTGACAACATACTCAAAGTTGTCTTGAGCATTATTGGTCATAGGGATGAATTTTATGGTAACCATGGGCCAGGGTTCTAAGAATATTGCTTTGCATATATTCGACCTATCCAGACATTGGGAACCATTGCTAAATGGTAACATCGACTGGTACAGGAATTGGTTTCTATGCTACTAGCTTAGGTTCGAACCTATGGGATCATACATATTAGAGCTTGTAACCTAATCGGATGGTTAATCAATGATTGAGAATCGTTTCGAGGTCAAACATTCAATACAATTGATGTTTGACCTAATGCAAGTGTTGCAACAGGATCGATTAGCAATTGAATTGCTAATTAGCTTAATTTGATTGAGCAATTAGACTGAGATTAAGTCTAGTTGAATTAAATTTAATTAAAATTAGTTTAAATTTAATTAGATTAAGTCTAATTGATTTATTAGATAAGCCAATTGCAAGAGAAGAATAATTCCTTGTTTGACTAGGATTTGGGTGCACCTAATTGACTTAGGATTTAAATCAGATTTAAATCTTGATTTAATCGATTTAATTGAGCTCCTAGTTGGACTAGGATCATACTTAATTGGTTTGTATTTAATCTAATTTAAATGAGATTTAAATTTGGTTTAAATCTATTTTGACCCTATCAAACAAGAGGAGTTCCAGTTGGACTAGGACTCTCTCTCTTTAACTTGCGCCTAAGAAAGCCCACACCATATTTTAATTCTAAATTTTTTTCTATGATTTTTACACCTAAGAAATGATTTTCGATACCCCATTATCTTAGAAATAGGATTTAAATTTGATTTGGTCAAAATTAGAAGGAAGTTGGAAATTGTTTCCTACTTGGAAGAGTCCTCTTTGACCAAAACTCTTCCCTCCTCTTGTGCACCCACTTTCCCCATGCCTCCAATATTTTTTCTACCCTTTCTCCCTTTCTTTTGGGCATTGGTTTTTTGTTTCACACACAAAAAATCAAGGGAGAGGTGGTCAAGAGTTGGACACCCCATAGAAGTCCTCCTTTGACTAGGTTTTGACCTAGTTTTGCAATATAAAGGGGATGCCTCTTTCCTTGACCATAGAGGATATGAAAAATCCTAGAAAAATAATAAAAAATTAGAAGAAAAGGAGGAGAAGGTGTGGAGGATTTTTGGTGCCATGATTTATGGAGAAGGGCCCTCAATTAAGACATCAAAGGTTGATATCTTGAAGAGACAAGGTAAGAGAAGATTGTCTTCTCTTATATTTTTCTTTTATGTTTTTCTCTTTCTATTTTCATTTATTATTTTTTTTATGATAAAGATCTAAGAGAGAGAGAGAGTCTGAGGGTGTGGGATCTATGCTCTAAGATGTTGGGGCATGGCGATCATTTTTGGACATGATCTGATCATATCCTGATACGAGAAGAAGAGAAGAAGGTCTTCTCTTAGGGTTTCGTTTAGAGCCCTTCTTCTCAATTTTATTTATGAGATTTTTATGATAAAATTTTGAGGGTATGATATCTAAAAAATTAGAAAAAAATTCAGAGGAGAAGGTCTCCTCTGAACCTAGCATAATAGATGTTTTTAGGACATCAACCGTTGACATCCTAAAGGAGAAGATTTATCTTCTCCTAGGATTTTCTCATATGTATTTATTTCTAATTTATGGAAGATCCAAGGGTTGGATTTCTCCCTTATTCTTTCTCATGTTCTTCATCTCTTGGAGAGTCCAAGAGATCTGAAGAACATATATTTGATTAACCATCAGAAGGGATCCACAAGAAACTAGCACTTCGAGCGGATCTTCATTCGATGAACCTCCAATCTATGTTGCAGGTTCGTGTGGATCACTTGTAAAGGCCGGATGCATGTGCGGCTCCAAAAGCAACAACGGATTCATCTGTTGAGTTCTCAACCCACACAAAGGTAAGAGATCGGATCTCTTGGTGACCTAGATGCGATTTAGGATTAGATCTAAAATTATTCTAGATCTAGGTATTGATGTGATCAATACCACTCATGATTAATTTAATTTTAGATTTTTATTTACATCATAACATGTTATAGATCCTTGATGTAGGATTTTGTAATTTGATTACATGCATGTTGTAGATTAAATAGTTTAATCTATGTCTTTCGCTGCTCTACATTTTGAAAAAATTTTGAAATCTATGCATGAAACCCTACATGTTTTCTATCACCTGCCTCTCATCACCACCATAGCACCATTGGAGATATTAAGAACTCCACTCCTAGCTTGACTGCTGATGCTGTAACCACTCCACTCCAAATAGCCTAGTGACATGAGATATTTCTTCAAATCTAAGATGTGCTTCACATTTGTAAGGGTCTGCACCATCTCATGAAACATCCTCACCCGAGTACTCCTAATACCAATGACTCTACATGGGTGATCATCTCCAAGCATCATGCTTTCCTCATCAATCTTGGTGTATAAAACAAATCAAGATCAGTTTCGGGTATAGTGATACGAATAGGCTGAATCCAAGATCCATATATCTATGTATTTTCTATGACCATATGATACAACTAAGAGATCATCCTTCGTCTCACTATCAGCCACCATACTTAGCGCATCATATCCACTCTTCTCTCCTTTGATATTCTTCCACTGTGGGCAATCATGTCTAAAATCCTCGATCTCATTGCACTTATAGCACCTGGCTTTTTTCCTATTCTTGCTCTTCTAGGATTTTGACCATTCTCTTGTGTTGGGGATAAACCCCGCTCCTGTCGAAGTCCAGCTCGATGCTCAGCCTAATGCAACCGGTAGCCATGGAAGAGCTTCAACAGATGAGTTTTAGCCAAACTCCTAGCCCCTGCCGAACTTCTTCAGCTGGCCGAACTCCGCAGAACTCCTTCAGTCGACCTGATCTTTGCCCAACTTCTTCAGCCTATCGAGCTCCTCAGCGGTCGAGCTCTAGTCGGACTCCCACAAGAGCCAAACTCCCTCCGTGCCCCTCTAGCCAGATGCCTATAGGAGCCGAACTCCTTCCGAGCTTCCCCTTTAGAAGTCCGAACTCCTTTGGAATCGATATATGCCAAAGTCTACCAACCAACGCCCACTTTTTCAGAGCTACGCCCATTAAATCTCAATGAACGGTCACCATCAGTTTGTTGTAGGTGACAGCGATCCGCTACTAGGCAGTGATGGCTATCACCATCAATCTATGATAGGCAGCACTACAGATGGTGCCTTCCTCCATGACTGACCCTATCAGACCTCGAGCGGCTCGCTATCAGACAGCTGCAGCTGTCACCATCAAGCTCTGCCTATAAAAAGGGACCCTCCAGATATGCTAACTCTAAGCTCTAAGCTCTCTTCTCCTCTAAACTCTGCCAAACTCATTCTAGAGTACTCTATTTCTGTTGGCCAGAGGAGCTGATTTGATCGTTGGAGAGTCCTGCCAGAGCCACCCCCCACCGACTCCGGACGAGACTTTATTTTATACGTCACCGACAGCGATCTCATCCTCCTCCACTCCAGCTGGATCCGACGACAACCAGATTCTACACCAACAGATTTGGTGCTAGAAGGAGGGCCCCTCTATTCTTGAGGCTCCCTTGTTCTTAAAGGAGTGCTCAGCAATGATCTCTCTCCAGAGATCTCCCTCATTCCTCTCCAGAGTTCTTTCCCAAAAAAAAATGCCTTCCAGGAGAGCTTCGACCCGACGATCGACGACCTCCGCAGCCCGATCCCATCTACATCCATCTGCTCCTGCTTTAGTCCTAGAAACTCAGGTTCCACCTATACCCATGGTAGATGTGGAGCAGTTCAACCTGCCTGTCTAGCAGATTCGTGGCCTCACAGAGGCAATGCAGGTCATGCAGCAGCCTCCAGTGGCGACTCCACCAGGAAACCCACCATCAGGATGTTAGGAACTGACCCCAAGGAAGAGTACTTGGGCCGGCATACCCATCACCCTTGGGAAGGAAAAACAGAGAGTCGAGGATCCATGTTCGGATCAGAGTTCTCCTCTGGAGGAGATCTTTCTCATTTGTAGCTGGAAGCCTCCCAAGATCTACAACCAAGATGATGCCCTCGATCACAAACTATGGAAGATGGATCGATGGATTGAAGAGCATGGCCACGTCACCCCGGCTCATCATGCCAACGTCCACACTGATCCTCCTTTCTCCCTCCAAATTATGCAAGAGTCCATCCCGCCGAACTTCAAGCTCCCTCAATTCAAAAGCTACGATGGAACTTCTGATCTAGTTGATCATCTAGAGGCCTTCCAAATCATGATGCTACTCCATGGTGCTTTAGATGCCATACTGTGCCGAGCCTTCCCATCTACCTTAAAGAGAGCAGCGAGAAACTGGTACTCGATGTTGAAGTCGGATACGATCTTTTCTTTTGACTAGATGAGCCATCAGATCATGGCTCACTTCATCAGCAGCCGATGTCCATGCCGAAGTTTGAATTCCCTGATGAATGTTGAGCAGAAGCAGGAAGAATCCATCCAGACTTATGTCATCCGATTTAATGCCACAGCATTGGAGGTCCGAGACCTAGATCAGTCCGTTACGATGGCTGCGCTCAAGGATGGCCTTCAGAAGAATGACTTGCTGTTCTCTCTAGAGAAGAAGTATCCCAGGGACTTTGTCAATCTGCTGGCTCGAGCCAAAGGTTATGCCCAAGCTGAAGAGACCTTCAGGGCCAAGGATGATAAAGGAAAGTCGAGTGATTGTCGATCGCATTCCCAGACTCCTTCTGGGCATAGGTGAGTCCGAACTCCCCCTCGGACCCGGGAGCATGAAAGCCCCAATGAAAAGGCGTGAAGAAGTCCTCCCCTCCAGGAGCTAGAACCACCAATGAGGGAGGAACGATAGGAGATCAATCGCCTCCTAGCATCAAAGCCAACAAAAGCTTGCTCCGAATTGAGATGGCCAACATAAGATAGAGGACTTACCACCCAAGGAAACTCGAAGGAACAACGCCCCTACGACCCTAAAGCATAGAAAATCTGAGGGTGTGTTGCCAGTAAGTTCCCTTCGGTAAAATTCTTCCATTTCAATAATATTATTTTTGGGTGCAAAAACTATGTGATAATAGGGAAGAAGCAGTCAATAGTGGCCGTATTAGGAATAGGAGTAGAACCTCATCCTAACATGAGCAGGTCAAAGACCTTCAACCTCGGCCGCTTGGGATAAGATCTCCTCCGAGGCAACCTTAGCTACAGGAGATAAGATCTCCCCCGAGGGTCTAGGCTGACCTCGACTGCAGGAGATAAGATCTCTTCCAAGCGTCTGCATCAACCACGGTTGTAAGAGATAAGATCTCCTCCGAGGATCCGAGCTGACCTCGACTGTCAGAGATGAGATCTCCTCCAAGCATTCGTATCAACCTCAGCTGCAGGAGATAAGATCTCCTTCGAGCACCCGTATCAACCTCGATTGTAGGAGATAAGATCTCCCCTAAGGGTCTGGGCCAACCTCGGCTGTAGGAGATAAGATCTCCCCTAAGCGCCCGCATCAACCTTGGCTGCACGAGATAAGATCTACCCCAAGGTTCCGGGCCGACCTCGACTGCAGAAGATGAGATCTTTCCTGAGCGTCCGTATCAACCTCGACTGTAGGAGATAAGATCTCCTCCGAGCATCCGTATCAACCTCGGTTGTAGGAGATAAGATCTCCTCCGAGCAGTAACCTCAAGCTGTAGGAGATAAGATCTCCCCCGAGCGTCCATATCAATCTCTGCTGTAGGAGATAAAGATCTCCCTCGAGGCAACCACGACCGTAGGAGATAAGATCTCCCCAAGGGTCTAGGCCAACCTCAGCTGTAGGAGATATAAGATCTCCCCCGAGCATCCGCATTCAACCTCGACTATATAGGAGATAAGATCTCTTCCGAGGATCCAGGCCAACCTCGACTGTAGGAGATAAGATCTCCTCCGAGCGCTCGCAAACAATCTCGATCGCAAGAGATAAGATCTCCCACGAGGCGTCCGAGCCAACCTCGACTATAGGAGATAAGATCTCTCCCGAGCATCCGCATCAATCTCGACTACAGGAGATAAGATCCGCTCGAGTAGGCAACCTCGGGTGCAAGAGATAAGATCTCCCCCGAGGGTCCAGGCTGATCTCGACTGTAGGAGATGAGATCTCCCCTGAGCGCCCGCATCAACCTCAGCTGCAGGAGAGAAGATCTCCCCCGAGGGTCCAAGCCATCCTCGACTGCAGAAGATAAGATCTCCCCCGAGCACCCGCATCAATCTCGGTTGTCGGAGATAAGATCTCCCTCGAGGGATCTGGGCCAACCTCAGCTGCAGAAGATAAGATCTCCCTCTAGCGCTCTCATCAACCTCAGTTGTAGGAGATAAGATCTCCCCCAAGAAGCAACCTCAGCTGTAGGAGATAAGACCTCCCCCAAAGGGTCCGGGCCAACCTCAGCTATAGGAGATAAGATCTCCCCCGAGCACCCGCAACAACCTTGACTGGAGATAAGATCTCCCCCGAGGGTTCGGGCCAACCTCAGCTGCAGGAGATAAGATCTCCCCGAGGCAACCTCGACTGAAGGAGATAAGATCTCCCCTGAGCAACCTCGACTACAGGAGATAAGATCTTTCTGAGTGACCGTGTCAACCTCGGCTAGAGATAAGATCTCTTCCAAGCGCCCTAGTCAACCTCGGCCAAAGATGGGATGTCTCCCGAGCAATCGAGTCAATCTTGGCCAGAGATAAGATCTCTCTCGAGCATCCACGTCAACCTCGATCAAAGATAAGATCTCTTCCGAGCGCCCGTATCAACCTCGACCATAGGAGATAAGATCTCCCCCGAGCAGTTGCAGAAGATAAGATCTCCTCCGAGTCAACCTCGGCTGCAAGAGATAGGATCTCTCCTGAGTTAGCCTCAGTTGCTGGGGACAATATTGCCCCCGAGGAGCTCAACCTCTAACCTTAGTCGTAGGAGACGTGGTCTACTTCAACCTCGACTGGTGATGAGATCTTCCCTGAGCTTCAACTTCAGCATCAACTTTGATCGGAGATGAGATCTCCCCCTAGCTTCAACTCTAATTGGCACAAGGCCCTGGAGAAAACTTCAGCAGTCACCTTTTCTGTGGTCCCTTCGAGTTTCAAACTCAAGAGTGGGGGGGACTATTGTTGGGGATAAACCCCACTCCTGCCGAAGTCCAGCTCGATGCTTAGCCTAATGCAACCGATAGCCATGGAAGAGCTTCAGCGGATGAGTTTTAACCGAACTCCTGGCCCCTACCAAACTCCTTCAGCCTGCCTGGCCCCTACCAAACTCCTTCAGTCGATCGAACTCCATAGAACTCCTTCAGTCGGCCTGGTCTTTGCCAAACTTCTTCAGCCTATCGAGCTTCTCAGCGGTTGAGCTTCAGTCAGACTTTCGTAAGGGCCGAACTCCCTCTGTGCCTCTCTAGTCGGATGCCTATGGGAGCCGAACTCCTTCTGAGCTTCTCCTTTAGAAGTTTGAACTTCTCTGGAATCGATATATACCAAAGTTCACTAACCAACGCCCACTTTGTCAGAGCTACGGTCATTAAATCTCGATGAACGGTCACCATCAGTCTACTGAGGTGATAGCAATCCGCTACTAGATGGCGATGGCTGTCACCATCAATCTATGATAGGCAGTGCTGCAGATGGTGCCTTCCTCCATGTCTGACCCCATCAGACCTCGAGTGGCTCACTATCAGGCAGCTGTAGCTATCACCATCAAGCTCCACCTATAAAAAGGGACCCTCCAGATATGCTAACTCTAAGCTCTAAGCTCTCCTCTCCTCCTTTAAACTCTATCGAACTCATTCTAGAGCACTCCATTTTTGTTGGCCAGAGGAGCTGACTTGATCGTCGGAGGGTCCTGCCGGAGTCAGCCCCCATCGATTTTGGATGAAACTTTATTTTACAAATCACCGACGGCGATCTCATCCTCCTCCACTCCAGTTGGATTCGGCGACAACCAAATTCTGCACCAATACCTTGATTTGCCTCCCTCTTTTGATCTTCTAGGTCTCTCTCCCATGGTAAGCTCTCCTGGGGAACATGTTCCTTTGTCAACTTCTCCCACTGTTCATTGGTTTGCAGCACTGAGTTTGTGTCTTCATACTCTAAGATTTTCTTGCCATGAAGCAGCATCATCATCAATGGATCATAGGATGAGGACAATGAGCATAACAGAAGCAACGACTTATCTTCTTCCTCCATCTTCAATCCAATATTCAGCAACTCATTGCACATCTAGTCGAACTTCTAGAAGTGACCCAAGATATCTTCACCTTCCTGCATCTGAAGGCTGTACAATCTCTTTTTTAATATTAGTGTACATATTTTTTTTCATATACATGGTATGCAACTTCGACCACAAACCTCTTGGGGTCCTCTTCTCTAAGATTGAATAAAGTGCCACATCTACCAAGCATCCTTTGATCACAGAGCAAGCCTTCTTTTTTAGGAACATCCATTGATGATTCGACATTCCTTCAGGCTTCTCTTCTATCACCTGATCTAAGTCAGCTTGAACTAGGAGATCTTCCATCCGAACTTTCTACATGAAAAAGTTTTTTTTTCCATCGAACTTCTTAAAATCAACTTTCACATTCTTCCCATGGCTGGATCCAAGCCAGACTGCAACACAAAATCTAAGGGATTCGAGAAATACCTTGATAGGACCTTGCTAAATTTACAGTGCCTAAAGATCTTCAACTTTCTAGCATCTTCTCCTCCTTCCACATAACTCAAGCTCTGATACCACTTGTTATGAATTTGTTCCTAGACCTGTGAAAATTCTTATACCTTCTACCAACCTCTTAGAAGCGAGTTGGAGATGATAACAAGTGAGGATGAAAGATCAAATGACTGGTAGTTTGGATGGTGGTAGAGAGAGAGAGAGAGAGAAGGAAGCTAAGGTTTCGAGAAGAAAAGGAATTTCTATTCCTCTTGTCAAAAAATTACATATACAAAGTGTATATATGCATCTTGAGCCAACAAGACTCAATCCTAAAAGACTCTCCTAGGCTAATCCATACATGAAAGCACTCACCCAAGCTCATGTACACTCATGTCTTGCATGCTCTCATCTCTTGGCCTAAAAACCTAGCCCAATATAAAAATTAGCTATCTTACAACCTCTCAAACTAGGTTTTATGATCCCTTGGATTAAACCCAATCCATGATCAAATAGAAAACCCCATGCTCATCTATCCATCTTTTCGAGCTGGCTCGACTACCTGTTAAGCCATAGAATTTTGAAACATGTTCTTTATTTGCCTAAGGGAGCTAGCTCGATCTCGATCCAAGCTGGTTTGATCTCAGCCCGAGCTGGCTTGACCTGTATCCAAGCTAGCTCGATAGAGTACCAACCTCTTATCTTGGCTGATATAACTTTGATTGACCCTAGCCTTTAGGAGCCACCATCTTGACTCCTTCATGGTCTCCTAAGTTTTTGGAGCACCATCCTTACTCTTTCAGACTCAACTATCAGGAGTCGACATAAAGCTTTCGAGAGTTGACTCGAGACCAAGTAGGGGTTAACTCGAAGTTAAACTAAAAATTATGCCTATCTATCCCATCTGAGAGAGTCAACTCAACAAAAGTATGGGTTAATTCATAGACCATGCCATTTGAATTTTATATACCAGAGTCAACTCTTTGAATCTTGGAGTTAGGGGTGTAAAAAATTTCATTCAAATCGCCTAAACCACCCAACTAGACCCAAATATAACCAAATATGGTGGTTTGGTAGTTTAACTAGTTTGGTTCGATTGAATAAAATAGAAAAATCAAAATTTTGGTTCGGTTGTTGGTTTATTGATTTATGTGACCTGCTGAAATCAAATGAACTAATAAATTGCAATTAAAATGACATCATTTCATATATTTATGTATACACCCATGTTACATGTTTTACATTCCCATCTCTTAGAATACCCTAAGTCCCTCACTTTCATTTTTCCCACTCATGACCCCTCTCGAGGACTTTCCAACTTCTCAATTCTCTCTCTTTGCCTCTGTCCCCTCTCCCCCGTCTCTTCAATTTTTATAACCTACTATCGCTGATTTTCTCCTAGTGTTAGGTAAATGAGCTTCTCTAATTAGGATTCTTTGCAATTAGTGGTTTTAGTTTACCATATGAAAATAGCCATTAGCCATATTCTATAGATTTATAGGTACTTTTTAACATATTTATTATTTTTGAGTAGATTATTGATTTTGATTTTTCTTAACTTGGAATTTCTTGCTTGTATCATATTTCCAATAATCTAGGGTTTTGGAGTACATTTCAATCAAGTCATATTTTGTTGGACTTTCTTTTACTTTTGTTAATCTAGATTCTTTCTACTTGTTATATTCTTGTTTTCATTCCTTTCTTTGTAATCTACTTGCACAATTTTTTTCTCTACCCATCTAAAATTGAAAAAAAACTAAAGGATAATGGGTTATGCTTATTAGTTAATAATAAGTTGTTCATCATTATTACATAAAGTTCCACCAAAGTAAGTATATAAAAAAAAAAAATCTATAGTTGGATGTGTTGAGAAATGTATCCCAAAGCCAATCATCTAAGTTATAGATGGTTGTGCTCATTCTAAATATATAAGAATGCTAAATGAATAAAAGTTATTTTGACTTTTTCATCATATTGTGTACATCTTCTAATGAACTTCTTTGTTGTGATGAATTTTTTAGAACTATTTTAAGTTGATAAAGAAAGATTTATCATTTAATCCTTAAAATTATTTATGACCAAATGATATCTATTACGAGGATGAAAGCTATATTAAGTGTAGGTCATTGTGTGCTATATAAATTGATTGTCCTCTTAACTAAGGAGTGTGAAGATACTGGTATGGTATACATGTGAGATATAGGAGTATATCTACACTAAACATGACCATTCCAGAGCACTCTACTACCAAGAGTATTTTCGAGAGCTATAGGTATAAATATTTCTCAAATCAAGATCACCATGGTGACTTGCAAGCAACTCACTGTACTTTAGTGTCAGACTACTTGAATTTTTAATTTAATGATAGAAGATTTTTGGATGCAATCAAGTACTTATTAAGTCAATGCATGAGTCAAGATGGAATTGACCACTCCAAGTAAAATTGGAGATAGTGCATCACTATATTTCAATTTAGTAAAATCTCAACTGAGATAATCGATGTGATGGATTTGAAAGATTGAATTATAATATGGATGACTCATTTAGGATTGACAGTTAAATCCTAGATCATCCTTTGAGCATTTAGGATCAAAAGGATGAATTATACGATAATCATATTCTAGTAGGTTTTGGATGTTGCTTCACATACATTTGAACTATTTAGATGTTGGGTACCATTGTTAGATGGTCATTTTGATTAGTATAAAAATTTATTTCTATACTATCGGCTTAGATTCGAATCTATGGAGTAACACTCGAAAGAAGTACCTATCTAATCATGATGGCTGATCAAGAATCCTAATGAGTTGAAACTTTATGATTAGGAGTTTCACTAAACTAAAACTCCATCATTATTATTGGATTAATCAATAATTAGATTATTAATTAGCTTAATTTGATTGAGCAATGTAGTTTAGATTAAATGTAATTAAATTTGATTTAATTTAGTTTGACCTAATTAGGTTATGAGATGATCTAGTCACTAAGGAAGATTGATTCCTGATTTGATTAAGACTTAGACTCGATCAATTCTTAGTTTGATTAAAATTTAATTGAGTTGATTTGGTACCTAATTAGATTAGGTTTACTCTTATTTATTTGGGTCTAATTTGGTTGGAACCAAACAACAAAATTTAGAGTTCAAAAGGTTTGGACTTCTCCCTTGCGCCATCCATTTTCCCATGCTGACTTTTCTCCACACAAAAGTGAGTCTTGTGTGAAGATTTTTCATGCCCAAAAGAGTTTGGTCAGCCACTCTTAGAGCATTTTGGATTGGGATGAAGTTTGGTTGTAAGTTGAATTCAAATTTGATTTGAATATGACTTAAGATATGGATGAGATTTTGTGTGAATTTGATCCTAACTAAATCTTCTTATCTCATCCAAACTTCTTTTGGCCAACCACCATAAAAGTTATTATTTTTTGTGCAATAAAACATAAGGCTTCGATCATGAGAAAGGTTCTCTTGAGAAGGGGGTGTGAGATTGGGGTGGGTGAGATTGGGGTGGGTCTTCCTTGGCATGAGATCTTAGAGGAAAACTAGTTTTTCTTTGGGCAGAGTAAAACATAGATCTGATTTAGGGTTTTGTGTGAGGGAAAAATCAAAGAGAAAATTGGTTCTCCTCCTTTTGTATCCATCTTAACATCCTTCAATTGTTCCTTCTTCAGATTTGAAAGTGTTAAGAGGTTTGAAGAAGAAGGTCAAAATTAGATTAGCCTTCCAATGGTCTTCGTGTGTAAGGGTTGGTGGTGCTCCCAAGCCTTGGGAGGCCACCTGAGGAGTCTGGGTGTTATCTCTGGAAGACTAAGATAGGTGTGGTCCTAGGGCTAGAACAGGAGTTATCTTAGAGTGGAGGCGATGTTTAGGTCTCCACGTGCTCGAGGTCCAGGTGCTAAGGATCTTAAGGGGCTGATGCTGCGTGAAAGAGAAGAAGAAGTCATATAGGATAAAATTAAAAATTGGAATAAGTATTCGATAGTATGTCTCAAATCTACCTTTATTATTGCTGTGGTATGATCAATTGGGAGTAGTTGGTTAAAGATAGAGGCTGAGAGGATTAACGAGAAGGATTTTTTTTGGGATGGAAGATTTGGATGCATGATTTGCTGATCGATTTTAGTGGAAAGGCCAAGGTGTATGATGGTAGATAGGTAGGGAGTGCTAGAGTGCTACAGTAGCGCTTCTCTAGTGATGCAAGGCCAAGAAAGGCTCGACAGTGCAATAATCAAGGGAGGTATATCAATAGAAAACATCAGGGTTCTCTAGGAAGATAAACAGTGTGGGGCTATTTGATGGATGAAGAGAGGTTTTCCAAGAGATAATGATCAAAGAAAGTTTGAAAAAGTGGCTATGCATCCTTTAATTATAGGAAGGCAGAAAAATAGTCGGAGATGTATTCAACGGTTCGATTAGAGCATGAATTTATAGAGCCTTGGGGGTAATCAAGATGGATGATCCATGGAGGTCCAGCAGATTAGGATTGGGCAGTGGATCAAATTTCTTCTGCAGGAGCATCAGAAAGAGTCATGATTCAGGTAGAGGATGGTTTATGTATAGCAAGAGAGGACCCAGATATCTATAAGGAGGTAGTATAGAGATGAGGCAGAAAGCATTGGAGCGCTATAGTAGTGCTTTCCTAGAGGCATGGGGCTGAGAGAGGCTCGTCCGTGCAGCAGTCGAGGAAGGTATCTCAATAGAGAATTTTAGAAGGCATCTCAAAAAGATTAGGGGTAGGTCTCAGGGAGAGCTAGAAAATTTCAGGAGCCTTGAGATGAGATAGGTGGGTCTAAGCCTTGGATAGGATTTGAGCTATAGTTTCTCTGGGCACAACTGAAGCGATAGCTAGTATGGGGGCAAAAAAGAAGAAGGCTAGGATGGAATTTCCTAGGATTCAGTCACTAATTTTTAAAGAGTTGGATGAGCTCTTGAATTTTAGAGGTACCTGCAGGTTGCGGAGGTATCCAAGATAGATTCGAAGAGGGATGTAGAGTGCGGAGGATTCAAAGGAACAGTGATGGTGATGAGATGCAGTGGCAGGCTGAGCAGTATAGTGTTGGGTAGTTGGCCTCGAGGGACTCGAGTACAGAGTCAACTTCTATGGCATCAGATGGACTTCGGGTATAGGTGGAGCTCCGAATGATGGCTTCATAAGTGGAGAGAAAATCTGGCATGAGTTCAAAGTGGAGAAGTGCAGGAGGATCGATATCCTAGCACTAGCATCGATGACGCATAGTTTCAAATGGAGTGGCATGTGCAGGTGGACAAGCATAGCTCTGAGGAGATCGTGTCAGATGATACATCATGCACTAGTATAGAGATGCTGTAGCTTCTCCAGAAAAGTCTAGAGAAAGTGATGCAGCTGCTAAGTAGAAGGGATCCTACAAATCTAGGATGGTGCGAAGAAGCAAGCCAAAGTTTTTAAATATGGTGGAGATCATCCCAAAGGCATCAAAGGGTGCACAGCAGCTGAAAAGGATTGGCGAAGGCAATGTTTGCATGAGGGGCTGTTAGGGTGCACAACAATAGCGATATCATGTAAGAGGGCATTGCTAAGGGTTTGCAAAGGCTTAGGACACCAAGGTGGAGATTGTGAGGACTGGTGGTGCTCCTAAGCCTTGGGAGGCCATGGAACGAGTCAGAGTGTTGGCTCCAAAAGACTAGGATAGGTGTGGTCCTAGGGATAGGATAGGAGTTGTCCTTGGGTGGAGGTGTGTTTAGCCCTCCACAGACTTGAGGTCCAGGTGTTAAGAACCTTGAGGGGTTTGGTTGGTGCTTCGAAGATCTAGGTTTTCCGCAACATGGCATCAGAGTGGTACCATGAAATAATAATTGGTATCAGAGCTAGGTGATGCCATGGTGATGCTCCAACATCGTGCGATCTAGCAGTCCCAGGAGATTATATTAGCACAGAACTTCAAGTGGACAATCCATAGAGGCCAAACCTTATGTGGCTATAAGCAACCAACAAGACCTCAAATCCACAAGATTCAGATGTGGTGATCTGCTACCTGCACTTAGGTGATGAGTTTTGAACTTATACTCTTTGTAGATTAGATCTACTGCATGTTTTGATATGATCATGCATGCAGATTTTTTTATTTTCAGATACTATGTAATATATCATGTTATAGATTCTAGGGTAAGTGTTTCATATATGATCTTAAGCATGATGATTAGATTAAAATATTTAATCTTATATTTTTTACTAAAAAAATTTAAAAAATCATGTTTAAAATGCCTGCATATTTCCTTTAGGTTGATTATTGACTTGCATATATATTTAACTAGTGATTTCAGCTAGTATTGTCAATCATAAATTTGACATTCATTACGTAAAACAAATTCAAGTATTTTGAACATTAGTTAGTATTTGTGTTTTCTATCTTTTTTTTTTTCAAATGATAGTTATAATTTGTTATTTATGACTTTTATTACATTTTTTGCATTGTAGATGGCTACAACAAGTGATAAACCAACAACTACGAAGGGTTAACCAACCATAAATACAACTGAAGCTCAAGTGATTGGAACTATGCCTTCCCCTGAGAAAGGTAAGAGGAAGAGGGATGTTGATTCTAGAAAATGTTCAGCTATATGGGATCATTTTAGAAAATAAAAAGAGACATTCAGGGCATATTGCAATTACTGTGGATTGGATTATACATGTGACTGAAAAAAGTTAGGGACTAGTAATTTGTGGAATCATTTAGCTTACTATCAAGATGAACCTTTTCAAGAAGAGGATAAAAGTCAAAAAAACTCTTTATATGGAGCTTAAAAAGAGAAGTTAAATGGGATAGAAAACATTGGGGAGAATTATATGGTGAAGGCAGTGAGTTATAATCAAGAAGAGTATAGAAAAGCCCGTGCAAGTATGTTTATAATAGATGAGTTACAACTTTTAGGTTTATAGAAGGGGATGGATTTAGGAAATTTTGAATGGCCATGCAACCTCAATTTAAGGTGCCTTGTCACATTACTTTAGTAAATGACATTTTGCATCCATACTTTAAGGAGAAAGAAAAATTGAAATAAGCTATCAAGAATCATTGGCTTTCTTTAACTAAGATACTTGGACGTCAATCTAAAACATTAACTACTTATGTTTGATTGCTCGTTGGATAAATAGTGATTAGAACATTGATAAAAGGATATTAAACTTTTGTTAAGTTTCTGATTATAAGCGATCGACTATAGGGAAGATTGTTGAGAGTTGTTTGCTTGATTGGGGTGTGGATAAAATTCTTTGCTTAAGTGTTGATAATGCTACTTCTAATAATAATGTTATCAAGTACTTGAAAAGAACTAAATATTGGAAGAAAAATGTATTGGATTATCAATTTTTGCATGTTAGGTGTACTACTCATATAGTAAATCTTACTATTACTGAGGGATGGAAGGAACACAATGATTTGATTATCAAGATTTGTAATGCTATGAGGTTTGTGAGGTCCTCTCCTTCTAGGCTTGTTGCTTTTAAAAAGTGTGTAGAGAAGCAAAAAATTGAGACAAAAAACCTTGTTAGCTTAGATGTTCCAACTAGGTGGAATTCTATCTATTTGATGCTAGAGGTTGCTAAGAAATTTGAGAAGTTTTTGACCAGTTGGAGGAGGATGACTCAAGATATCTAGCTTACTTTGATGAAAATGAAGAGTCAAGTGATGAGAATGAGGGTAATGGGGAGAATGAGAGGGATAATAGAATGGTAAGGAGAAAAAAAAGGGGAAGGATAAAGGGAAGGAGAAGCCAAAGAAAAAAAAAGAATATCGGGCCATCTGATTTTCTAGATCAGGAGAAAGCTAGCGTCTTTGTCAAATTCTTGAAGGTGTTTTATACTATAACTTTGAGGATTGTGGGCACTTTGCACGCCACTTCTAATCAGTTGTTTCATCAAATTATCTCAATCTAGTCAATATTAGATAGCTTGAGTAAAAATGGAGATGTCTCATTACATGCTACGGCTAGTAACATGTTAGGAAAGTTTAACAAATATTGGGAGAATTTTGATAGTATCAATTTATTGCTTGATGTGGCTGTCATATTAGTATCATGCCCCCGACCCGAGAACTATGAGCCAAGGATTGTAGCAACCATCGCATACTTATGAATAACTCTCTCCATAAGCATACAAGTCATTCTAAGCATGATATTAATGCTTTATAGTGGAATTCATAATGAATTAAATCTAGAATTTAACTCATTAAAATCAACTTTAATCTCTTACAAAATTTTAATAATATTCAGAAAATCTTACATCAATTAAACCATAAATGATAATCTTGTAAAATATAATAATAAGTCTATATTTAAACTCAATTGATACTATTGACTCTCGTCTCTAAATTCACTCTCAAAGTAGTACCTACATCTATAATTAAGAATCTGAATCTATAAAATAAAAGAGAGATGATGAGCTTGACAGTCTAGTAAGTAATGAATATCTCAATTAAACATTTTAGATATTATCATAAGACACAATGTTCAAAAACAATCCCATGAATAAACATAAGAACATATTCATGCTTACTTATTTAAATCAAATATTTTCAAATATTCATATGCATACATAATTATAAATTTGATTTGAATTAAATAACGTATAACTTGGTAGCCTTAACTACGATCACACTTATTTCTATGATAGGATCAAAATAGAAACAGTAAGCTCAAATAGAGTACTAATGCATAACCTTCATTGGCAGGATCTGAAATCCAATGCACAATCTCCATTGCTAGGATCCAGAGTTCAATGCATAATCCCCATTTGCAAGGTCCAAAGTCCAATACATAATTTTCATTAGCAAGATCTCGAACATAGATAGGCCAAGAGCACAAAATTCAATCCATATGAAAGCACTTTTGCAAAATAATATATATCATAATTATAAATAATAAATCTATAAATCATAATATTTTAGAAATCTCAAATTTTCAAATGACTTTTCATTCAAAATATAGTTTCATAAATTATGCATACTTTAAAGATTAATTATTTATTTTTAAAATAAATTATAAAATATCTTGAGAAGATGGTTCAATACTTACCTTTGTAGAATACTGAATGGATGTATTCAATTAATCTCGAGAAAATTCTTTAAAACCTATTATTCAAAATATATTCTTCTATCAGTCCTAAGCCATAACTAATAAAAAAATCTTAAATTCCAACACCCTTATACAGCTGATAAAAGTGGTAGCATTCAACATCTCAATAGATCTAATCTAGGCAATTTTATCTAATATAATTAGAGTAGAAAATAGATGGTTCAATAGAGATTAATGATGATTAAATCTATTAGTATCTGATAAAGTTAAAGTGGAGGTTGGTACACCAATTAGCACTCAAGAATCAATTTGATCAATTAGCTTCATCTAATTAGGATCACTTAAAATATAATAATTTGATAGAGATTAACAAGGACCAAATCTTAAGATGCTCAACAAAAGCTCGGATGGTATGGATATGTTATCTAACTAACAGATTAGTTTAAAATTCCTTACTGGAATCAACTCAGATTCAAATCAACAAGAGAAATTAACTTGGTTTATAAATCACATAGATGTTGAGAATAATATCTCAAGATTCCATTCATAATAAGTCTAGAACAAGGTTCAAGATGACAAACGGAGTCCAATGAGCCCAAGAATAGCCCAAACGGAGTTCTGACGGAGAAGTTATGTGCAAAAAAAGATCAAAGCAGGATAGTGATTGCTTATCGTTACAAGAATAAATAAAAATTTAATTTAATTTTAATATTTAGAATATGGGTGTCGATTTTCTTGGAGATTGAAGGTTAAGTTACGTTCAATTTAATTAAAAATAGAATTCTAAATTTAGTTTTAAAGTAAAATTTTAAATAAGTAGTTTAAAGAGAGATCATTATATGTTTACCAAATTATAATAAAAAAATAAATATTTAATTAATTATGATTTTGTAATTACTTAAAAGTATTCAAGAATTTTGAATTCATCTCTAACAAAGTTGTGGTAATTCTTTTTAATGAAAGAATTTAATATTTTTAAGATTTTGGCTATGACTATATAACCTATTTTCTTTAGGCATGAACCATATCTTCCAATCACGATCCATCTCAATAGAATCATAAGCTATTCCATAGTTTAATTCTTAAAAATTGATATCATGACTTTTTATTGATTTTCTCTAATATAAACTATTGAATTGAGCATGGATTGTATCTCCCGATCACAGCCCATCTCCATAAATATAGTCTATTTAGATATTAATCAATAATAAATATGTTAATATTAGATCTCATGCATGGAGGATAAGAGTTAAGATTGGATAGGAGAACATGTTATTCATTGCATAAAAGAAATTACAAAAGGTAAAGAAAAAGAAAATACAACCCATGCTTGAAGACTGCATCTACTCTCCTAGAATCTCGATCTTTAGCTGCTCATGGTATGAAATTCTCTAGCTCTTGACATCTTCAGATCTCTCAAAATAAAAAAAAAATAAAGAAAAAATAAAGAAATAAAAAGAAAGAGAAAAGACTCTATTTGGAGAAGAAAGAAGAGAGAGGGGGAGAGAAGAGAGAGGCTTGGAGGGCTAATTGGAACCTAGAAGAGGCCTAGAAAGGCCCCTGTAGGCTGCTCCTCTGCTTTTGGCATAATAAGGTTTAAATTAAGGAAAATGGGAGTGTTTTGAGTCCTTCTCGGGGTCTGTTTTTAAGTTTGAATCGAATTAAAACTTGTTGGAGTCCTGGTCGTTAGATCAACATCTAAAGGCTCAAAATCCACTCAAAAATCACCGTTCAGGGCTTGGATCTCTTTCGGACCGTCACATTTCTTGTTCTAGCCATTTTTGATCATAGGATGGTGCTTGGGAACTATTAGTGACTTCCTGATCAAAATAGGAGCTCTCCCTTGCTATCCAATGCCGATTGGCTATGATTTCAGCCATCGGATCGCACATATAGCCCTACCTATGAGAGTTTGAATCAAAACTGACTTCCCTTGATCATTGGATTTCGATCAGGATGGCTCTCAACCATTGAATGGCGCATCACTGTGCTACTGGACCTCGTAGATCGACTGTTGTGAAGACCACGATGAATCCAAACATGCCACATCAACGAAAATGATGAACATAGCCCTGAATGCCGCAAGGTTTATTCCGTGGACCCTTTAAGGGTCCATGCCTACCATGCTGGCCATCGGTCTATGGTGGATAACATGGGAAAATGACATCATGGTGACATCATAGCTGAAGGGAAGTAGGCTGGCATGGATGCTATGGGCTGGGCCACGGTTGGTGCTCTGGCGCTGTGCTGGTTCTTGCCGGAGCGACCATTTCACCTGGTGGTCGGGCTTGTTTCCTCTAGACTGGCCGATTCAGCTGGCTGGTTTAATTTTTTTTAATTAAAACTTCTGGCATTCATATCTTTTTTATTTTAGCTCTGATTTTCATCAAATTTATTTTATTTTAATCTAAAAATTGAGCTCTTCACATTGATAATGCTTTCTCCTACAAAACATTAACAAAAGTATCAATTTTTAAAAAAATATTAATTAATATATATTTAAATATTTTATTTATAAATTTATGATAATTATCACATTCCTCAACTTAATTTTTACTTGTCATCAAGTAAAAAGAGAAAAATTAGAAATATATACTGACTTGATAGGATATGAAAGTTTCTTCAGGTCACCTTAAAGTCAGTTAATATGTAGTTAAAGATTTAAGAAATACATCATCGGATTATTAATTCTATCCTAAATAGTGGTTAAATGAAGAACATAAAATTTTAGAGCTTTTTTTTTGACCAATTCTCATCTTTTATCCTTTAAATCCTCTATCTTTAATATCGACTAAAGTTTTTTTTAAAGCTAGTGCAATTTTTTAACCTTTTAAGCTTTCTATCTGTCCCTTATAGCGAGCTTTGGATCAATGACTCCTAAACTAGTTGACTTTAGGACACAAGATGTAGAACACCCCCTTGGATTTACTAACTCAAGTTATATAGGCTACAGATTAAAACTAGTTATATAACAAGCTTCTTTATATTGCCTACTTTTTGATGCAAATAATATTGCTTAGACAACGGGACTTGATTACTCGATGGAAGACCAATGTTTAGAACTTACTTTTTATTTCTTTTTTTAAAAAAAAATTATAACTTTTTTCACTCATACCCATATAAAGTAGATTATTTATTGAATATAGGCTGAAAGAAGATTTTAGAATCACTCAAAAATTTATTTTATTCTAGACCTGACCATTTATTATATTTTCTTAATAATTTGGATCCTTAGTATTTCATAAATTATCTAGATCATTAATTAGTCATCGATTAAAATATCTAAAAACTTTAAATTGGCATGAAATCAGGTTTATAAGACTAATTATTACCATACTTAAGGACTTAATTAATTTATTTATCCTTCTCTCTAACTTAATTTCTAGTGTCCTCAATGGAGGAAGAAAAAATAGAGTGAGATAAATGACAAGATAATAATAAGGAAAGAGTTCACCTGACTTAATATGTTTCTTAGCTCGGTTTAGGGTTTTCTTTATTCTTCATTTAGTATGGATTTGTAGTTCTTCCCCCAACTTAGTCCTGAGAAAAAAGTAAACTAAAAATAAAAAAAAATGCAAAAGCTAAAGTTGGGTTGCCTCCCAGTGAGCGCTAAGTTTAACATCTTCAGTCAGACCCTATGAAGGAGTTTTAGGTATAAATAACTTTTAGCATATCCTTTAGAGTTCCGAAAAGATCAGGCCAATTAGGAGTTCTTTTCATTATGGCTAAAACATATTTTTGGAATACTTTTTGGTGATTAGATTTAGCCCTGATTAAAAGAGTATTCAAAGCAAGCATGTTATACCAGAATTTAAAATTATCATGGTAATTAGGAAAGAATTGTGTTTGATAGGCCGAAATCAAGGATGGTTTAGGAATTTCTTCAATTATAACCTAATCTACCATAATCCTATTCTTGGGTCTATTATATCTTGGCCTCAACTCTTCCTAATTTACATCATAGCACTTTTTTCAAATTAATTTTAAATTTACCTACATACATTTTTTTAATATTATAGATAAATTTTAGAGGCCATCCTCGAAAGTAGTGTCGAATATAAAAAAATCATTCATAAAATTATTATTCATTATTTCAGTAATATCCCATCCAATAGCTTTTTTTGTGCTTTTAGAACACCTATAAGTTGGTCTTCCTGGGTAGGTATCACTGGTAGTGTATCTGTAGGTATATCAAAAAGTGGCTTTAAATCTAAATCAATTTATGGCTCTAATAAGAGAGCTATTGATGGGCTAGGTGGTGGCTTAAATTTTTCAATCCATGATGGGATGATTTTAGGGTATGGTGTATTTACTTGATCACTAACTTCTATATTGTATCCATTTTCATCAAAATCATCCACCTCATAATGAGCCAAAAAAGGTTTTAATGAATTTTGGGGAAGAATTATGGGTGAAATTTCATCTAATGTGTTATCCACTTGTGGTTCTTAGGAGGTCTCTATTGATTTCATCATCTCATCAATTGGTCCTTTTTCATTAAAAGGATTGGGTGATTCTAAGGCACTTGGAAAAAGATCCATAGATAAGTAAGATGATGATGAAATTGGTTCATCCCACTATTCTGATTTTTTCCAGTACATTTTTGCCTTAGTTATATGGTCTAAGAGGATCCTTTTAGTTTTACAAGATTGTTCTATGACCATAGATAAAGAAGATGATGATGGAAATGGTTTTTCCCATCATTCTTGTTTTTTTTTATATTTTGCTACCTCAGTAATATGGTCTAAGAGGATCTTTTTAGTTATGCAAGGTTGCTCTCCGACTGCATCTTTCTCAAAAATTATATATGATTGTTCAGAAAAAGTTTTTGAGATATTAAAATTTCTAGCCAGGTATGGTCCCTTAGGTTCATTCTTGGGTTGATTAGGCAACTCTCTTTCCTTCTGCTATTTGAATATAAGCACTCGCTTCTCTAGTTCTTTAAAGATTTGCATAAGGTCATTTTGTGACTTTATCTTGACCTCTAAGCATTTTTCTAAAAAATTAAGCCTTTGGTCCTCTAGATTATTCAATGGTTGATTGGTAAATTCTAACTCATCTATTGCTTACTAAATTCTCTTCTCAAAAATTGACTCATTGTTATTTGGAGAAGACAGATATTATGGGTAGGGCATATCATAATAAGGTGCATCCATGAAAGTGGATCCTTGTGGCAGTGGGGTAACCACTCGTTGTGATTGCCACGAAATATTTGGTTGAGCCTCCCAACCTAGATTATAAGTATTAAAGTATGGATTATTTTCTGGTCTGTAGGCAATTTGGGTTTGATCTTGAAAAACCTACTCATACATATACTTAGAAAATTAGTATGGAAATTCACTCATATAACGGATTGGGGCTCGAATAAATTGCATAAACTTATTACGCAAGATGAAAAGATGGATATAAAGAGTTTTTGTTAGCTTCTAGATGATCTACTCTACTAGATAGCTCAACATAAAAATTTATCTTTGATAGTTATTTTATTTTATTTTATTTTATTATAAAAAATAAAGAAAAATGATAAGGAGAGAGAATTCTAAAGATGATAGCCTAGAGGATCCTGGATCTAAGGATGATGGAAGAGAGTGTTTTAATTAGGATTTGAATTATAAAGACAAACAAGTTAAGCAAGTATGGACTCTCTATTCTAGGGTTAACCTAGATCTAGACAGCTCCTAACTATTTCAAGATCATCTTCGAGCACTCCAAGCCCAAATTTGGCTAACTGACTCAGCCAGATAAGTGTAAGATATGGGAGGTTCTCTACTTGTTGCTTTTCTTAGACACTAATAGAGTTGACTAGGTCAGACAATGGAATCAATTGAAAACCACCTTCTTTAAACCACTTGCCTTACACACTGAGCAATTAACAAACCTGAATCTGGTCAAACTCTAGGGCTTTCTTATCTTAATGAGTTCAAATATCCAAGGACCAACATCTAATTGATTTGATATTAAGATCTGGATCAATGCAATATGAAGGATGGTGATTTATAAGCTAAGAAAGGATGATCAAATCCTCACTTTATCTGGTTTAAAGGATTGTTCCCTTAGAGTGTATTATGAATATGCTATGCAAACAAAACAAGATATCCAAACATGTTAAAAATTAATTTTATTTAATATTTATTATTATACTATATTAATTAAATATTGTGAGATGTCAGTGATTTTTTAGAATTTATGCTTTTATCTTTTTATAGTAATTTTTTTAATTTTTGATTCGTTTGGTTTTGCAAAAGAAAGTAAATTCAAGAGATTAAGTCTTAAGAGTAATAAATCGATCTAAACTATAGAAAGTAGAAATTAGCTATAAAAGATAGTAATAACTACATAAAATTAAAGAGTAATAAATATTTTTATTTTATTTATTTTACTTATTTTTATTTTTAAATTAATTAGTTATTTTTTAATTATTTGAAGCAACCATGCTACAATCTCCGACAATGGTGCCAAAAATTTGATTGCTTATCGTTACCATAATAAATAAAAATTAAATCTAATTTTAATATTTAGAATAGTGGTGAGTCAAGTTTCGATTTTTTCAGAGATTGAAGGCTAAGTTATGCTCAATTTAATTAAAAATAGAATTCTAAATTCAGTTTTAAAGCAAAAATTTAAATAAGTAGTTTAAAGAGAGATAATTTTGAGTTTAGCAAATTAAAATAAAAAGAAAGCAAACACTTAATTAATTAAAATTTTAGAATTAATTAAAGATATTCTAAAATTTTGAATTAATCTCTAATAGGGCTATGGTAATTCTTTTTAATGCAAAAATATAAAATTTTTAAGAATTTAGTTATGACTATAACCTATTTCTATTGGACATGAACTATATCTCCCAATCATGATCCATCCTAATAGAATCATAAGCCATTCAATACTTTAATTTTTTAAAATTGATAACATAGCTTTTTATTAATTTTCTCTAATCTAAACTATTAAATCGAGCATGAATTGTATCTCTTGATTACAACTCATCTTCATAAGTATAGTCTATTTAGATATTAATCAATAATAAGCATGTTAATATTAAATCTCATGCATGGAGGATAAGAGTTAAGATTGGATAGGAGAACATGTCATTCATTGCATAAAAAAAATTATAAAATATAAAGAAAAAAAATACAACCTATGCTTGAAGACTTGATGTACTCTCCTAGAATATCGATCTTTAGCTGCTCATGGTATGAAATTCTCTAGCTCCCGGTATCTTTAGATCTCTCAAAATAAAGAAAAGAAAAAGAAAAGAAATAAAAAGAAATAAAAAGGAAGAGAAAAGACTCTATTTGGAGAAGAAGAGAGAGGGAGAGAGAAGAGAGAGGCTTGGAGGGCTAATTAGAACCTAGAAGAGGCTTGGAAGGGCCCTTATAGGTTGCTCCTCTGCTTCTAGCATAATAGGTTTAAATAGAGAAAAATAGGGGTGTTTAGAGGCCTTCCCGAGGTTTGTTTTTGATTTTGAATTGAATTAAAACTTGTCGGAGTAGTCCTGGTTGTCAGATCGAGATCTAAAGGCTCAAAATCCACTCAAAAACCACCGTCCAAGGCTTGGATCTCTTCCAAACCATCAGATTCCCTAATCTGGCTATTTTTGGTCGTAGGATGGTGCCTAAGAACCACTGGCAATGTCCTGATCAAAATAGGAGCTCTCCCTTGCCATCCGATACCGACCAGCTATGATTTTAGCCATCAGATCATGCATATAGCCCTGCTTGTGAGAGTTTGAATCAAACCAACTTCCCTTGAGTGTTGGATTTCGACTGGGATGGCTCTCAACCATCTGATGGCACATCATTGTGCCACTGGACCCTGTAGACCGACTGCTATGAAGACCGTGAGGAATCCAAACATGCCATATCAGCAAAAATGATGAAAATTGCCCTAAACACTGCATGGTTTATTCCATGGACCTTTTAAGGGTCCACATCTGCTAGATATATGTGCCCTAGAAGCCAGAATTGGCTGACACTTGTAATACACTTCTAGGGGCAAAATTATAATTTTAATTATAATTAATAAAATGGGTTATTTTCTATCACACCTGTGTATTTAGTGTCTGTGATACATCCTTTGAGTTAATGGTAATGATAATTCATATTTTCAAGAGTTGAAAATTTAAGACATGAATAATCATTATTAACTCATAAACAGCTCCCGACCATAGGATCATCACGAGGATGGTGATTGATCCGGAAGGTTGGTGTACGATCGCTTCTCTTTAGTAGATGAGTCTTGAGTCTACGGTGTGGAGACACCGGAGCGAGAGTACAGGTACTCGTTAGAGAACGAGGGCACTGAGCGTGACCACCTCGAGTAGTCATTAGGAAGTCTACCTTCTCGTCAATGACTGACTCGATGCTGCAGTAGTGTGTCTGGTTCTTTGACCTGAGATGCATCGGCAGTTCACCTTGAGGGTGTTATAGTTTGACTACACCATTACTCGGTCTCCTAGCCATATGGAACCCTGAGGTGTATGTTGGCTGTGACATGTTCATTGTAGGAACTGGATTGCATCAAGATGGGATCTATCTACCTCGGTGGTAGAGGAGTAGCCCTATGATGATCATGAGAATCAAGTCCAAAAATCCATGGCCATGGTAGAGTGAAATAATAGAAAGAGTTTCTATTTAGATTTTCACATTGGACTCGAATCGAATGATTACATCATATGACAGAGACTAGGGTTTGACGAGTTTACCTTAACCCTAATCTGATCGGGGCTCAAGATAGAAGAACTTAATCACACAGGTAGCTGCACCAAGAGGTTCGCATTCAGCTCTGATGGGTTGCCACCATATACTGCTAGGTGTCACTGGTGGATTTTGGGAGCAATTAGAATGATTTAGATGATCGATCATTCTAGCTGTTCGAATCAGAAGAGTTCTGATCCATCGAAAGGAGTTTCGATGATGTCTATGATAGAGATCATGACATATCCCATTACCATACAGAACTGAACCTAACTGGGTCACACAAACAAGGGTTTGAATCTGGTGATCATCAATTGAACTGATCTAGTTCAATTGATCTGAATGAGATTCAATTAGGTTCAAGGAAATCGTGCTAGCACTCGATTGAACCTAACGTTCTTCTTTTACTATCACAAATAAGTTGTCCTGACTGAGCCAAAGGAGTTTGTGCTCAATCAGAGGCCTTCATATGGTCTAACTGGAGGTTGTCCAAGTTAGAGAAGGTTGTCTTATTTTATAAGACATGACCTGCCATTTTTGGTCACCTGCCATTTCTTGGTCCTTTGACTTTGGTCAAAAGTTGACCTTTGACTGGTCAAATGTTGACCATAGACACTTTGACTTTTGTCCACGTGTCATGCACCTATTGGAGAACTGGTGGGGGCCTGTCCCCCTGCCAGAACCTGGCAAGGAGGAGGGCGCACGCCACCCTAGGCGTGCGCCCAAGTTGGAGGCGCCTAGGAGTCCTTGTTGGACAAGGACTCCACCTCCCTTTTGGATTCCAATCAGAGTTCTACTAAGAATCCAGTTTGACTGGTCTTAGGCGCCCTCTAAGGAGGAATCCAGGGGTCTCTATTCCCACCAATCAGATTTAGATCTGATTTCACAAAGGGTTGTGATTGGTTGGGAGGAAGAGGAGTTGGATCACGCTTAGTCTATAAATAAGACCCTGCGCCCAACTCAGATTATAAGGTAATGCAATTAGAATAGAGATTTCCCACGCCCCAAGGCTGCCTCTCCCCTCTTCCTCCATGCCTAAACTTCTCCTCCTTCTCCTCTCCACGTCCAAAAGAGTTTTGGACTTAGGTTGGTGCATTCCAGATCAAAAGAAAGGCGATCAAAAGAAGAAGGCTGCACTGCTGCAAAGGACGACTGCTGATCTTCAAAAGGAGTTTTGAAGATCCTCCAGATCAGATCCAGATCTAATTTTTGGAGGTGTGATAGAGAAGAAGAGGATCTCTAGATCCAACCCAAGTGGATACCGGTAGAGGCCAGGCGCTTGCGTGGCTAAGATCCAGAACCTTCCACTGCAAACAGGATCATCAACAGGGTAATAGGATTACCCAGATCAGGTAAATTAAATTTGATTTAATTTATCTTTTAATTTTATTTTATTAAAATAATAAGAATCAGATCTAAAACATATCAAGATCTGATTGGGATCAAGAGAAAAATTTTTGAAATATATCTCTTGATCTGATCAGATCTGAACAAACCTGGACCGGGAAATCAGGATTTTCCTTCAACATCAATCGTGCTGGCCATCTATCTATGGTGGACTGCATGGGAAAATGACATCATGGTGACATCATGGCTAAAGGAAAGTGGGCTGGCGTGGGCGCTACGAGCTGGGCCATGATCGGTGGTCTGGTGCTGGGCCGGTTCACATGGCGATTGGGCCTATTTCCTCTGGACCGACCAGTTCAGTCGGCCAGTTTATTTTTTTTAATTAAAACTTCTAGTATTCATATCTTTTTCATTTTAGCTTCGATTTTCATCAAATTTATTTTATTTTAACCAAAAAATTAAGCTCTTCACACTAGTTATGGTTTTACTACAAAATATTAATAAAAGTATTAATTTTCTAAAATAAATATTAATTAATATATATTTAAATATTTTTATTTATAAATTTATGATAATTATCAGGTAACACAACCCTCGAGTCCATCGGAGAGGCCTACAGGCGATGCTGGCTAGTGGCAATGCAGCCTTGGCTAGCAGCATGTGGTGGTGCCAGGCCAACCATGTGCTGGGCCGGCCAGGCATGCGAGCATGCATGGGGGTGCATGTGGGCCGTGCGGGTGCCTAGGCCCATCGTGGAGCGTGATCCATGGTGGACCGCTAATTTATAGAGAAGCATGTGGACCAATAACCCATTTTCTTGATGTTTCATGTAGTACACAAAACTATTTCATGGACTGGTCACGATCCGATGGCTTAAAGAGGAGTCAGATATGATTCGATGGTTGGAGATTGATCTAGGCTGATCTCGAAGTATTTTGCATGATTCGATGGCTAAGAGAGCTACTGATTGCAATCAGACAACTGAGAAGCAATTCGAGCGGCATTGCAAACGGGCGGGGGACGGGACGCGCATCCCGTGGGCACCGCGCACGGGGATTGCGCAGCGGGGACACGAGTCCCGGGCCGCCCTGCCGCTGCGCACGGGCGGGCGGTCCGCGGGCAGGGAAGATGGGGCACGCACGGGCCGGCAGGGGGCACGGAAGCGCCAAGCACGGACGCCGCGGTGGGAAGGAAGGGGAGCAGAACGTCGGCAGCGCGCCCGAGGGCGGGCCCGGGCCGTGCGTCAGAGGCGCGCCCTACCACCCCGGAGGGGCATCCGGGCAAGCCCCACCCCGGGGGTTCCGAAGGACCGAGCGGCATTGCAAATGGGCGTTGGACGGGATCCGCGCCCCGTGGGCATGGCGCTCGGGACTTGCGCGGAGGGGACCCGAATCCCTGGCCGCCCCGCAGCTGCGCACGCCCGGGCGCGGCAGACCGGCGCACGCATGGTCCGACAGAGGGCAGGGAAGCTCGGCGCAGGGCCGGCGCGTTGCGGAGGCGCGGCGCAGAACGTCCGCAGGGCGCCCGCGGGAGGAACTCGGCCGTGCGACAGAGGCGACCCCTACCACCCCGACGGGGCACCCCGGCAAGTCCCACCCCGGGGGTTCCAAAGGACCGAGCGGCATTGCAAACGGGACGGTGCCGGGATGCGCGTCCCGTGGGCATGGCGATCGGGACCTGTGCAGCGGGGTCCCGAATCCCCTGTCGGACCGCCCGCGCGCTGCAGTGGGGCCCCCCAACACCCCGACGGGGCGTCCCGGCAATCCCAACCCCGGGGGTTCCAAAGGACCGAGCGGCATTGAAAAAGGGCGGGGGACGGGATGCGCGTCCCGTGGGCATGGCGCTCGGGACTTGCGCGGAGGGGACCCGAATCCCTGGCCAACCCACCGCTGCGCACGCCCGGGCGTGGCAGACCGGCCCACGCATGGTCCGACAGAGGGCTGGGAAGCTCGGCGCAGGGCCGGCGCGTTGCGGAGGAGCGGCGCGGAACGTCCGCAGGGCGCCCGCGGGCGGAGCTCGGCCGTGCGACAGAGGCGACCCCTACCACCCCGACGGGGCATCCCG
>QRFJ01001461.1:266970-298859 GCA_006176705.1 Cocos nucifera | reverse complement strand
GCCTCCCGGGTTGATTGTTCTCGGCTGGATACAGTGGCTCAGTTGCACCGGGAAGACGCAACCCATGTCTATTAGGCATTGGATGCTATGGGCTGAGGATGAGTTGGGCTCAATATTCCGGATACGGTGAGAGACCCAATTAGGAACCCAGTCTATGCAAATGGTGGGTCTGACTTAACTAAGGAGTGGATCAATATTCCGATCGCGTGAGATTCATGAAATAGAGGACCAAGTTTGGGTGCACCATGATTAGAGAATCATTGAACAAGAGTTGTTCACTCTTGGCTAACCCATCACCAATAACTGTTAGGTGAGGTGATGAGTCAGTTGGTGAGACCGCACACCCACTAGAAATCATCAATCGTGGAGATTTTCGCATCTCTACAGAGGAGTGTAGGGATCCGAGAAAATAGTGGGAGCTAAATTTGTTTAAAATAAAATCCCTAAACAAATTGGCAAGTCAAATTACAGTATCTAACTAGAATCTTTGACTCTCTACAGGAAAATGTCTGCGTCCAACCCACTGGCACGTATCCTAGACACACATAGACTGACTGGACCCAATTATAAAGATTGGCTCAGGAATTACAAAATTGTTTTGGGTTCCGAGAAGTTAACACATGTTTTGGACCAGGACCCTCCCACCTTACCAGCTCGTCCATCCACTGAACAGAGAGCGTCTCTGGAAAAATGGATTGACGAAGACAATAAGGCCAGATACTACATGTTTGGCTCGATGTCTGATGAGCTCCAGCGCCAACATGAAGATATCGGGACTGCTCGCCAAATGTTGGCTCACCTGCAGGAGATGTTTGGTGAACAGAGTCGCGCAGCCAAATATCAAGTCACGAAATGACTTTTTAAGGCTAAGATGCGTGATGGGCAGTCAGTCCAAGATCACTGTCTGACAATGATCAAGGACATGGAAGAGCTTGAGAAGCTCGGTGTGAAGTTGGACTTGGACTTGCAGAATGATATTATTCTGCAATCCTTGACTGATGCATATGGGCAATTCATCATGAATTACCACATGCATAAACTTCAGAATTCCTTGGCCGAGTTGATGAATATGCTGGTTACCGCTGAGCTTTCTATGAAAGGTTCTAAAGGCTCAGTTCTTGCTATGGAACGGACTTCTTCCAAAAGAAAGTCTTATGGAAAGAAAAGAAAGTCTGTGAAAAAGCAAAAGGTAGAAGGATCAAAGAAGAAGAAGGCAGAACCGAAGAAGAAGGTCGATGGCAAAGGAAAGTGTTTCCATTGCAACAGCGACGGCCATTGGAAGCGGAACTGCCCTACTTACCTGGCCACCCTAAAGAACAAGAAGGAAGGTCCTTCTGGAGGTATGCTCGTTATTGAGTCTAACCTTACGGTTTCTTCTGCATCCAGTTGGGTGCTTGACTCTGGTTCTAGTGCTCATCTGTGCACTTCCATACAGGGTCTTGAGGATAGCAGGAGGCTGAGGGATGGAGACATGATCCTACGTGTCGGTAATGGAGCAAGAGTTGCTGCAGTAGCCGTGGGAACATATCCTCTGCGATTACCATCTGGTTTAGACTTAGCTTTAAAAGACTGTTATTATGTGCCTGCAGCTAGCAGAAATTTGATTTCTGTTTCATGCTTAGCACAAGAAGGTTATGTGATCACCTTCTTTGAGGACCATTGTAACATTCTTTATGAAAGAAATAAAATTGCAAATGGTTTCCTTATTAATGGTCTTTATCAGTTGCATATTGATGTACCTATTTTAACTATCGAGCAAAATGTGAATGCCAAACGACCTAGGGATAGTCCAAACGACAGATATCTATGGCACCTGAGATTAGGTCATATAGCAGAAGATAGGATTAACAAATTGGAGAAAAATGGGCTATTGAGTCCATTGACTTTTGAGTCATATCCAACTTGTGAATCTTGTCTTCAAGGCAAAATGACTAAACTCCCTTTTGTTGGACATGGGGAGAGGGCCACAGATCTCCTTGCCCTAGTACATACTGATGTGTGCGGCCCATTCGATGTGCCGGCTAGAGGCAATTTTGTCTACTTCATTACCTTTACCGATGATCTGTCTAGGTATGGGTATGTGTATCTCATGAGACACAAGTCTGAAGCTTTTGAAAAGTTCAAAGAATTCAGACATGAAGTAGAAAAACAAACTGGAAAACCCATTAAGGTTCTTCGATCAGATCGAGGAGGTGAATATCTTAGCCAGGAATTCCTAGACTATCTTAAGGAAAATGGCATAGTCTCTCAATGGACTCCACCAGGAACACCTCAACTCAACGGGGTTTCAGAACGGAGAAATCGGACTCTATTGGATATGGTTCGATCCATGATGAGCTTCACAGACCTCCCAGATTTTTTTGGGGACATTCATTATTAACTTCAATTTATTTACTGAATAGGGTTCCCTCTAAAACCGTTCCTACCACACCGTATGAGATATGGCACGGTAAGAAACCAAGTCTGAGTCATCTCAGAATTTGGGGTTGTCCGGCTCATGTCAAAAGACAACAAGCGGACAAGATTAGAGTTTAGGTCCTTTAGAGCTCGATTCATAGGATATCCTAAAGAGTCATTAGGATACTATTTCTACATTCCTGAAGACCACAATGTGATTGTGAGTCGACATGCCATATTTCTTGAAAAACAGTTTATTCAAGATAGTGGCATTGGAAAGCAGATTAAGCTTGATGAGAAAGTCTCACAAGCAGAAAGAGCTAAGGACCAAATGGAACCAAATCAGGTTGAGCCAATAAGAACACTACCTCCTCCACCTCGTAGATCGGAAAGAGTTTCCCGTCCCCCTGAAAGATACTTAGGTATTATTTCAGAGGATGTAGAGGAAATGTTCCTCATAGGTAATGGTGCTCATGGTGATGATCCCAAAACCTACAACGAGGCGATATCAGATATCGACTCCGAGAAATGGCTTGAGGCAATGAAGTCAGAGATCGACTCGATGCACTCAAACCAAGTCTGGACCTTGGTAGATCCACCAGAAGATATAGTACCTATTGGATGTAAGTGGATCTTCAAGAGAAAGATTGGTGCAGATGGGAATGTGGAGACATTCAAGGCTAGACTGGTGGCAAAAGGTTATAGTCAACGTGAAGGCATTAACTATCAGGATACCTTTTCCCCAGTGGCTATGCTAAAATCCATCCGCACATTGCTTGCTGTTGCAGCCTATTTCGATTATGAAATATGGCAAATGGACGTGAAAACGGCATTCCTAAATGGATATCTTGAGGAAGATATCTATATGGAACAGCCACTAGGTTTCACATCCAGTGATACTGATCACAAGGTTTGCAAGCTGCAAAGGTCCATATATGGACTTAAGCAAGCGTCTCGGAGCTGGAACACTCGTTTTAATGATGTGATCAAAACGTTTGGTTTCATCAAAAACGAAGAGGAACCGTGTGTTTTCAAAAGGGTCAGTGGGAGCGCTGTTGTCTTCCTCGTATTGTACGTGGATGACATCCTCCTTATTGGGAATGATATTCCCATGTTGACATCAGTCAAGATGTGGTTGTCTAAGGAATTCTCCATGAAAGACCTAGGTGAAGCATCCTTTATTCTAGGAATTAAGGTCTATAGGGATAGACCGAATAGGATGCTAGGACTTTCACAGAAGATGTACATAGAGGAAGTACTAAAGAGGTTTAGTATGGAAAACTCTAAGAGGGGATTAATACCCTTCAGACATGGTATTCATCTTTCCAAGAAGATGTGCCCCAGCACACCTGAGGAAATAGAACGCATGAGCAAGATCCCTTATGCTTCTGCAATAGGGAGCCTCATGTATGCCATGCTATGTACACGACCTGATATAGCCCATGCTGTGAGTGTCACAAGCAGATATCAGTCAAATCCAGGTGAAGAACACTGGACTTCTGTGAAAGTGTATCCTTAAGTACTTGAGAAGAACTAAGGATATGATGTTGGTCTTTGGTAATGGAGAACTCCTGGTCCAGGGATACACAGACTCGGACTTCATGTCCGATATAGATGATCGAAAGTCGACATCTGGAAGTCTGTTTGTGTGCAATGGTGGAGCTGTCAGCTGGAAGAGTTCCAAGCAAACTGTGATAGCAGATTCCACCATGGAAGCAGAATATATAGCTGCATCAGAGGCTGCAAAGGAAGCGTTCTGGTACAAGAAGTTTGCTGCAGAAATTGGAGTAATGCCATCAGATGCCATTCCTCTTTACTGCGACAACAATGGCGCCATAGCCCTTGCTAAGGAGCCGAGGTCTCACCAGAAGTCCAAGCACATTGAGCGGCGATATCATCTCATCCGCGATTACCTTGAGAAAGGTTACGTTGAGGTCAAGAGAGTCGACTCCGCAGATAATGTGGCAGACCCACTTACAAAGCCATTGGGCCAGCAGAAGATCGAAGCCCACCTTGAGAAGATGGGACTTAGACTTGTAGCCAATTGGCTTTAGGACAAGTGGGAGATTGTTAGATATATGTGCCCTAGAAGCCAGAATTGGCTGACACTTGTAATACACTTCTAGGGGCAAAATTGTAATTTTGACTATAATTAATGAAATGGGTTATTTTCTATCACACATGTGTATTTAGTGTCTGTGATACATCCTTTGAGTTAATGGTAATGATAATTCATATTTTCAAGAGTTGAAAATTTAAGACATGAATAATCATTATTAACTCATAAACAGCTCCCGACCATAGGATCATCACGAGGATGGTGATTGATCCGGAAGGTTGGTGTACGATCGCTTCTCTTTAGTAGATGAGTCTTGAGTCTACGGTGTGGAGACACCGGAGCGAGAGTACAGGTACTCGTTAGAGAACGAGGGCACTGAGCGTGACCACCTCGAGTAGTCATTAGGGAGTCTACCTTCTCGTCAATGACTGACTCGATGCTGCAGTAGTGTGTCTGGTTCTTTGACCTGAGATGCATCGGCAGTTCACCTTGAGGGTGTTATAGTTTGACTACACCATTACTCGGTCTCCTAGCCATATGGAACCCTGAGGTGTATGTTGGCTATAGACATGTTCATTGTAGGAACTGGATTGCATCAAGATGGGATCTATCTACCTCGGTGGTAGAGGAGCAGCCCTATGATGATCATGAGAATCAAGTCCAGAAGCCCATGGCCATGGCAGAGTGAAATAATAGAAAGAGTTTCTATTTAGATTTTCACATTGGACTCGAATCGAATGATTACATCATATGACAGAGACTAGGGTTTGACGAGTTCACCTTAACCCTAATCTGATCGGGGCTCAAGATAGAAGAACTTGAATCACACAGGTAGCTGCACCAAGAGGTTCGCATTCAGCTCTGATGGGTTGCCACCATATACTGCTAGGTGTCACTGGTGGATTTTGGGAGCAATTAGAATGATTTAGATGATCGATCATTCTAGCTGTTCGAATCAGAAGAGTTCTGATCCATCGAAAGGAGTTTCGATGATGTCTATGATAGAGATCATGACATATCCCATTACCATACAGAACTGAACCTAACTGGGTCACACAAACAAGGGTTTGAATCTGGTGATCATCAATTGAACTGATCTAGTTCAATTGATCTGAATGAGATTCAATTAGGTCAAGGAAATCGTGCTAGCACTCGATTGAACCTAACGTTCTTCTTTTACTATCATAAATAAGTTGTCCTGACTGAGCCAAAGGAGTTTGTGCTCAATCAGAGGCCTTCATATGGTCTGACTGGAGGTTGTCCAAGTCAGAATAGGTTGTCTTATTTGTAAGACATTACCTGCCATTTTTGGTCACCTGCCATTTCTTGTTCTTTGACTTTGGTCAAAAGTCTACCTTTGACTGGTCAAACGTTGACCATTGACCCTTTGACTTTTGACCACATGTCATGCACCTATTGGAGAGCTGGTGGGGGCCTTGTCCCCCTGCCAGAACCTGGCAAGGAGAAGGGCGCACGCCAAGGGTGGCGTGAGCCCAAGTAGGAGGCGCCTAGGAGTCCTTGTTGGACAAGGACTCCATCTCCCTTTTAGGATTCCAATGAGAGTTCTTCTAAGAATCCAGTTTGACTGGTCCAAGGCACTCTCCAAGTAGGAATCCAGGGGACTCTAATCCCACCAATCAGATTTAGATCTGATTTCACAAAGGGTTGTGATTGGTTGGGAGGAAGATGACTTGGATCACGCTTAGTCTATATAAGAGACCCAGCGCCCAAGTGAAAAAATAATCAAGAAGCAATCTTCCCACGCCCCAAGGCTGCCTCTCTCCCCTTTCTCCATGCCATACTCTCTTCTCCCCTTGCTCTCCACGTCCAAAAGTGTTTTGGATTTGGATTGGTGCGATTTAGATCAAGAAAAGGAGATCAAAAGCAAGAAGGCTGCGCTGCTGCGAAGAACGACTGCAGATCTTCAAAAGGAGTTTTGAAGATCCTCCAGATCAGATCCAGATCTGATTTTTGGAGGCGTGATAGAGAAGAAGAGGATCTCCAGATCCAGCCCGAGTGGATACCGATAGAGGCCAGGCGCTTGCGTGGCTTGATCCAGAACCTTCCGCTGCAAACAGGATCATCAACAGGGTAATAGGATTACCCTATTCAGGTAAATTGAATGTGATTTAATTTATCCTTTTCATTTAATTTTTATTAAATAAATAAGAATCAGATCTGAAGCATCCCTGATCTGATGCAGATCTAAGAGAAAAAATTTTGAAATATATCTCTTGATCTGATCAGATCTGAACGAACCTGGTCAGGGAAATCAGGATTCCCTTCAGGATGGTGATCCCATTGAACTCCATGAGAATGATGAGGATCCGATCTCTTATATGGATGCGATGCAGAGATCCGACTTTAAGAAATGACTAGAAGCCATGAGATTCGAAATGAATTCCATGAACGTTAATGATGTATGGACATTAGTTGACCCACCTGAAGGGGTTAAACCCATTGGGTGTAAATGTGTCTTCAAAAGGAAGAGGGGTACAGATGGAAAGGTGAAGGCCTATAAAGCCCATCTAGTTGCCAAGGGGTATCGTTAATGTTATGGTATTGACTATGATGAGACGTTCTCCTCTGTGGCAATGCTCAAGTCCATTCGGATCATGCTTGCCATTGTTGTCCATCTAGACTCTGAGATCTGGCAGATGGATGTGAAGATAGCTTTTCTAAATGGAGAGCTAACCGATGAGGTGTATATGATACAACCTGAAGGGTTCACGTCCACAGATGAGTCCAAGGTGTGCAAGCTTCAGAGATTCATTTATGGATTAAAGCAGGCATCTCAAAATTGGAACATGCATTTTGATAAAGTGATCAAAACGTATGGCTTCGTTAAGAATAGAGAAGAATCCTATATTTTCAAATGGGCAAATGGTCCAGCAGTGGTATTCCTTATTTTGTACATGGATGACATTCTCTTAATTAAAAATGATATCCCCGCACCATAAGAAATAAAAGTCAGGTTGTCATCATAATTCTCCATGAAGGACTTGGGTGAAGCATCCTACATCCTAGGGATGAAGATCGATAGGGATAGATCTAAAAGGATGCTTGGTATATCTCAATCCCTATACATAAAAATTGTGTTGAAGAGGTTCAGCATGGAAAATTCCAAAAAGGGCTATCTTCTGATAGGCTAAAGAATTTCTCTCTCTAAGAAGGATTATTTGAGAACTCCTGAAGAGAGAGAGCGTATGAGTAGAATCCCATATGCTTTGGCAATGAGATTTATTATGTATGCAATGATATGTACGAGATCAGATGTGGCATACTCACTAGAAGTGGTGAGTAGATACCAGTCTGATCCTGCAGAAAATCACTAGAAGATGGTAAAAACCATCCTTAAGTATTTGAGAAATACTAAGGACCAATGGTTGGTTTATGGTGAGTTAGATCTGAAGCTTGTGGGATTTAAAGACTCTAGCTTTTAATCTGACCATGATGACAGTAAAAGTGTGTTGGGATATATCTTTACTCTAAATGGTGGAGTCATCTGCTTGAAAAGTTTCAAGCAGCATATAGTGGCGGACTCTGTTTGTGAAGTAGAGTACATGGCAGCATCAGATACAGTGAAGAAAGCTGTGTGGCTGAGAAAGTTCAACATCGAGCTTGGAGTAGCACCCTCCATTGATGGTCTAGTACTGTTCTACTACGACAGCACTAGTACCATAGCTCAAACAAAGGAATCAAAGGCACATAAGCGGACAAAGTTTATTCTGTGCCGCTTTCATTTGGTTCGTGAAATCGTGGATCGTGGTGACATCGACCTTCAGAAGATCGATGGAAAGAAAAACCAAGCTGACCCTTTCACTAAAACCCTAGTAATCAAGGAGTTCGACAACCATAAGTCGAAGATGGGTATTAGATACTATGCCGAGTGGCTTTAGGACAAGTGGGAGTTGTTGAAAGTTATGTCCCAAGGCCAATCATCAGTCTGTTGATGGTTGAGCTATTTTATAATCATAATTAATTTATTAATTAATAAAAATATTTTGGCATCTTTTTCATCATAAGTTTATATCTTCTAATGAACTCCATTGTTGTGATGAAGTTCTTAGGACTGTTTAGTTTCGATAAAAAGAGGATTTATCGATTAGTCCTTAAATTTGTTCACGATCAAATGATATGCTATTAATTAGGACAACAGCATCTATCGAGCATAGGTCGCTCTATGTCATATAGGTTGGTTGTCCTCTTAATCAAGGAGTATGGAGACACTGGTATGGCATATAGATGAGATGTATGGGAATATCATCATTGAACATGAACAACTTCAGAGCATTCTGCTATCGAGAATGTCTCTGATGGGATATAGGTATAAGTATCCCTTGGACCTGAGATCACCTCAGTGACTTGCAAGCAACTTAGGTGCTTTGGTACCAAACTAACTGAATTTCTAATTTAGTAATAGAAGGCTTCTGGGTACAGTCAAGTACTTGTGAAGTCGGAGTGTGATAAAGATGGAATTGATCACTCCATGAGTTGAAGAAGAATGAATCACTATATTTTAATATAGCAAAATCTTGGCCAGGATAATCCATCAGATGGATTTGATATTTTGAAATATAATATGGACAACCTGATCAAAGTTGATAGTTGAACTTTGAGGTGTCCTACAAGCATTATGGTCAAGGGGATGAATTATATGCAAACTATATCTGCATGGGTTCTAAGGATGGTGTTCTACACCTTCGACCTATCTGATCGTCGGGTATCATTGCTAGATGATCACTTCAATTGATAAAAAAATTTATTCCTATGCTATCAACTTAAATTTGGACCTACGAGGTCACACACATTAGAGCTTATGATCTAATTGGATGGTTGATCAACAATTAAGAATCGTTCTAGGGTTAAACAATCAATACGATTGGTGTTTAACCTAGTGCAAGTGTTGCAAGAGAATCGATTAGTAATTAGATTACTAATTTGCTTAATTTGATTAAGTCAAAAGATTGAGATTAAGTCTAATTAAATATAATTTAATTAGATTTGATTTGGGCTGGATTGGACCAAGTCCAATTGGTTTATTGGATAAACCAAGTGCAAGGAAGATCTAGTCCTAGTCTAACTAGGACTCGGATTAACCTAATTTTCTAATTTGATTAGAAAATAAATTAAAATTAAATCTAATTTAATCTGATTTAATTAAGTTCTTAAATGGGTTAGGGCCTTATTTAATTAAGTTGGTTTAATCTTGATTTTATTTGGTTAAAAGATCTTGTTTGACCAAGTCAAAATAGGAGTCCTAGTATGACTAGGACCCTATCACTTGCGCCACTTAATCCTCATGCCCCATGCCCTTTTTGTTTTGTTTCTTACGTGAAAATTCTCCACTCCCATGGCTTCTCATATCTTCTTTCTCTCCTCCTTTTCTCGTAAGGCAATTTGTTGGAAGACCAAGTCAAAAGAGGAGTTAGTTTTGCTTAGGATTCTATGAGATAGAATCCTTGTTGATCCAAACACCTTCCCTTGAGTGCCGTCCCCTCTTTTAATTAATTATTCTCTTATTCTATAAAAATAATCTTTTATTTTGTGCACCCTGTCTTGCTGGTCCATGCCAATAATTGTGGAGGAGGCGCCCAAGAGTTGGGCACCCCAACAACTTCTCATGTTTGGATATTCCTAGTCTAGGATTTTGATCTAACTTGGACTCTTCTTTTTCTCTATTTATTGGATAAATTTTATTCTAATTTTTTATGAAATATAGAGCTTTAGTAGAGGTTTGGGGTGTACAAAAATTAGAGGAAGAGGGTCTTTGGGCATGGGGGTTCCATAGGCACCAATCTAGGTGTCTAGGTGAGAAAAAGGAGAAGAAGAACAGCGTCTTCTTCTAGGGCTGTTTTATTTTTAATCTCTTCTTCTTTTTTTTGAGTCTTTTCTAAGAGAGTCTCAAATTAGTAAACTCTCTTCTTTCTTCTCATATTTTGGAGAGTCCAAATTTTGAAGAAGGAAGCATCGAATCAATCGTCGAAGAAGGATCAACATAGTACCAATATGTTGTGCTAATTTTCTGCATCGGACTTCAGATCAGAGATCGTAGGCTTGTATGGATGACTCCTAGAGGTTGGACACATGTGTGGCTTGTGACATCATCCTCAAACCTAGATCAGTAAGTTAGAATGTCTAACTTGCTCAGGTAATAGATATGATCTATAAACATCATACCTGCATTTGATGTAGTGTAGATCTAGGTTGATTTGATCAATCTTTTATTTTTTTATTTAATTTTAATTTTTGATTTAATATCATACCTTGATCAAGTAATAGATCTGAGATCTTGGTATTTATATATTTATTTAAATAAATATTTAATTTATTTAAGTCTTTCGCTGCAAGATCTTGAAAAGATTTTCACGATCTACCTGTAAAACCCTATATCTAGTTCCTTCCAGTACAACCTTATGATCAGTATGTACAATCTTTAATTTTCAATTTTAGATTTATTTTAATATAAATATGATCATGTCATACAAGAATCTAGATGCTCTGATATCACTATTGGGAAACATGCAGGGTTTCATGCATAACTTTCAAAACTTTTTTTGAAACAAGGCACAACAGAAGATATAGATTAAACTGTTTAATCTAATAATGCATGTGATCTAATCACTAAACCTACATCTATGATCTATGATATATCAAAATGCAATCATAAATCTAAAAAATAAAATGGTTTGGTATTGATCATATCAATATCCTAGATCTAGAACTATTCTTGTAAATCATAGATCGCATCTAGATCAGAAAAAGAGATCAAATGTCTTACCTTCACGTGGGTCAAGAATGCCATAGTTGATTTCAGTCATTTTCCTTATTGCTTGGAGCTGCACAGCATGTCTAGCCTCTATAGGTTATCCATATGAAATCATTACTCTAATCAGAGGTTCGTCGAATGAAGATCCGTTCGAAATGCTAGCTTCTCGCAAATCCCTCCTGATGGTCGATCTAAAAATTTATTTTTGGATATCTTGGACACTCAAAGAGATGAAGATTATGAGGAGGATTAAGAGAGAAGTCCAATCCTTGGATCTTCCAAAAATAAGATAAGAAAAGGCTTAAGAAAAGACCCAAAGAGAAGACACATCTTCTCTTTCAGGACATCAACTATTGATGTCCTAAACAAACCTCCACACCTGGACGAGAGGAGACCTTCTCCTCTAGAATTTTTCCATGCCCTCTCTTCTATTCTCTCTAATTTTTCTCATAGAAAAATCTCATAAAAGATGGAGAAGAAGGGCTCTCAAAGAAATACTAAGAGAAGACTTTCTTCTCTTCTTCTTCTCTCATTAGTGCATGATCAAATCATGTCCAAAATAAACCATCATGCCCCAACTTCTTGGAGCACCCATCCTCCATGCCTTTTTCTCTCTTTCTCTCTAAGTTTTTTTATGGAAAATCTTGCAAAATTTAAGAAGAAAAAATCCTTGAAAGAAAATCTAAGAGAAGACATTCTTCTCTTACTTTTCTCTCACCATTACGTCAACAACTTGATGTTCTAAAAGGGGGTTCATGCCCAACTAATTGGAATGCTTAACCTCCCATGCCCCTCTCCATTCTCTCTCTGATTTGCATTGAATACCCCAAGGTTTCTCATGCCAACTCCCAATAACATAGCAAGCATCCAACTATTTTAGAAGACTAGGTCAAATCCCTAGTTTTTTGGGATTCAATAGAGGGAGTATGAGGGGATCCAGCTCTTGGATGCCTCCTCAATTTTTTATGCATGGGCTACTAGCAGTTCTCACCCAAAAAGAAAAGAGATGGTGCACAAAAAATATCTAGTGGGCACGAAAAATATCTAAAGAGGAAAGAAAGAGTTTTTAACATTTAAATCTCTAACTAATTAGAGTCCTAAGAAAAATAGCTTCCCATCTTAGACCAATTCAAACCAAATTCCAAATCCACCAGATATGGGGCATAGAGAACCTATCTTAGGCATGGGAAATCTCACATAAAGATCTAAATAGGTGGTGTTGGGTTTTGAGGCCTTGGTATAAGGAAATAAGAGGAGTCCTAGTCTAAATAGGACTCTTCAATTTAGACTAGGTCAAAATAATTTTGAACCCAATTTAAATCTTATTTAAATCAAATTAAATACAACCCAATTAACGATGATCCTAGTCTATCTAGGAGCCTAATTAAATCAAATTTAATCAAATTTAAATATGGTTTAAATCCTAACTTAATTAGGAAATAGGTGCATTCAAGTCCTAGTCCAACAAAAAATTATTTTTCTCTATAATTGGCTTATTTTATAAATCAATTGGACTTAACCTAATTAAGTTCAAACCATTTCTAATTGAGTCTAATTCAATTAGACTTGATCTTAGCCCAATTACTCAATTAGATTGAGCTAATTAGCAATCCAATTGCTAATTGATCTTCCTACAATACATGCACTTGATCGATCATTAATCACATTGATGATTCGATCACTAAATGATTTTTAATCATCGATCAACCATCTGATCAAGTAGCAACCTCTAATATGGATGACCTTATAGGTTTAAACCTAAGCCGATAGCAAAAAAATCAATTTCTGTAGCAATCAAAATAATCATATAGTAATGGTACCCAACATCCAGATAGATCAAATGTATGCAAAGTAATATTTTTAGAAACCCACCCTATGATTACTGTATAATTCATCACTTTGACCAATAATGCTCAAGATGACATCAAGTTAGCTGTCAATACTCATATAAGTCATCTATATTATATTTTAAAATTTTATAAATTTTATGACTCCTCATGAGGATTATTCAGATCTAGGTTTTGCTAAATTAAAACATAGTAAGACATTCACTTCCTAAATTTAATCAGGAGTAGTCAATCCCATGTTGATGAAGAAAAAATTCTAATTTTTCAGATCAGGTTCGTTCAGATCTGATTGGATCAAGAGAGATATTTCAAAAATTTTTCTTGTGAATTCAGATCAGATCTGAGATATTTCAGATCTAATTTTATAGATCTAATAAACAAAAATAAAAATAAATTAAATTTGATATAATTTATATCTTGATATTGGATAATCAGATTATCCTTTGATGATCCTACTATTTGCCTGAGGTTTTGGATCTAGCCACGCAAGCGCCTGGCCTCTATCGGTATCCACTCGGATTAGATCTAAAGATCTTCTTCTTCTTTATCACCTCTCTAAATGTCAGATCTAGATCTAATTTGAAGGATCTTCAAAACTCCTCTCGAAGATCTGCAGTCGTCTCTGCAATAGTGCTGACTTCTTTCTTTTTTGTCACTTTTCTCTTGCCTGGATCGCACCAAACTGGAGCCCAAATCTCCTTGGGCATGGAGAGGAGAGAGAGGACCAAAAGATAGCATGGAGGAGAGAGAGGGGCAGCCTCAGGGCATGGGCTATGAGAGAACTCTATTAAAGTTAGGCACAGATAGGGTTTATATAGACCCTACTGCATCATGCAGTGCCACATCATCCCGGTCAATCACATTGCTTCATGCAATCAGATCTAAATCTGATTGGTGGGATGACATCACCTGATCCAATCAGATGAGAGCTCCCTAAATTCATCCTTAGATGGCACCTAAGACTAGTCAAAGTCTATTCTTAGGTGCCACCTAAGTAGAATCCAAGAAGCAACTTGGAGTCCCATCTGTATGGGACTCCAGGCATCCCTATCCATGGGCGCACGCCTTCCTAGGCATGCACCCCCTTCTTTTTAATTTCTACCAAGAAGATAAGCCCCTATCTACTCTCCTATGGGTGCATGACACATGGGCAGATGTCTAAGTGTCAAAGGTCAATGTTTGACCAAAGTCAAAAGAGAAGAATTAGCAGGTGATGAAAAATGGCACGTGTTGTCTCAAATTTATCTCGTAAATTAAGACAACCCTTTTTTGATCTGAACAAACTCTAGTTAGACCAAGTAAAGGTACCTAAGTAAGCACAAACATATTTGACTTAGTTGAAATAATTTTTAATGATAGTAGAAGAAGAACGTTAGGCTCAATCGTGTGCTTGCACGATTTCCTTGAACCTAATTGAATCTTATTCAAATTAATTGAACTGAATTAGTCTAATTGATGATATCTAGATCAAAACCCTTATTTGTGTGACCCAGTTACGTTCAATTCTATATGATAATGGGATATGTCACGATATCTATCATCGACATCATTGAAACTCCTTTCGATGGATCAGAACTCTTCTAATTCGATTAATTAGAATGATCGATCATCTAAATCATTCTAATTACTTCCAAAATCTACCAGTAACACCTAGCAGTATATGGTGGCAACCCATCAAAACTAAAAATGACCCTCTCAATGTAGCTACCTGTGTGATTAAGTTCTTCTATCTTGAGCTCCGATCAGATTAGGGTTAAGGTGAACTCGTCAAACCCTAATTTCTATCATATGATTTAACCATTCAATTCAAGTTTGATGTGAAAATCTTAATAGAAACTCTTTCTATTATTTTACTCTGCCATGGCCATGGGCTTATGGACTTGATTCTCATGATCCTTATAGGGCTGCTCCTCATCCACTGAGGTAGATAGATTTCCTCTTGGTGCAATCTAATTTCTATAATGAACATGCTATAGCCAACATACACCTCAGGATTTTGAATGGCTAGGAGACCAAGTCATAGTGTAGTCAAACTATAACACCCTCAAGGTGAACTACCGATGCACGTCAGATCAAAGAACCAGACACACCACTGCAGCTTTGACTCAGTCATCGATGAGAAGGTAGACTTTCTTATGACTGCTCGAGGTGGTCACGCTCAGTGTCCTCATTCTCTAACGAGTACCTGTACTCTCATTTTGATGTCTCTACACTATAGACTCAAGACTATTCTACTATAAAGAAGTGATTGTACACCAATCTTCTGGATCAATCACCATCCTCATGATGATCCTACGGTCAGGAGCATTTTATGAGTTAATAATGAAAATTCATGTCTTAAATTTTTAGCTCTTAAAAATATGAATTATTATTACCATTAACTCAATGAATGTATCACAAACACTAAATACACATTTATGATAGAAAATAACTCATTTTATTATTTATAATCAAAATTATAATTTTGCTCCTAGAAGTGTATTACAAGTGTCAGCTAATTCTAGCTTCTAGGGCATACATATCTAACAAACTCCCACTTGACCTAAAGCCAATTGGCTACAAATTTTTTCCACTAAGATCCTAATCAGATCTGAGACTCTTCAGATCTAATCTTATTGATCTAATAATAAAAATAAAAGTAAAGATAAAAATTAAATCTAATTTAATTATACCTTTATTTTGGGTAATCTAATTATCCTATGATGATCCTGATGTTTGCCTGAGGTTCTGAATGTAGCCACGCAAGTGCCTGACCTTTATCAGTATCTACTTGGGCAGGATCTAAAGATCTTTTCTTTCTCAATCAATCCTTCAAAAATTAGATCTGGATCTGATCTTAAAGGTCTTCAAACTAGCTTTTGAAGAACAGTCGTTGTCTTTTGCAGCAGTGCTACCTTCTTCCTTTCCTAGCGACTTTCACTTGCTTGGATTGCACCATCTTCATGCCCAAAGTCCCTTAGGCGTGGAGAGGAGAGAGAGGAGAGGATGGCATGGAGAAGGAGGGAGAGAGGCTATGTGACATGGGCTAAAGATAGAAGAATTGAATTCTAGGTGCAGATAGGGTTTATATAGATCCTACTGTGCCATGCAGTGCCACATCATCCTGGCCAATCATGGCCCTTTGTGCAATTAGATCTAAATTTGATTGGTGGGATGACATCATCCAATCAGATTAAAGACCCTCAAAACTCTCCTTAGGTGGTGCTGAGACTAGGTCAAACAAGTCTTCTTGATGCCACTTAATTTAATTCTCTAAAGCAATTGGAGTCCCATCTATATGGGACTCCATATTTTATCCTCATGAGGCGCATGCCTCCCTAGGTGTGTGCCCCCTTCCTATCTACTTTTTAGTAGGGGGACAAGTCCTCAGGTTCTTTTCTATGGGTGCATGACACATGGGCAGATGTCTAACTATCCAGGATCAACATTTGATCAATGTCCGAAGATAAGATTTAGCAGGTGATGAAAAATGGTAGGTGTTATCTCATAAATTAAGACAACCCTTTTTTAACCTCGACAAGCTCCAATCAAACCAAGTAAAGATTTTTGAGTGAGCCCAAACACATTCAGCTCAGTCGAGACAAGCTTTAATGATTGTTAAAATAAAACATTAGGCTCAATCATGTGCTAGCATGATTTTCTTGAACCTAATTGAATCTTATTCAAATAAATTAAATTGGGTTAATCCAATTGATGATATCTAGATCCAAATTCTTATTTGTATGATCCAGTTAGATTCAGTTCCATATGATAATGGGATATATCATGATCTCTATCATTGACATCATCGAAAAATATTTTGATGGATCAGAACTTTTCTAATTCAGACAACTAGTATGATCGATCAACCAAATCATTCTAATTGCTTCCAAAATCCACCAGTGACACCTAACAGCATATAGTGGCAACCCATCAGAACTGAAAGCAAACCTCTCAGTGCAGTTACTAGTGCGATTAAGTTTTTCTATCTTGAGCTCCGATTGGATTAGGGTTAAGGTGATCTCATCAAACCCTAATTTTCATCATATAAATTAATGATTCGATTCAAGTCTAATGTGAAAACCCTAATAGAAACTCTTTCTATTATTTCACTCTGCTATGGCCATGAGCTTATGGACTTGATTCTCATGATAATCATAGGGCTGCTCCTCATCTACCGAGGTAGATAGATTCCCTATTGGTGCAATCCAATTCCTACAATGAACATGATGTAGCCAACATACACCTCAGGATTCTGAATAGCTAGGAAACTGAGTTATGGTATAGTCAAACTATAACACCCTCAAGGTAAACTGTTGATGCACCTCAGGTCAAAGAACCAGACACACTACTGCAGCTTCAAGCCAGTCATCAATGAGAAGATAGACTTCCTCATGACTGCTTGAGGTGGTCATGCTCAGTGCCCTCGTTCCCTAACGAGTACCTATACTCTCACTCCAGTGTCTCAATATCATAGACCCAAGACTCATCCATCTAAAAGAAGTGATCATACACCAACCTTCCAGATCAATCATTATCCTTATGATGATCCTATAGTTGGGAGCATTTTATGATTTAATAATGAAAATTAATGTCTTAAATTTTCAACTCTTGAAAATATGAACTATCATTACCATTAACTCAAGGAACGTATCATGGACACTTTTATATACACATTATGATAGAAAATAATTTATTTTATTATATATAGTTAAAATTATAATTTTGACCTTAGAAGTGTATTATAAGTGTCAGCCAATCTGGTTTCTTGGACACACATATCTAACAAACTCTCACTTGACCTAAAGCCAATTGGCTATAAATCTAAGTCCCATCTTTTCAAGGTGGACTTCGATCTTCTGCTGGTCCAACGGCTTTGTAGGTGGGTCTGCCGTATTGTCTGTGGAGTCGACTCTCTTGACCTCAATGTAATCCTTCTCGAGGTAATCACGGACGAGGTGGTATCGCTGCTCGATGTGCTTGGATTTTGGTAAGATCTTGGCTCCTTAGCTAAAGTTTTGGCACCATTATTGTTGTAGTATAGAGGAATGGCATCTGATTGCATCACTCTGATCTCTGCAGCAAACTTCTTGTACTAGAATGCCTCCTTCATAGCTTCTGACGCAGCATTATATTCTGCTTCCATGGTGGAATCCACTATCATAGTTTGCTTGAAACTCTTCCAACTGACAGCACCCCCATTACACACAAACAGACTTTCAGATGTCGACTTTTGATCATCTACATCGGACATAAAATCCGAGTCTGTATATCCTGAACTTGGAGTTCTCTATTACCAAAGACCAACAACATATCCTTAGTTCTTCTTAAGTACTTAAGGATACATTTCGTAGAAGTCCAGTGTTCTTCATCTGGATTTGACTGATATCTGCTCGTGACACTTATAGCATGGGCTATATCAGATTGTGTACATAACATGACATACATGAGGCTCCCTATGGCTGAAGCATAAGGGATCTTACTCATGCATTCTATTTTCTCAGGTGTGCTAGGGCACATCTTCTTGGAAAGATGAATACCATATCTGAAGGATACTAATCCCCTCTTAGAGTTTTCCACGCTAAACCTCTTTAACACTTCCTCTATGTACATCTTCTGTGAAAGTCCTAGCATCCTATTCGGTCTATCTCTATAGATCTTAATTTCTAAAATAAAAGATGTTTCACCTAGGTCTTTCATGAAGAATTCTTTAGATAACCACATTTTAACTGTGGTCAATATAGGAATATCATTTTCAATAAGAAGAATATCATCCACGTATCATATGAGGAAGACAACAGCGCTCCCACTAACCTTTTTGAAGATACATAGCTCCTCCTCATTTTTGATGAAATCAAATAATTTGATCATATCATTAAAGCGAGTGTTCCATCTTCGAGATGCTTGCTTAAGTCCATATATGGATCTTTGCAGCTTGCATACCTTATGATCAGCATCACCGGATGTGAAATCTAGTGGCTGTTCCATATAGATATCTTCCTCAAGATATCCATTTAAGAATATCATTTTCACGTCCATTTACCATATTTCATAATCGAAATAGGCTACAATAGCAAGCAATATGCGGATGAATTTTAGCATAGCTACTGATGAAAAGATATCCTGATAGTCAATGCCTTCATGCTGACTATAACCTTTTGCCACTAATCTAGCTTTGAATGTCTCCACATTCCCATCTGCACCAATTTTTCTCTTGTAGATCCATTTACACCCAATAGGTACTATACCTTCTGGTAGATCTATGAAGGTCCAGACTTGGTTTGAGTGCATTGAATCAATTTCTAACTTCATTACCTTTAGCCATTTCTCGAAGTTGATATCTGATATCACCTCGTTATAGATTTTGGGATCATCACCATGAACCCCATTACCTATGAGGAATATTTTCTCTACTTTCTCTGAAATAGTACCTAAGTACCTCTCAAGGGGATGGAAAATTCTTTTCGACCACGAGGTGGAGGAGGTAGTGATTGTATTGGCTCAACCTGATTTGGTTCTATTTGGTCCTTAGCTCATTATTCTTGTAAGACTTTCTCATCAAGCTTGATCTGCTTTTCAATACCGCTATCTTGAATAAACTATTTTTCAAGAAAGATCATATGTCGACTCACAATCACATTGTGATCTTCTGGAATGTAGAAATAATATCCTAATAACTCTTTAGGATATCCTATAAATCAAGTTCTAAAGGACCTGAAGTCTAACTTGTCCGCTTGTTGTCTTTTGATATGAGCCAGACAATCCTAAATTCTAAGATGACTCAAACTTAGTTTCTTACCATGCCATATCTCATACGGTGTGGTAGAAATGGTTTAGAAGAAACCCTATTCAGTAAATATATTGCAGTTAACAAAGAGTATCCTTAAAGATAATTAGGAAGGTCTGTGAAGCTCATCATGGATCAGACCATATCTAATAGGATCCAGTTCCTCTATTCTAAAACCCCATTTAGTTGAGGTATTCCAAATGAAGTCTGTTAAGAGACTATGCCATTTTTCTTGAGATAGTCCAAGAATTTCTGACTAAGGTATTCACCTCCTCGATTTGATCGAAAAATCTTAATGGATTTTCCAGTTTATTTTCCTACTTCGTGTCTGAATTCTTTGAACTATTCAAAAGCTTCAGACTTGTGTCTTATAAGATACACATACCCATACCTAGATAGATCATCGATAAAGGTGATGAAATAGATAAAATTATCTCTGGCTGGCATATCAAATGGGCCACACACATCAGTATGTACTAAAGCAAGAAGATCCGTAGCCCATTCCCCATGTCTTATAAAAGGGAGTTTAGTTATTTTGCCATGAAGATAAGATTCACAAGTTGGATATAACTCGAAAGTCAATAGACTCAATAGCCCAATTTTCTTCAATTTGTTAATCTTATCTTCTGCTATATGACCTAGTCTTAGGTGCCATAGATACCTATCGATTGGACTATCCCTAGGTCATTTCATGGCATTCACATTTTGCTCAATATTAAAAATAGATACATCAATATGTAACTGGTAAAGATCGTTAATAAGGAAATCACTTACAATTTTATTTCTTACATGAAGAATGTTACAATGGTCCTTAAGAAAATTAATTACATAGCCTTCTAGTGCTAGGCATGAAATAGAAATCAAATTCCTGCTTGCTATAGGCATATAATAACAATCTTTTAAAACTAAGTCTAAACCAGATGGTAGTTGAAGAGGGTATGTTTCCACCATTACAGTAGCAACTCTTGCTTCATTTTCGTGGCATAGGATCATCTTGCCATCCCTCAGCCTCCTGCTATCCTCAAGATCCTGCATGGAAGTGCACAAATAAGCACTAGAATCAAAGTTAAGTACCCAATTGGATGTAGAAGAAACCATAAGGTTGACTCAATAATGAGCATACCTCAAGAAGGACCTGCCTCCTTCTTATTCTTCAGGGTGGCCAGGTAAGTAGGGCAGTTCTGCTTCCAGTGGCCGTCATTGTTGTAATAAAAATAATTTTCTTTGTCAGCAGCCTTCTTCTTCAGCTCTGCCTTTTTCTTCTTTTCTCCTTCCACCTTCTACTTTTTCACAGACTTTTTCTTCTTTTCAAAAGATTTTTTCTTGGAAGAAGTCCGTTCCATAGCAAGCATTGAGCCTTTAGAACCTTTCATGGAGAGCTCAGTAGTAACCAGCATATTCATAAGTTCAACCAGAGAATTTTGAAGTTTATGCATATGGTAGTTAATGATGAACTGCCCATATGCATCAGTCAAGGATTGTAGAATTATATCATTCTATAGATCTAGGTCTAACTTCACTCCGAGCTTCTCAAGCTCTTTCAACTCCTTGATCATCATCAGACAATAATCTTAGACTGACTGTCCATCATGCATTTTAGTCTTGAAAAGTCGTTTAGTGACTTGATACTTGGCTGCATGACTCTATTCACCAAACATCTCTTGTAGGTGAGTCAATATTTGGTAGACAGTCCTAATATCTTCATGTTGGCACTAAAATTCATCAGATATCGAGCCCAATATGTAATATCTGGCCTTGTTATCTTCGTCCATCTACTTATCAAGGGATGCTCTCTATTCAGCAGATGGACAAGCTGGTAAGGTGGGAGGGTCCTGGTCCAATACATTAGTTAACTTCTCGAAATCCAAAATAATTTTAAAGTTCTAGAGCCAATCTTTATAATTAGGTCCGGTCAGTCTATGGGTGTCCAAGATACGTGCTAACGGATTGGATGCAAATATTTTTCTATAGAGGGTCAAAGTTTTTAGTTAGATATTATAATTAAGACTTAACCAATTTGTTCAGGAGTTTTATTTTTAAATAAATTAGCTCTCACTATTTTTTTGGATCCCTATACTTCCTCTATAGAGATGCAAAAATCTCTATGATTAATGATTTCTAGTGGATGGTGCGGTCCCACCAACTGACTCATCAGCTCACCTAACAATTATTGATGATGAGTCAGCCAATGAGTGAACAACTCTTGTTCAATGATTCTCTAATCATGGTGCACCTAAACTTGATCTCTAATTCATGAATCTCACCATGCCCAGAATATTAATCCACTCCTTAGTTAAGTCAGACCCACCATTTGCATAGATTGGATTCTTAATTAAGTCTCTCACCATGTCCGAAATATTGAGCCCAATCCATCCTCCAGCCCATAGCATCCAATGCCTAATAGACTGAAGGGAAATCCTGATTTCTCGGTCCAGGTTCGTCCAGATCTGATTAGATCAAGAGATATATTTCAAAAATTTTCTCTTGACCTTAATCAGATCTTGATATGTTTCAGATATAATTCTTATTATTTTAATAAATAAAATAAAAGAAGATAAATTAAATCAAATTTAATTTACCTGATTTGGGTAATCCTATTACCCTGTAGATGATCCTGATTGCAGCGGAAGGTTCTGGATCTTAGCACGCAAGCCTTGGCCTCTACCGTATCCCACTCGGTTGGATCTGAGAACTCTTCTTCTCTATCACACCTCCAAAATCAGATCTGGATCTGATCTGGAGATTTCAAAACTCTTTGAAGAATCAGCAGTTGTTTTGCAAGCAGCTTCTTGCTTTTGATCGCTTTCCTTGATCTGATTCACCAACAAAAATCCAAAACCTTTTGGACGTGGAGAGCAAGGGGAGAAGAGACTTGGCGTGGAGAAGAGGGAGAGGCAGCTTGGGGCATGGAAATTCTCATTCAATAAGACTTGATTTGGGTTGGGACAGGGTCTTATTTATAGACTCTTGTGATCCAACTTCTTCCTCTCAAACCAATCACAACCCTTTGTGAATCAGATCTAAATCTGATTGGTGAAAATAGACCCCTGGATTCCTCCTTAGAGGGGCCTAAGACCAGTCAAACTGGTTCTTAGTAGAACTCTGATTGGAATCCAAAAAGGGAGTGGAGTCCTGTCCAACAAGGACTCCTAGGCGCCTCCTACTTGGGCTCACGCCACCCTTGGCGTGTGCCCATCTCCTTGCCAGGTTCTGGCAGGGGGACAGGCCCCCACCAGCTCTCCAATAGGTGCATGACATGTGGTCAAAAGTCAAATGAACAATAGTCAATTTGACCAAAGTCAAAGAACAAGAAATGGCAGGTGACCAAAAATGGCAGGTAATGTCTTCAAAATAAGAAACCTTTCTGACTTGGACAACCTTCAGTCAGACCATATGAAGGCCTCTGATTGAGCACAAACTCCTTTGGCTCAGTCAGGACAACTTATTTGTGATAGTAAAAGAAGAACGTTAGGTTCAATCGAGTGCTAGCACGATTTCCTTGAACCTAATTGAATCTCATTCAGATCAATTGAACTAGATCAGTTCAATTGATGATCACCAGATTCAAACCCTTGTTTGTGTGACCCAGTTAGGTTCAGTTCTGTATGGTAATGGGATATGTCATGATCTCTATCATCGACATCATCGAAACTCCTTTCGATGAATCAGAACTCTTCTGATTCGAACAGCTAGAATGATCGATCATCTAAATCATTCTAATTGCTCCCAAAATCCACCAGTGACACCTAGCAGTATATGGTGGCAACCCATCAGAGCTGAATGCGAACCTCTTGGTGCAGCTACCTGTGTGATTCAGTTCTTCTATCTTGAGCCCCGATCAGATTAGGGTTAAGGTGAACTCGTCAAACCCTAGTCTCTGTCATATGATGTAATCATTCGATTCGAGTCCAATGTGAAAATCTAAATAGAAACTCTTTCTATTATTTCACTCTACCATGGCCATGGTTTCTGGACTTGATTCTCATGATCATCATAGGGCTGCTCCTCTACCACCGAGGTAGATAGATCCCATCTTGATGCAATCCAGTTCTACAATGAACATGCTATAGCCAACATACACCTCAGGTTCCATATGGCTAGGAGACCGAGTAATGGTGTAGTCAACTATAACACCTCAAGGTGAACTGCCGATGCACCTAGGTCAAAGAACAGACACACTACTGCAGCATCGATCAGTCATTGACGAGAAGGTAGACTCCCTAATGACTACTCGAGGTGGTCACGCTCAGTGCCCTCGTTCTCTAACGAGTACCTGTACTCTCGCTCCGGTGTCTCCACACCGTAGACTCAAGACTCATCTACTAAAGAGAAGCGATTGTACACCAACCTTCCGGATCAATCACCATCCTCGTGATGATCCTATGGTCGGGAGCTGTTTATGAGTTAATAATGATTATTCATGTCTTAAATTTTCAACTCTTGAAAATATGAATTATCATTACCATTAACTCAAAGGATGTATCACAGACACTAAATACACATATGTGATAGAAAATAACCCATTTATTGTTAGTCAAAATTATAATTTTGCCCCTAGAAGTGTATTACAAGTGTCAGCCAATTCTGGCTTCTAGGGCACATATATCTAACAATCTCCCACTTGTCCTAAAGTCAATTGGCTACAAGTCTAAGTCCCATCTTCTTAAGGTGGGCTTCGATCCTCTGCTGGCCCAATGACTTTGTAAGTGGGTCTGCCACATTATCTGTGGAGTTGACTCTCTTGACCTCGACGTAACCCTTCTCGAGATAATCATGGATGAGGTGGTATCACCGTTTGCTTGGAACTCTTCCAGCCGATAGGACCACCATTGCACATAAATAGATTCCCAAATGTCGACTTTCGATCATCTATATCGGATATGAAATCTGAGTCTGTGTATCCCTGGACTTGGAGTTCTCCATTACCAAAGACCAACATCATATCCTTAGTTCTTCTCAAGTACTTAAGGATACATTTCATAGAAGTCCAGTGTTCTTCATCTAGATTTGACTGATATCTGCTTGTGACACTCACAGCATGGGCTATATCAGGTCGTGTACATAGCATGGCATACATGAGGCTCCCTATTGCAGAAGCATAAGGGATCTTGCTCATGCATTCTATTTCCTCAGGTGTGTTAGGGCACATCTTCTTGGAAAGATGAATACCATGTCTGAAGGGTATTAATCCCCTCTTAGAGTTTTCCATACTAAATCTCTTTAGCACTTTCTCTATGTACATCTTCTGTGAAAGTCCCAGCATCCTATTCGGTCTATCCCTATAGACCTTAATTCCTAGAATAAAGGATGCTTCGCCTAGGTCTTTCATGGAGAATTCCTTGGACAACCATATTTTGACTGTTGTTAACATGGGAATATCATTCCCAATAAGGAGGATGTCATCCACGTACAATACGAGGAAGACAACAGCGCTCCCACTGATCTTTTTGAAAATACATGGTTTCTCTTCATTTTTGATGAAACCAAACATTTTGATCACATCATTGAAATGAGTGTTCCAGCTCCAGATGCTTGCTTAAGTCCATATATGGACCTTTGCAGCTTGCAAACCTTGTGATCAGTATCACTGGATGTGAAACCTAGCGGCTATTCCATATAGATATCTTCCTCAAGATATCCATTTAAGAATGCCATTTTCACGTCCATTTGCCATATTTCATAATCGAAATAGGCTGCAACGGCAAGCAATGTGTGGATGGATTTTAGCATAGCCACTAGAGAAAAGGTATCCTGATAGTCAATGCCTTCGCATTGACTATAACCTTTTGCCACTAGTCTAGCCTTGAATGTCTCCACATTCCCATCTGCACCAATCTTTCTCTTGAAGATCCATTTACATCCAATAGGTACTATACCTTCTGGTGGATCTACCAAGGTCCAGACTTGGTTTGAGTGCATCGAGTCAATTTCTGACTGCATTGCCTCTAGCCATTTCTCGGAGTCGATATCTGATATCGCCTCGTTGTAGGTTTTGGGATCATCACCATGAGCACCATTACCTATGAGGAATGTTTTCTCTACTTTCTCTAAAATAATACCTAAGTATCTCTCAGGGGGATGGAAAACTCTTTCCGATCTACGAGGTGGAGGAGGTAGTATTCTTATTGGCTCAATCTGATTTGATTCCAATTGGTCCTTAGCTCGTTGTACTTGTGAGACTTTCTCATCAAGCTTAATCTGCTTTCCAATGCCGCTATCTTGAATAAACTATTTTTCAAGAAAGATGGCATGTCGACTCACAATCACATTATGGTCTTCTGGAATGTAGAAATAGTATCCTAATGACTCTTTAGGATATCCTATAAATCGAGCTCTAAAGGACCTAAACTCTAACTTGTCCGCTTGTTGTCTTTTGATGTGAGCCGGACAACCCCAAATTCTAAGATGACTCAGACTTGGTTTCTTACCGTGCCATATCTCATATGGTGTGGTAGGAACAGTTTTAGAGGGAACCCTATTCAGTAGATAAATTGAAGTTAACAATGAGTGTCCCCAAAAGAAATCAGGGAGGTCTGTGAAGCTCATCATGGATCGAACCATATCTAATAGGATCCGATTTCTCCATTCTGAAACCCCATTGAGTTGAGGTGTTCCTGGTGGAGTCCATTGAGAGACTATGCCATTTTTCTTTAGATAGTCTAGGAATTCTCGGCTAAGGTATTCACCTCCTCGATCTGATCGAAGAATCTTAATGGATTTTCAGTTTATTTTTCTACTTCATGTCTGAATTCTTTGAACTTTTCAAAAGCTTCAGACTTATGTCTCATAAGATACACATACCCATACCTAGACAGATCATCGGTAAAGAGTAATGAAGTAGACAAAATTGCCTCTAGCCGGCACATCAAATGGGCCGCACACATCAGTATGTACCAGGGCAAGGAGATCTGTGGCCCTCTCCCCATGTCCAACAAAAGGGAGTTTAGTCATTTTGCCTTGAAGACAAGATTCACAAGTTGGATATGACTCGAAGTCAATGGACTCAATAGCCCATTTTTCTCCAATTTGTTGATCCTATCTTTTGCTATATGACCTAATCTCAGGTGCCATAGATACCTATCGTTTGGACTATCCCTAGGTCGTTTGGCATTCACGTTTTGCTCGATAGTTAGAACAGGTACATCAATATGTAGCTGATAAAGACCATTAATAAGGAAACCATTTGCAATTTTATTTCTTTCATAAAAAATATTACAATGGTCCTTAAAGAAGGTAATCACATAGCCTTCTTATGCTAAGCATGAAACAGAAATCAAATTCCTGCTAGCTGCAGGCACATAATAACAGTCTTTCAAAACTAAGTCTAAACCAGATGGTAATCGAAGAGGGTATGTTCCCACGGCTACTGCAGCAACTCTTGCTCCATTACCGACGCGTAGGATCATGTCTCCATCCCTCAATCTCCTACTATCCTCAAGATCCTGTATGGAAGTGCACAGATGAGTGAAGGGAAATCCTGATTTCCCGGTCCAGGTTCATCCAGATCTGATTAGATCAAGAGATATATTTCAAAAATTTTCTCTTGATCTCAATCAGATCTTGATATATTTCAGATCTGATTCTTATTATTTTAATAAATAAAATAAAATAAGATAAATTAAATCAAATTTAATTTACCTGATTTGGGTAATCCTATTACCCTGTAGATGATCCTGATTGCAGCGGAAGGTTCTGGATCTTAGCCACGCAAGCGCCTGGCCTCTACCGGTATCCACTTGGGTTGGATCTGGAGATCCTCTTCTTCTCTATCACACCTCCAAAAATCAGATCTGGATCTGATCTGGAGGATCTTCAAAACTCTTTTGAAGATCTGCAGTCGTCCTTTTGCAGCAGCGCAGCCTTCTTGATTTTGATCGCCTTTCCTTGATCTGAATCGCACCAACCAAAGTCCAAAACCCTTTTGGACGTGGAGAGGAGAAGGAGGAGAAGTTTAGGCATGGAGGAAGAGGGGAGAGGCAGCCTTGGGGCGTGGGAAATCTCTATTTAGAATTAGGGTTGGGCGCAGGGTCTTATTTATAGACCTCTTGTGATCCAACTCCTCTTCCTCTCAACCAATCACAACCCTTTGTGAAATCAGATCTAAATCTGATTGGTTGGAATAGAGACCCCTGGATTCCTCCTTAGAGGGCGCCTAAGACCAGTCAAACTGGATTCTTAGTAGAACTCTGATTGGAATCCAAAAGGGAGGTGGAGTCCTTGTCCAACAAGGACTCCTAGGCGCCTCCTACTTGGGCTCACGCCACCCTTGGCGTGCGCCCTTCTCCTTGCCAGGTTCTGGCAGGGGGACAGGCCCCCACCAGCTCTCCAATAGGTGCATGACATGTGGTCAAAAGTCAAAGGTGTCAATGGTCAACGTTTGACCAGTCAAAGGTAGACTTTTGACCAAAGTCAAAGAACAAGAAATGGCAGGTGACCAAAAATGGCAGGTAATGTCTTACAAATAAGACAACCTATTCTGACTTGGACAACCTCCAGTCAGACCATATGAAGGCCTCTGATTGAGCACAAACTCCTTTGGCTCAGTCAGGACAACTTATTTATGATAGTAAAAGAAGAACGTTAGGTTCAATCGAGTGCTAGCACGATTTCCTTGACCTAATTGAATCTCATTCAGATCAATTGAACTAGATCAGTTCAATTGATGATCACCAGATTCAAACCCTTGTTTGTGTGACCCAGTTAGGTTCAGTTCTGTATGGTAATGGGATATGTCATGATCTCTATCATAGACATCATCGAAACTCCTTTCGATGGATCAGAACTCTTCTGATTCGAACAGCTAGAATGATCGATCATCTAAATCATTCTAATTGCTCCCAAAATCCACCAGTGACACCTAGCAGTATATGGTGGCAACCCATCAGAGCTGAATGCGAACCTCTTGGTGCAGCTACCTGTGTGATTCAGTTCTTCTATCTTGAGCCCCGATCAGATTAGGGTTAAGGTGAACTCGTCAAACCCTAGTCTCTGTCATATGATGTAATCATTCGATTCGAGTCCAATGTGAAAATCTAAATAGAAACTCTTTCTATTATTTCACTCTGCCATGGCCATGGGCTTCAGGACTTGATTCTCATGATCATCATAGGGCTGCTCCTCTACCACCGAGGTAGATAGATCCCATCTTGATGCAATCCAGTTCCTACAATGAACATGTCACAGCCAACATACACCTCAGGGTTCCATATGGCTAGGAGACCGAGTAATGGTGTAGTCAAACTATAACACCCTCAAGGTGAACTGCCGATGCATCTCAGGTCAAAGAACCAGACACACTACTGCAGCATCGAGTCAGTCATTGACGAGAAGGTAGACTCCCTAATGACTACTCGAGGTGGTCACGCTCAGTGCCCTCGTTCTCTAACGAGTACCTGTACTCTCGCTCCGGTGTCTCCACACCATAGACTCAAGACTCATCTACTAAATAAAATAATCCCATGTGATTTCAGAATGTCGGACAATGAGAGTAATAGATCGTAATAAATAGAAAAATTAAAATTAAATGATTTGGATCTAAGAACTGAAGATATGCATGACAGTTCTAGAATAGAATAGTTCTATAGAATAGTTTGCATGTCTTTGATTTAATCTGATTAAATCATATTTTAGATCTTTCTTATTTACTATTTTCTGATATTATAAGTTATATAATAATCTGATAACAGCAAATAAAAATTATTTATTTTAAATATCATATGAGATATGATAGATGCATGACTAGATAATTGTAGAATAGTTTCTAATAATTGTCTAAGATTAGAATTTATTTTGATTAGATCATATTTAAATCTAATTTTTCAGATTATTATGTGATAATTTAGATCTGAAACACATGAATTGATACATGAGATTGTATGCAAAATATGCCATAATTAGATCTACTTTATATATGAGATATATGATATGATCTGATTTGTTTTGTAGTATTGAAATGTTTCTGATTAAGGCGTTCCTCTTGGCCGTCCGTCATAGAACGAAGAAGGGTTTAAAGCCTCTCTTCTCATTCGATGGGGTTGTTCTTATGACATGTAGGGTGCTGCGTGTTCGTCTTAATCAGAAACCCAAAACTTACTTTCTGCAAAACCCTAGACCTGAAACCCTAGTTTATTAGTTGCATATTTTGTTTATGAACCCAGCTTAATTAAGAATTAAGTTTTGGATATTAATTAGGTCTAAATTGAGAATTTCAAGATAGACATATTCATAATGGGTTTGGGCTTGGAGCTCAATTATGGTCTAAGCGGTTGATCAAAACCGAATCAAGAGTTGGTTAATGGGATCAACAATGCTTAAATTGACCAGCCTATAGGATTAAGTCTGGTCAAGATCGAGTCACGATCAAGCAAGACCTAATTAGGCTCAGAGGTTAGAGTTGGAGTTGTATGGTACCAATTGGTTCTGAACTCAACAATGGTGTCTAAGGTAAGTTGGCACAGACGACCGACTGGTTTTAATATTGGAAGCTACCCTCGACCTGAATGCGTCTTTTGTGCGAGTTAACGGCATATTCTTCCACCGGTCTCTCACTTACTCTGCCATATCTGTTTGACACAGTTCTGATCTGAGGTGGTCATAAATCCAGCTGACCCATGCCACTAGGTTAGTCATAATTGTTATGACTAGCCAAGTCTAGTTTAATGAGACCTGAATCAATTCTCCTAAGAAAAGATTAGTTCCGAGTTTCTCCACCATTGTAGACATGCGGGCCTTCCCGGGGTTGATTGTTCTCTGGCTAGAATACAGTGGGCTCAGTTGCACCGAGAAAGAACGCACATGTCTATTAGGCATTGGATGCTATGGGCTGGAGGATGAGTTGCGGGTCAATATTCCGGATACGGTGGAGAACCAATTAGGAACCCAGTTATGCAAATGGTGGGTCTGACTTAACTAAGGAGTGGATCAATATTCGGATACGGTGAGATTAGAGCAATGGTATAGATATAGACAGTTGGTTAGAGTGGACTGAACACAGGAATATGTTACTAGGCTAACGCCATGCACATAGAATATAGTAGAAGAGGTGAGTGAGAAGAGGTTGGGTAAACATGGTAGAACCGCACCAATAAAGCAAATGTATATAGAGTGTGAGTGATGATCATTTGTGAGACCGCATAGACCCACTAGAATATCAATTTCGCGGAGATTATTCGATCATCTACAGAGGGAGTGTAGGATCCGAGAAAAATAGTGGGAAGGCTAATTTGGTTTATATATGTAATAAAGAAACCACTAAAATATGGGGGTCACACAGTCAAAAAGTTAAATATAGGGTAATCTAACTAGAATCTTTGACTCTCTACAGGAAAAGTGGTCTGACATCCAAATGTTGATATATGTGCACTAGAGAAACAACGCGTCAGAAAGATGTACTGAATTGTAAACTATACTTGTCTTTAGGGGGCAAAATTGTAATTTTGACTATAATTGAAATGGGTTATTTACTATCACACATGTGTATTTAGTGTCTGTGATACATCCTTTGAGTTAATGGTAATGATAATTCATATTTTCAAGAGTTGAAAATTTAAGACATGAATAATCATTATTAACTCATAAACAGCTCCCGACCATAGGATCATCAAGAGGATGGTGATTGATCCGGAAGGTTGGTGTACGATCGCTTCTCTTTAGTAGATGAGTCTTGAGTCTACGGTGTGGAGACACCGGAGCGAGAGTACAGGTATCGTTAGAGAACGAGGGCCTGAGCGTGACCACCTCGAGTAGTCATTAGGAGAGTCTACCTTCTCGTCAATACTGACTCGATGCGTATGCAGTAGTGTGTCTGGTTTCTTATGACGCTGAGATAGGTCCAATGTGAGTTGCCACTTGAGAGGTGTCTATAAGTTTATGAATTATCATGCATATTTACAGATGATATGTGACTCGAATTTTGCTTGGCCTATAATGGAAAACACTGAGGTGTCGATGTTAACTTAGGGCTGTGAATGTTCATTTTGGAACTGGAGAGTTTAGTAGTATAAAGTAATATATAAGGGTTTTTGCATCAAAAGATGGGATCTTTTTCTACTC
>QRFJ01001461.1:240023-266945 GCA_006176705.1 Cocos nucifera | reverse complement strand
CAATAAGAACTCTACTCCCCACCTCGTAGATCGGAAAGAGTTTCCGTCCTCCTGAAAGATACTTAGGTATTATTTTCAGAGGATTAGAGGAAATGTTCCTCGTAGGTAATGGTGCTCATGGAGATGATCCCAAAACCTACAACGAGGCGATATCAGATATCGACTCCGGAGAAATGGCTTTGAGGCAATGAAGTCAGAGATGAATCGATGCACTCAAACCAAGTCTGGACCTTGGTAGAACCTCAGAAGTATAGTAAACCTATTGGTGTAAATGGATTCTAAGGAGAAAGATTGGTGCAGATGGGAATGTGGAGACATTCAAGGCTAGACTGGTGGCAAAGGTTATAGTCAACGGTGAAGGCATTGACTATCAGGATCCTTTCCCCGGTATCTATGCCTAAAATCCATCCGCACATTGCTTGCCGTTGCAGCCCTATTTCGATTATGAAATATGGCAAATGGACGTGAAAACGGCATTCCTAAATGGATATCTTGAGGAAGGCATCTATATGGACAATAGCCGCTAGGTTTCACATCCAGTGATATTGATCACAAGGTTTGCAAGCTGCAAAGGTCCATATATGGACTTAGCAAGCATCTCGGAGCTGGAACACTCTTTCAATGATGTGATCAAAAAGTTTTGGTTCATCAAAAATAAGAGGAACCATGTGTTTTCAAAAGGGTCAGTGGAGACGCTGTTGTCTTCCTTGTATTGTACGTGGATGACATCCTCCTTATTGGGAATGATATTCCCATGTTGACATCAGTCAAGATTGGTTGTCCAAGGAATTCTCCATGAAAGACCTAGGTGAAGCATCCTTTATTCTAGGAATTAAGGTCTATAGGATAGACCGAATAGGATGCTAGGACTTCACAGAAAATGTACATAGAGGAAGTACTAAAGAGTTAGTATGGAAAAATCTAAGAAGGGATTAATACCCTTCAGACATGGTATTCATCTTTCCAAGAAGATGTGCCCCAGCACACCTGAGGAAATAGAACGCATGAGCAAGATCCCTTATGCTTCTGAATAGGGAGCCTCATGTATTGCCATGCTATGTACACGACCTGATATAGCCCATGCTGTGAGTGTCACAAGCAGATATCAGTCAAATCCAGGTAAGAAGACAACTGGACTTCTGTGAAATTATCCTTAAGTACTTGAGAAGAACTAAGGATATGATGTTGGTCTTTGGTAAACGGAGAACTCCAAGTTCAAGGATACACAGACTCGGACTTCATGTCTTGATATAGATGATCGAAAGTCGACATCTGGAAGTCTGTTGTGTGCAATGGTGAGCTGTCAGCTGGGAAGAGTTCCAAGCAAACTGTGATAGCAGATTCCACCATGGAAGCAGAATATATAGTGCATCAGAGGCTGCAAAGAAAGCGTTCTGGTAAGAAGTTTGCTGCTAAGAAATTGGAGTAATGCCATCAGATGCCATTCCCTCTTACTGCGACAACAATGGCGCCATAGCCCTTGCTAAGGAGCCGAGGTCTCACAGAAGTCCAAGCAATTGAGCGGCGATATCATCTCATCCGCGATTACCTTGAGAAAGGTTACGTGAGTCAAGAGAGTCAACTCCGCAGATAACTGTGGCAGACCCACTTACCAAGCCGTTGCCAGCAGAAATCGAAGCCCACCTTGAGAAGATGGGACTTAGACTTTTAGCCAATTGGCTTTAGGACAAGTGGGAGATTGTTAGATATATGTGCCCTAGAGCCAAAATTGGCTGACACTTGTAATACACTTCTAGGGGCAAAATTGTAATTTTGACTATAATTAATGAAATGGGTTATTTTCTATCACACATGTGTATTTAGTGTCTGTGATACATCCTTTGAGTTAATGGTAATGATAATTCATATTTTCAAGAGTTGAAATTTAGGACATGAATAATCATTATTAACTCATAAACAGCTCCCGACCATAGGATCATCACGAGGATGGTGATTGATCCGGAAGGTTGGTGTACGATCGCTTCTCTATTAAAATAAAATTAAAATCAGATCTAAACAATTTAGAACCATGGCTCTGATACCAGTTGAAGGGAAATCCTGATTTCCCGGTCCAGGTTCGTTCCAGATCTGATTCAGATCAAGAGATATATTTCAAAAATTTTTCTCTTGATCCTCAATCAGATCTTGATATGTTTCAGATCTGATTCTTATTATTTTAATAAAATAAAATAAAAAAGATAAATTAAATCAAATTTAATTTACCTGATTTGGGTAATCCTATTACCCTGTTAGATGATCCTGATTGCAGCGGAAGGTTCTGGATCTTAGCCACGCAAAGCGCCTGGCCTCTACCGGTATCCACTCGGGTTGGATCTGGAGATCCTCTTCTTCTCTATCACACCTCCAAAAATCAGATCTGGATCTGATCTGGAGGATCTTCAAAACTCTTTTGAAGATCTGCAGTCGTCCTTTTGCAGCAGCGCAGCCTTCTTGCTTTTGATCGCCTTTCCTTGATCTGAATCGCACCAACCTAAGGTCCAAAACTCCTTTTGGACGTGGAGAGCAAGGGGAGAAGAGACTATGGCATGGAGAAGGAGGGGAGAGGCAGCCTTGGGGCATGGGAAATCTCATTCATCATATCTCTTTGGATTAGGGTTGGGCGCAGGGTCTTATTTATAGACCTAGCTTGTGATCCAACTCCTCTTCCTCCTCAACCAATCACAACCCTTTGTGAAATCAGATCTAAATCTGATTGGTTGGGAATAGAGACCCCTGGATTCCTCCTTAGAGGGCGCCTAAGACCAGTCAAAGTTGGATTCTTAGAAGAACTCTAATTGGAATCCAAAAAGGGAGATGGAGTCCTTGTCCAACAAGGACTCCTAGGCGCCTCCTACTTGGGCTCACGCCACCCTTGGCGTGCGCCCTTCTCCTTGCCAGGTTCTGGCAGGGGGACAGGCCCCCACCAGCTCTCCAATAGGTGCATGACATGTGGTCAAAAGTCAAAGGGTCAATGGTCAACGTTTGACCAGTCAAAGGTAGACTTTTGACCAAAGTCAAAGAACAAGAAATGGCAGGTGACCAAAAATGGCAGGTAATGTCTTACAAATAAGACAACCTTATTCTGACTTGGACAACCTCCAGTCAGACCATATGAAGGCCTCTGATTGAGCACAAACTCCTTTGGCTCAGTCAGGACAACTTATTTATGATAGTAAAAGAAGAACGTTAGGTTCAATCGAGTGCTAGCACGATTTCCTTGAACCTAATTGAATCTCATTCAGATCAATTGAACTAGATCAGTTCAATTGATGATCACCAGATTCAAACCCTTGTTTGTGTGACCCAGTTAGGTTCAGTTCTGTATGGTAATGGGATATGTCATGATCTCTATCATCGACATCATCGAAACTCCTTTCGATGGATCAGAACTCTTCTGATTCGAACAGCTAGAATGATCGATCATCTAAATCATTCTAATTGCTCCCAAAATCCACCAGTGACACCTAGCAGTATATGGTGGCAACCCATCAGAGCTGAATGCGAACCTCTTGGTGCAGCTACCTGTGTGATTAAGTTCTTCTATCTTGAGCCCCGATCAGATTAGGGTTAAGGTGAACTCGTCAAACCCTAGTCTCTGTCATATGATGTAATCATTCGATTCGAGTCCAATGTGAAAATCTAAATAGAAACTCTTTCTATTATTTCACTCTACCATGGCCATGGATTTCTGGACTTGATTCTCATGATCATCATAGGGCTACTCCTCTACCACCGAGGTAGATAGATTCCATCTTGATGCAATCCAGTTCCTACAATGAACATGTCATAGCCAACATACACCTCAGGGTTCCATATGGCTAGGAGACCGAGTAATGGTGTAGTCAAACTATAACACCCTCAAGGTGAACTGCCGATGCATCTCAGGTCAAAGAACCAGACACACTACTGCAGCATCGAGTCAGTCATTGACGAGAAGGTAGACTCCCTAATGACTACTCGAGGTGGTCACGCTCAGTGCCCTCGTTCTCTAACGAGTACCTGTACTCTCGCTCCGGTGTCTCCACACCATAGACTCAAGACTCATCTACTAAAGAGAAGCGATCGTACACCAACCTTCCGGATCAATCACCATCCTCGTGATGATCCTATGGTCGGGAGTTGTTTATGAGTTAATAATGATTATTCATGTCTTAAATTTTCAACTCTTGAAAATATGAATTATCATTACCATTAACTCAAAGGATGTATCACAGACACTAAATACACATGTGTGATAGAAAATAACCCATTTCATTAATTATAGTCAAAATTATAATTTTGCCCCTAGAAGTGTATTACAAGTGTCAGCCAATTCTGGCTTCTAGGGCACATATATCTAACATAGACATGGTTGCATCTTTTTAATGCAACTGAACCATTGTAACAAATCGAGAATAATCAACCTCGAAAAGGGCCCACATATCTAAAATGGTGGAAGATCTTAGACTTAATCTTTTCTTAGAAAGATTTAATTTAGGTCTCATTAAACTAGACTTGACATAGTCATAACCGTTATGACTAACCTAGTGGCATGGTTTAGCTCAGATTATTGACCACCTCAGATTAGGATTGAGCTAACAAATATGGCCAGGTAAGTGAGATCGATGGAAGGGATATGCCATTAACTAGACAAGAACGCATTCGAATCAAGTAGCTTCCAATTAAAAATTTGTCGGTCGTATCTGCCAAACTTACCTTAGACACCAAATTATCGTGCTAGAATCAATCGGGTTAGCCTATAATCCAAACTCTAACCACTGAGCCTAATTAGGTCTTATCTTGATCGATCACTCACATGACTCAATCTTGGCCCAAACTTAATCCTATTAGACTGGTCAATTTAAGCACTGTTGATCCCATCTAACCAACTCTTGATTCAGTTTGATCAACTGCTTAGACCTAATTGAGCTACCCAAGTCCGAATCTAATATTATAAATATGTCTTAGATCTGAAATTCTCAAATTTAGACTTAATTAATCTTTTATAATCTTAATTCTTAATTAAGTTTAGAGTTCATAAACAAAACATGTATATTAAATCCTAGGGTTTCAGGATCTAAGATTTTACAGAAAGTAAGTTCTTGATTTTTGATTAAGGACGAATGTGCAGCACCCCTACACATCATAAGAACATCCCATCGAATGAAAGAAAAGGATATTTAAATTCTACTTTGTTCTTATGATTGGACGGCCAAGGGGAACACCTTAATCAGAAATATACAAAACTACAAAACAAGTTAGATCTACATCATATATCTCATATACAAAAATTGATCTAACTATAAATATATTTTGCATACATCTCATGTATCATATCATGCATATTTTTAGATCTAAATTATTCTATAATTATCTAAAAAATTAGATTTAAATTGATCACATCAAAATAAATTTTAATCTAGATAATTATGTAGAACTATTCTACAACTAGTCTAAACATGCATTCATCATATCTCATATGATCCAAAAATTAAATAATTTTATTTTTTTATTTTTTAGATCTTATTATAATAATTATAACATCAAAAAATAATAAATAAATATATCTAAAATTATAACTTAATCAAATTAAATTATGAACATGCAAGACTATGTATAGAATAGTTCTATTTTACAACTAGTCATGCATCTTATGAAACTTAGATATAAATTATTTAATTTTAATTTTTTTTGATTTTAGATCTAATCATATCTCATGTGAAATCTAAAATTTTCTATTTAATATATCAAAAATAAATTTAAATCAGACCTAAATAATTTTTAGAACCTGGCTCTAATACTAATTGAAGGAAAAATCCTGATTTTTCAGGTCAGATTCGTTCAGATCTGATTGGATGAAGAGAGATATTTTAAAATTTTTTCTTATAAATCTAGATCAAATTTGATATATTTTAGATCTAATTTTATATATCTAATAAATAAAAATGAAAATAAATTAAATCTGATTTAATTTATACCTTGATGTTGGGTAATCAGATTACCCTTTGATGATCTTGCTGTTAGCCTGAGGTTCTGAATCTAGCCACGCAAGCGCCTGGCCTCTACTGATATCCACTTGGATTGGATCTAGAGATCTTCTTCTTCTTTATCACCTCTCCAAATATTAGATCTGGATCTAATTTGGAGGATCTTCAAAACTCCTTTCGAAGATCTGCAATCATCTCTGCAACAGTGCTGCCTTCTTCCTTTCTCGTCATCTTTCTCTTGCCTGGATCACACCAAACTAGAGTCCAAATCTCCTTGGGCGTGGAGATGAGAGAGAGAACTAGAAGATGGCATGGAGGAGGGAGAGGGGCAGCCTTGGGGCATGGGCTAAGAGAGAACTCTATTAATGTTAGGCGCAGATAGGTTTTATATAGACCCTGCTGTGCCATGCAGTGCCACATCATCCTGGCCAATCATGTTGCTTCATGCAATCAAATCTAAATCTAATTGATGGAATGACATCACCTGATCCAATCAGATAAGAGCCCCCTCAATTCATCCTTAGATGGCATCTAAGACTAGTCAAAGTCTATTCCTAGGTGCCACCTAAGTAGAATCCAAGAAGCAACTTGGAGTCCTATCTGTATGGGACTCCAGGCATCCCTATCCATGGGCGCACACCTCCTTAGACATGCACCCTCTTTTTTCCAATTTCTAGCAAAGGACAAGCCCCTATCTGCTCTCCTATGGGTGCATGACACATGGGCAGATGTCTAAGTGTCAAAGGTCAACGTTTGACCAAAGTCAAAAGATAAGAATTAGCAAATGATGGAAAATGGTAGGTGTTATCTCAAATTTATCTCATAAATTAAGACAACCCTTTTTTGAACTGAAGAAGCTCCTGTCAGACCAAGTAAAGGTACCTGAGTGAGCATAAACATATTTAGCTCATCGAGACAACTTTTAATGATAGTAGAAGGAGAACGTTAGGCTCAATCGTGTGCTAGCACGATTTTCTTGAACCTAATTGAATCTTATTCAAATCAATTGAACTGGATTAGTCCAATTGATTATATCTAGATTCAAAACCTTATTTGTGTGATCCAGTTAAATTTAGCTTTGTATGATAATGGGATATGTCACGATCTCTATCATTGACATCATCGAAACTTCTTTTGATGCATCAGAACTCTTCTAATTCAGATAACCAGAATGATCGATCATCTAAATCATTCTAATTGCTTCCAAAATCCATCAGTGACACATAGGATTATATAGTGGCAATGCATCAAAACTAAAAATAAACCTCTCGGTGCAGCTACCTGTGTGATTAAGTTCTTCTATCTTGAGCCCCGATCAGATTAGAGTTAAGGTGAACTCATCAAACCCTAATTTTTGTCATATGATTTAACCATTGGATTCAAGTCCAATGTCAAAACCTTAATAGAAACTCTTTCTATTATTTCACTCTACCTTGGCCATGGGCTTATGGACTTGATTCTCATGATCCTCATAGGGCTGCTCCTCATCCACCGAGGTAGATAGATTTCCTCTTGGTGTAATCTAATTCCTATAATGAACATGCTATAGCCAATATACACCTTACGATTTTGAATGACTAGGAGACCGAGTCATGGTGTAGTCAAACTATAATACCCTCAAGGTGAACTACCGATGCACCTCAGGTCAAAGAACCAGATACACCACTACAGCTTCGAGTCAGTTATCGATGAGAGGGTAGACTTCCTTATGATTGCTTGAGGTGGTCACGCCCAGTGCCCTCATTCTCTAACGAGTATCTATACTCTCACTCCGGTGTCTCTACACTGTAGACTCAAGATTCATCTACTATAAAGAAGTGATTGTACACCAACCTTTCAGATCAATCACCATCCTCATGATGATCCTACGATCGGGAGCATTTTATGAGTTAATAACGAAAATTCATGTCTTAAATTTTCAACTCTTGAAAATATGAATTATCAATACCATTAACTCAAGGGATGTATCGCAGACACTAAATATATATTTGTGATAGAAAATAATCTATTTTATTATTTATAATCAAAATTATAATTTTGCCCCTAGAAGTGTATTATAAGTGTCAGCCAATTCTGGCTTCTAAGGCACACATATCTAATAGTTGACTCACATACTGACTCTACAAGTACTTGACTGCACTCAAAAACCTTTCGATCCTATATTAGAAATATATGTTGTCCATCACCAAAGTATAGTAAGTTGCTTGTAAGTCACCATGATGATCTCAGATCGGAGGGATACTTATATCCATTGGCCTTAACTAGCTACTCTGAAAAGTAGAGTGCTACATTGATCATGTTTAGTATAGATGTACTCCTACATCTCACATGTATGCCATACCAGTATCTTCACACCACTTGATTACGAAGACAACCAATGTATATGATACACAGTGACCAACACTTGATAAGTTATTGTCTTAGCTAATAACTTGTCATTCGATCATGAACAATTTAAGAACCATTCAATAAATCCTCTTTAGAGTGTGGTTCTAAGGACTTCATCATAACTTAGGAGTTCATTTAAGTAAGATAAAACTTTTATAATGAATAAGATAAATAATAATTATCATTTGATATTTCATATACTAATTTCAATCATCTACAACTTAGATGATTGACTTTGGAACATATTTCCTAACAATGGAGCCACAGGGAGGCCAGCAGGATAGGAGCGGTAGGCTCCTAGATCATGAAAAAGGAGGCACCGATGGGGTGGGGGCGGCCATGGGAGAGGTAGGGTTGGGGTGGTGGTGAGCTCAAGGCCATGGCATTGGAGGCATTGGCAGGGTGGGGCGGCTGCAGGAGAGGCAGGGACCAAGATGGTGGGCTTAGGGCCATGGTGTAGGAGGCACCGGTGGGGTAGTGACGGCTGTAGGAGGGGTAGGGATGGGGCGGCTGGCTCGAGGTCATGGCATAGGAGGCATCAGCAGTTCGAGGCAGCCACAGGAGAGGTAGGGCTAGGGTGGCTAGCTCGGGACCGTGGAGCAGGAGATGTCGACGGGGTTGAAGCAGTAGCGGGCGAAGCAAGGCTAGGACTACAGGGTTTGGGCGGCCTCGGGAGAGGCAGGACCATCATGGCAGGGTCGGGGCAACCACGTAAGAACATCGATGGCTTGGGCAAAGAGGGGCCAGGGTGGCAAGCTCTGGGCCATGGCGTAGGAGGCAACGACAGGGTCAGGTGGCCGAGAAGGATGATGCATGGGGAGTGGAAAATGCCAGAAAGAACGTGCAGGGAGTGAAGAAAGTGCAGAAGAATTTTTTTAGTTAAAATTTCTTTTTCCATCGGTGAGGTGGGCAAAGGTTTATGGGTAGACTATTACTGACGGCAACACCAACATCGATAATATGGTTGGCAAAATCAGAGTTTCTATGCCAAAGTTATTAGCTACAGCACATCCCATCGCTAATAACAAAATACCGATGCAAATAAGATTATTTTTTTTAAAATATTAAATATTAATATTGATTTTTCAAAAATTTTAATAATTATCAATGGTAAAAAGCCATCGATAATGCCATCAGAAAAAATTACTATCAACGGCTAAAGTGTCCCTAATATGAAAACGCCGTCGCTAATAATATTAATTTTTTAAAAAAATTAAAAATTATTAGTGATGGCAAGCTATCGATCGCTAAAGCCATCACTAATAATTATAATATTTTCTCAAAAAATATATTTTAAAAATAAGATTTTTTTCTCCTAGATCATTTTTTGGGTGGTTAAAAATTAATATTAAGTTTTATTAAATTTTTGAACTTAATTAATTTATAAATTGAGTCCTAATTGATTTAAAATAGATTTAATTTAATTAGGCTTGACTAAATTTGAGGCTAATTAGATTTTAATATTCTAAATAGAACTTAGATTCAAAGACTAATTAAAATAGTTTTGATAGGATTTTAAATCAAATTCAAATTTGGTTCAAATGGAACTTAAATTGAAAGCCATTTTTTTCTAATTGATTTAAATCAAATCAAATTTAATTGGGCTTGATATAATTTTAGGATAATTTAGTTTAAAATCTAATTAGGACTTGGATTCAAAGTCTAATTGAATTAGGCTAGATAGAATTTTGAATTGGATTCGAATCGGGTTCCAATTGGATTTGGATCACACCTAAACTAAAAATTATTTTCTCCTAATTGATTTCAATCAAATTAAATTTAATTAGGATCGACTTAATATAAAGGTAACTGGATTTTACTATCCAAGTAGGACTTGGATTTTAAAATCTAATTGAATTAGAATTGGTAGGTTTTCTGATCAGATTCTAATCAGATTCAAATTGGATTTGAATTGAATCCAAATTAAAAAATATTTTCTTTTAATTAATCTAAATCAACTTTAATTTGATTAATCTTGATTAAATTTTAGGTCAATTAGGTTTTATAATCCATGTAGGATTTGGAATCGAAGCCTAACTAAATTAAGTTTGAAAGGATTTTGAATTGGAATCGAATCAGTTTCGAATTGAATTTGAATATAATCATCGATCAAGTTTTAATTAATTTAAATTAGATTAAATTTAATTAGACTTATCTTAATTTAAAGATAACTCAATTTTACTATCCAAGTAGGACTTGAATTAAAAGTCTAATTAAATTAATATTGATAGAATTCTGAATTGGATTTGAACCCAGATCGAATTGAATTTGAATCAAATCCAAATTAAAAATTATTTTTTTAGTTATTTAAATTAGCTTAAATTTAACTAGACTTGACTTAATTTAAAAATACTTAGATTTTACTATCCATGTAGGACTTGAATTAAAAGTCTAATTAAGTTAGGATTAATAGGATTTCAAATTTGATTCAAATTAAACCTAAATTGAAAATCAATTTCTTATAATTAATTTAATTTATATTTACTTTAATTAATCTTGATTTAATATAAGATTAATTAAATTTTATAATCTAAGTAAGAATTTTAAATTAGATTCAAATTGGATTCAAATAATATCCTTATGACTCTTTAGGACATCCTATAAATCAAGCTCTAAAGGACCTAAAGTCTAACTTGTCCGCTTGTTGTCTTTTGACATGAGCCGGACAACCCCAAATTTTGAGATGACTCAGACTTGATTTCTTACCATACCATATCTCATACGGTGTGGTAGGAACGATTTTAGAAGGACCTTATTCCATAAGTATATTGTAGTTAACAAATAGTATCCCCAAAGAAAATCAAGGAGGTCTGTGAAGCTCATCATGGATCGGATCAAATCTAATAGGGTCCGGTTCCTTCGTTCTGAAACTTCACTGAGTTGAGGTGTTCTAGGTGGAGTCCATTGAGAGACTATGCCATTTTTTTTGAGATAGTTCAGGAATTTCTGACTAAGGTATTCACCTCCTCGATCTGATCGAAGAACCTTAATGGATTTTTCAATTTGCTTTTCTACTTCATGTCTGAATTCTTTGAACTTTTCAAAGGCTTCAGACTTGTGTCTCATAAGATACACATACCCATACCTAGATAAATCATCGGTAAAGGTTATGAAGTAGACTAGGTTGCCTCTAGTCGGCACATCAAATGGGCCGCACACATCAGTATGTACTAGGGCAAGAAGATCCGTGGCCCTTTCCCCATGTCCTACAAAAAAAAGTTTAGTCATTTTGCCATGAAGACAGGATTCACAAATTGGATATGACTCGAAAGTCAATGGACTCAATAGTCCAGTTTTCTCCAATTTGTTAATCCTATCTTCTGCTATATGACCTAGTCTTAGGTGCCATAGATATCTATTGTTTGGACTATCCCTAGGTCATTTTATGGTATTCACATTTTGCTCGATATTAAAAATAGATACATCAATATGTAACTGATAAAGACCGTTAATAAGGAAACCACTTGCAATTTTATTTCTTTCATAAAGAATGTTATAATAGTCCTTAAGAAAACTAATTACATAGCCTTCTAATGCAAGGCAAAAAATAGAAATCAAATTCCTACTTGCTGCAGGCACATAATAACAGTCTTTTAATAATATGTCTAAACGAGATGGTAGTCGAAGAGGGTATGTTCCCACGGCCATGGCAGTAACTCTTGCTCCATTTCTGACGTGTAGAATCATCTCACCATCTCTCAACCTCCTACTATCCTCAAGATCTTACATGGAAGTGCATAAGTGAGCACTAGAACCAGAGTTAAGCACCCAATTGGATGTAGAAGAAATCGTAAGGTTAAACTCAATGACGAGCATACCTCCAGAAGGACCTGCCTCTTTCTTCTTTAGGGTGGCCAGATAAATAGGGTAGTTCCACTTTCAGTGACCATCATTGTTGCAATGGAAACACTTTTCTTTGTCAGCGGCCTTCTTCTTCAGCTCTGTCTTTTTCTTCTTTCCTCCTTCCATCTTCTACTTTTTCACAGACGACTTCTTCTTTCCAAAAGACTTTCTCTTGGAAGAAGTCCATTCCATAGCAAGCACTGAGCCTTTAGAACCTTTCATGGAAAGCTCAGTGGTAACCAGCATGTTCATAAGTTCGGTCAAGGAAAGTTTTGAAGTTTATGCATATGGTAGTTCATGATGAACTACCCATATGCATCAGTCAAGGATTGCTGAATTATATCATTCTGCAGATCCAAGTCCAACCTCACTCTGAGCTTCTCAAGCTCTTCCAAGTCCTTGATCATCATCAGACAATGATCTTGGACTGACTGTCCCATCACGCATCTTAGCCTTGAACAGTCATTTAGTGACTTGATACTTGGCTGCGCGACTCTGTTCACCAAACATCTCCTGTAGGTGAGCCAACATTTGGCGAGCAGTCCTGATATCTTCATGTTGGTGCTGAAGCTCATCAGACATCGAGCCCAACATGTAGTATCTGGCCTTATTATCTTCGTCTATCCACTTATCCAGAGATGCTCTCTATTCAGTGGATGGATGAGCTGGTAAGGTGGGAGGGTCCTGGTCCAATACATGAGTTAACTTCTCAAAATCCAAAATAATTTTGAAGTTTTAGAAGCCAATCCTTATAATTTGGTTCGATCAGTCTATGGGTGTCCAGGATTCGTGCTAATGGGTTGGATGCAGACATTTTCCTGTAGAGAGTCAAAGTTTCTAGTTAGATATTATAATTAAGACTTAACCAATTTATTTAGGGAATTTTATTTTTAAATAAATTAGCTCCACTATTTTCTCGGATCCCTACACTTCCCTCTGTAGAGATGCAAAAATCTCCATGATTATGATTTCTAGTGGGTGGTGCAGTCCCACCAACTGACTCATCACCTCACCTAACAGTTATTGGTGATGGGTTAGCCAATGAGTGAACAACTCTTGTTCAATGATTCTCTAATCATGGTGCACCCAAACTTGGTCTCTAATTCATGAATCTCACCGTGTCCGAAATATTGATCCACTCCTTAGTTAAGTCAGACCCACCATTTGCATAGATTGGATTCCTAATTGGAGTCTCTCACCGTATCCAAAATATTGAGCCCAATTCATCCTCCAGCCCATAGCATCCAATGCCTAATAGACATGGTTGCATCTTTTCGGTGCAACTGAGCCACTGTAACCAGCCGAGAACAATCAACCCGGGAAAGGGCCCGCACATCTACAATGGTGGAAGACCTCAGACTTAATCTTTTCTTAGGAGAGATTTGATTTAGGTCTCATTAAACTAGACTTGACATAGTCATAACAATTATGACTAACCTAGTGGCATGGGTTAGCTCGGATTATTGACCACCTCAGATCAGAACTGAGTCAACAAACATGGCCAGGTAAGTGAGACCGGTGGAAGGGATATGCCATTAACTCGACAAGAACGCATTCGAGTCGAGTAGCTTCCAATTAAAAACCAGTCGGATCGTATCTGCCAAACTTACCTTAGACACCAAATTGTTGAGCCAGAACCAATTCGGGTTAGCCTACAATCCAGACTCTAACCACTGAGCCTAATTAGGTCTTAGCTTGATCGATCACTCATGTGACTCGATCTTGACCCAGACTTAATCCTATTAGGCTGGTCAATTTAAGCATTGTTGATCCCATCTAACCAACTCTTTTGATTCGGTTTGATCAACCGCTTAGACCTAATTGAGCTACCCAAGCCCGAACCCAATTTTATGAATATGTCTTAGATCTAAAAATTCTTAATTTTAGATCTAATATGATTTTCATAATCTTAATTCTTAATTAAGTTTAGGGTTCATAAATAAAACATGTAAATAAATCCTAGGTTTCAGGATCTTTTGTAAAAAAATAAGTTTTTAATTTTTGATTAAGGATGAACACGCAGCACCCCTACACATCATAAGAACACCCCATCGAATGGAAGGAGAGGGCCTTTAAACCCTACTTTGTTCTTATGACCGGACGGCCAAGAGGAACGCCTTAATCAGAAAATACAACTAATCTACAAAACTAATTAGATCTATATCATATATCTCATATAAAAATTAGATCTAATTAAAACATATTTTGCATACATCTCATATATATCATGCATATTTTTTAGATCTAAATTATCTCATAATCATCTAAAAAATTAAATTTAAATTGATCTAATCAAAATAAAATTCTAATCTAGACTAATTATGTAGAACTATTCTACAACTAGTCTAAACATGCATCTATCATATCTCATATGATATTCAAAAATTAAATTTAATTTATTTTTGCTATTTTTAGATGTTATTATAATATTTATAATATCAAAAAATAGTAAATAAATAGATCTAAAAATTATATTTAATCAAATAAAAATTATGATCATACTAGACTATACATAGAACTAATTCTATTCCTAGAACTAGTCATGCATATCTTCATACATCTTAGATCTAGATTAATTAATTTAATTTTTTAATTTTTTCTAATTTTAGATCTAATCACATCTCATGTGACATCTAAAATTACTAATTATTAGATTAAAATCAGATCTAAATAAATTTTATAGAACCTGGCTCTGATACCAGTTGAAGGGAAAAATCCTGATTTTTTGGGTCAGGTTCGTTCAGATCTGATTGGATCAAGAGATATATTTCAAAAAATTTTCTCTTAGATTCTAAATCAGATCTTAGATTTTTTTAGATCTAATTTTATAATTAATAAATAAAAAAATTAAATTAAATTAAATCTAAATTTAATTTACCTTGATTTGGGTAATCCTGATTATCCTGTTGATGATCCTGTGATTGCAGCTGAAGGTTCTGGATCTTAGCCACGCAAGTGCCTGGCCTCTACCGGTATCCACTCAGGTTGGATCTAGAGATCTTCTTCTTTTCTTTTTTTTCTCCAAAAATTAGATCTGGATCTGATTTCGAGGATCTTCAAACTCCTTTTGAAGATGTGTTGCTGTCTCTTGCAGCAGTGCAGCCTTCTTGCTTTCTTGATCGCCTTTCTTTGATCTGGATCGCACCAAACTTGTGCCCAAAACTTCCCTTGGGTGTGGAGAGGAGAGAGAGGATCAAAAGATGGCATGGAGGAGGGAGAGGGGTAGCCTTGGGGCATGACTAGAAAAAAGCTTTCTTCAGGTTGGGCGTAGACAGGGTTTATTTATAGACCCTGCTGTGCCATCATCTCGACCAATTATGTTGCTTTATGCAATTAGATCTAAATCTAATTGGTGGGATGACATCACCTGATCTAATTAGATGAAAGCCCCATAGATTTATCCTTAGATGGCACCTTAGATTGGTCAAAGTCTATAGATAAGGGTCACCTAGTTTGAATCCAAGAAGCAACCTGGAGTCCCATATGTATGGGACTCCAGGCGTCCCTATCCATGGGCACACGCCATCCTAGGCATGTGCCCCCTCCTTGCTCAGGTTTCAGTGAGGAGACAAGCCCCTATCAGCTCTCCAATAGGTGCATGACACATGGAAAGATGTCCAAAGGGTCAAAAATGGTCAATGTTTGACCAGTCAAAGGTAGACTTTTGACCAAAGTCAAAGAACAAGAAATTAGCAGGTGACCAAAAATGGCAGATGTTGTCTCAATTTATCTCATAAATTAAGACAACCCTCTTCTGACTTAGACAAACTCTAGTCAGACCAGGTATGAAGGCCTCTGAGTGAGCACAAACTATCCTTTGGCTCAATCAAGACAACTTATTTATGATAATAGAAGAAGAACGTTAGGCTTCAATCGAGTGCTAGCACGATTTTCTTGAACCTAATTGAATCTCATTCAGATCAATTGAACTAGGTTAGTTCAATTGATGATCATCCAGATTCCAAACCCTTTATTTGTGTGACCCAGTTAGGTTCAGTTCTGTATGGTAATGGGATATGTCATGATCTCTATCATCGACATCATCGAAACTCCTTTCGATGGATCAGAACTCTTCTGATTCAGACAACTAGAATGATCGATCATCTAAATCATTCTAATTGCTCCCAAAATCCATCAGTGATACCTAGCAGTATATGGTGGCAACCCATCAAAATTAAAAATAAATCTCTTGGTGCAGCTACTTGTGTGATTAAGTTCTTCTATCTTGAGCCCCGATCAGATTAGGGTTAAGGTGAACTCGTCAAACCCTAATTTCTATCTTATGATTTAATCATTCGATTCAAGTTCGATGTGAAAATCTTAATAGAAACTCTTTCTATTATTTCACTCTCTGCCATAGCCATGGGCTTGTGGACTTGATTCTCATGATCATCAAAGGGCTACTCCTCATCCACCGAGGTAGATAGATTCTATCTTGGTGCAATCCAATTCCTACAATGAACATGCTATAGCCAACATACACCTCAGGATTTCAAATGGCTAGGAGATCGAGTCATGGTGTAGTTGATAAGCATCATAAATTCACCAATAAAAGTATTAATTTATTAATTAATTTATATTAATTTTTAATAATTATCAATCAATTTATATATAATTTTTGAAAAATTCATATTTTTATTAATTAAAAAATTAATTAAAAAATAATAATAAAATAATAAAAATTAAAAAATAAAATTTTATTATCAATAGAAAGAGCTCATTTTTTTGATCACAACGAAATAAATTTTAAGTAAAACAAAGCTAAAATGGAAAAGATATAAATTTTTAAAAATATAAAAATAAATAAAAATTAAATAAAAAAGAAAATGGCTCAGTCGGCTCTGCAAGCCAAGCCACCAAGCCAAGCCAAGCCATCAAAGCTGACTCAGCCGTTGAAGCCATCAGCCGGTCCACGATCCAGGCGTGGACCGCCAGTTAAGCAAAATCCGGCGAATCAGAGCTTGCCACGTGGTGGACCTAGACCCCTAAAGGGTCTACAGAAATTTATCGTGACTCACAAGGATAATTTAGTCTTTTTTTGCTCGACAATAGAGGCACTAATTGGTTGTGGTGTGCGGTGCAGTCGGTCCACGCGGTCCATGGGAACAGTGATTGCGCGATCGGACGGATGTGGTTGTTTGCGGTCAGGATCGGACGGCTGTGGTTGCTTCCGAATTTTATTCAGCTACAGACATCACGCGGATCACCATCGGACAGCAGTGCTCGATCCAGGCGATGATCCGACGGTCCAGAAAGCTCCCGATGATGATCAAACTCTCAGGCTCGTGATTTGCGGCCAGATTTCCTCCATAAAGCGCGATCCAATGGCCAGAACTTAATCTGACCCGATCTGAGTTGATCTGCATCCGATTTTGATGATTTTTGGACCGTTGGATTCCTTTTGAATGGCTAGATTTTATCAAATTTATTAGAGACATATCAGATCTATTTTAATTCAAATTTTACTCAAATTCTTTTGTATTTTGATGATTGCAAAGGCCATTAGTCCCACATTGCCTTTAGAAAAAAATATCCAGCCCTCCTAGCACTATAAAAAGGATCCTAGGCCTCCAAAAATCAATATCTCTGATCAAAGTGAAGCTTTGGTACAGGGCAAAGTCAGGCTATGGGTTAAAGGCTGCTTCGAAGCAACAGGTGCGCTATTTTATTTTTTTAAAATTTCATGTATTTAAATTTTGAAATTTTAATTAATAAAAATTTTATTTTTGCACTTTAATTTGTTGCTTTTTATTTTTATTGTAATTTAATTTCTGCACTTTAAATTATTGCCTTACAAATAGATGCTAAGATCTAACTAGTAGATATTAGTACCAAGTTTAAATTCCTGCACCTTTTAATTTTCGCTTTTTTTATTTTCCGACTTCACTTTTGATCCCAAAACTCTTCTCTTTTCTTTTTCTTTTATAAAATCAAAGATTTCAAATCTAAAAACACTACCTTCCCTGTGGATTCGATCCGACTCACTGCTATCTACTGATTTTTAATTATTTTAAGAAGTCGGATTAAACTGATAAACATGGTGTCTTAATGACAACATCGCGTTCCTATCATGTTTTTGGCCCTGTTGTCGAGGAATGTTTTTGATTTTTGATTTTGATTTCTTTAATTTATTTTAAAAATAATTCTGGCAAATGCATCAAGTTTTTGGTGCCGTTGCCGGGGAAGGCACGGATATTAAATTTTTGATCTCTTTAATTTTTTTATAAATAAATTATAAATAAAATTTTTATTTTTTTATAAATATTACTTGCTAATTTTTTTTATTATTTTGCAGAAAAAGAGATTAAAGAATAAAAAGAATCAGAAGTTTTGCTTGGTGAGATCAATTCTAACCCTAGTACTCTTTCCTTTTCATTTATTTATTTATTTATTTTATTTTTAAATTAGTTTAAAAAAATATCCACTTAAACCTAATTAAGAGCCTCAGATAAGATTAGAAACCCTAACTGTTTAGAGCATGCATCATATTAGTTTTATTTTTATTTTTATTTTTATTTTTTTGGTGATTGCTGGAAGCAAGGTAAGCCTTTCAGAATTTAATTAGTTACATGCATCTAGTTTAAATTTCATAAAACCCTTTGATTGAATTTTTTTTTTTTTTTCGTGCATATTCATATTAAATCAAATTAAGTAACAAACCAATTAAATAAGATAAGGTAGAGATTTGATCATCCTTTCTTAGCCCACAAACAACCAACCAGCATCCTGCATTGAACCTAAGCCTTTAATTTTAAAATTAATTTAGCATCAACCCTAGGAACTCGAGCTCAATAGGACAAGAAATCTAAGAGTTGAACCAGGTTAGGATAAGTCAATTTGACTGGTATCTAGGAAAGTGGTTCAGGACGATTGGCCCGAAGGAGGTTGGTTCTAATTGGTTCCTTCGCTTACCTGGCCAAGCACAATTTTGTGCAAAGGCAAGCAACGGGGGGACTCTCACCGGAACCTACACTTACCTAGCTAGTTGATTGACAATCCTACACTTGGAGGCTTGAAGGTGACCTTGGCATAGGAGCCTGTCTAGTATCTAAGACAAACCTTTAGTCAGGATTTGATTAAAACCAACTTGATTGCTAACCAACATTAAATCTAATTAACCTAATTCTTCTAGTTCTAGACTCCTTTAGGATCTTTTCTTTAGAACTCTTCTCCTTACTCCCTAAAAATAAAATAAAAATAAAATTAAAATAAAAATAATTAAACTAACTAAAAAATATTAAAAAATAATAATTAAATTAAATTAAATTAAAATTAACAAATAAAATAATTAAAAAAAATTAATTTTTAATATAATTAAAATAATAATAAAAAATTAATTAAAAAAATTCTAAAAATTTTTTTTTGAAACATTACATTAGGGTTGCATTAATACATATATGGTAGAAAATTACTTTACCTGATCTAGTTGAACCCAACCATAATAATCAAATGGCTAATTTGAACCTAATAGTCCAAAAATTAGGTAAAGTTGACCTTCTTGCTCAGAAAATAGATTCAACTCCTAATCCTAGGTCAACAATCTCCTGCACATTCACATCTTCTTTAATTATTAGGGAGAATTATTCAATCTGTTGCAGTCCAACCCATCATGTAAGTGAATGTCCTATGACTGCACAGTTTTCACATTTTATCCAAGAACAAATTCAAGCTACTCAAGGATACTCCAAATTGATTAATGACCCATTTTCAAATTCATATAATTCAGATTGAAGTAACTTTAATTTTTCTTGGACATCCCAACAGACTCAGGCTTAAACCCAAATTTTACCTATGCAAAACTATCAAAATAGGGCCCTAATACCAAACTATACCTATATAATGGCCAGCCTAGTCAGTTTACCCAGCCATCATATTATGATCAGCTTTCATACCCACCTCCTCAACAGACCCAATCTTAGCTGATGATAGATTTAACCAACTTCAATAATTAATTCTAACTCAACAGCAATCTATCGTCAGACTAGAAGCTCAAATAGGATAATTAGTTGAGTCTAACATGAGAGAGAAACTAGATCAACACTCGAACCTATCTCAATTTTCAAACTATCCACCTAATGACCACCAACCACCTGGATTAAATTATCATCTAATGTTTCATCTAAGAAATCTCCAATTTGATGTGAATACCAAAGTAATTCACTGAAAACATAAAAGCTATAGGATTTCTTTATGGACCATATACCAAGACCAGGTGAGAGAGGGCTAGTACTGATGCTTAGCCAAAATAAAAATTTAAGAGAAACTGGTTAGTACTAGGAGTACTAACCACAATAGAAGAACTCGAGCCAAGAATTAGTACTAATGCTAGTTTCAGTTTTAAATGAAAGATAGAAATAGGGAAAAAACAGAAATAGATGATTTATTCGAGACTCATAAAACCTATGTCCTATTTTCCTTAACCCTCAGGAAGTTGGTTCTCTTATAAACAATCAAGGGCATGTAATGAAATGTCAAATGTGAGTTTGTTTAAGCAGGATCACATTAATCTACCATCCAGAATTTAAACATCGCCATTTAGTCACCATTCCAAGCATCCATTGAATCAAACTTAACTCTAATACAAAAACTCCATTCATATGAGCCATTTTAGAAAAACAAATAGGAGAAATTCTAATAAACATGGGTCTTGAGAAAATGAATATCATTAAATTATATCCCTAAACATTAAACAAAGATTATATTAATAAATGGGATTACAAATCATCTTTCTGAGATTGGCAAATCCCAAAATCATTGAATTTGTCAACTCCATATCGAACACAGGATAGTGAGCTACCATTGGTTCTGGCTGAAGATGGTAAACTTAGCGCTTGTTGGAAAGGCAACCCAATATTTAGTTTTTATCTAATTTTATCTTTTTAGTTTATTTTCTTTAGGATAATTTGAATAAGTTGGAGGGAGACCTCAAAATTTCAAAGGCATAATGCCTGGACTAAAATATACTGAGTTTAGGGTGTAATTCTTTCATTTCTTTATATACCAACCTTTATTATTTTCTTCTCCATTGCAGGACCAATGTCGATTAAGTTAGGGGAGAGGAAAATAAAATTTAAAATTTTTAAGTCCTCGAAAAAATTAGTATTAGTATTTAAAGATAACCTGATTTATGCTTAAGAATCAAATTAAACTAAAGCATTTTTTTTAAAAAAAAAAATGATGCAACAGATTAAGAGAAATCTATGAGATATTGAGGAAATCAAGTATTAAAAAAATTCAATAAAGAAGTTAAGTCCTAGAACATAAAAATAAAATTTTTCTGGAGCATTCTAATTATTTTTTATTAGGCTATCAAAGAAAAGTCTACTTTTTATAGGCTTGGTGTAGGGTAACTAATACGTTTCTTTCATATAAAAATTTATTTTTTAAATAAAAATAGTTTTCAAGTACTTCTCACTGATACGGCCTCGTTTACACTAAGCAAGCATTAAGTTTCCGCATTAAAAGGTGGGAAGGGGCAAAGAAAGCTCGTTTGTAAAGCTATCTTAACTCGTAGCCTTTTGATTCGAGCTAGTAAAGCCCGAGGCGGTAATTCTATACCTAGTTGCCCTAAAGCCACCTGGTTTGGGAGTCATGCCCAAGAACTCGCTACACTGGACAAAATAGAAAGCTTAAAGGAGTTAAGACACTCAATAAGTGGTACAACGTTTAAAAAAGGAAAAAAAAATTTTAATTAATAAATTTATTTTTTTGCACTTAAAAAAAAAAAAAAAAAAAAAAAAAACATTGGTTTCCCACCAAGTAATCGGTCTCGTTGCTTAAGTAAGCAATGATATTCGCGTGAAAAGTGGGCAATTGAAATAAAAAATTAAATAAATGAGGATGGAAGTAGCAATACACCTACCTCTATATGAAATTAGATAAATCCAGAGATAAAGGTTAGGATAATTTAGAAAAGTTCTGAAAAATTTTAATGCTTTACTTAATTTTTCTATTGATAAAGTTATTAATACTCCCTATGATAATATCTCATTAAGCTCTACTGAATATCAATGGCCTATTTTTGAAATTGCTTAGATAAAATTCGAAACTTCTAAAGTTAAAAAGGTATTTTAAAACTAAATTCTTTCTTTACTCGGAGGATGAGAAAAACTTAAGTTGGGGGGTGTGATAAAGCATCATATAAATTCACCAATTAAAAAGTATTAATTTATTAATTAAATTTATATTAATTTTTAATAATTATTAATCAATTTAATATATAATTTTTTAAAAAATTCAATATTTTTATTAATTAAAAATTAATTAAAAATAAATAAAATAATTAAAAATAAAAAATAAATTTTTATTATCAAATAGAAAGAGCTCATTTTTTTGATCACAACGAAATAAATTTTAAGTAAAACGGAAGCTCAAAATGGAAAAGATAATGAATTTTTAAAAATATAAAAATAAATAAAAATAATAAAAAAAGAAAATGGCTCAGTTGGCTCTGCAAGCCGAGCCACCAAGCCAAGCCAAGCCCATCAAAGCTGACTCAGCCGTTGAAGCCAATCAACCGGTCCACGATCCCGGTTGTGACCGCCAGCTAAGCAAAAATCCGGCGAATCAGAGCTTGCCACGTTGGTGGACCTAGACCCCTAAAGGGTCTAATTAGAAATTTATCCGTGGCTCACAAGGGTATTTAGTTCTTTTTTTGCTCAGCAACAGACGGTGCTTGATTGGTTGCGGTGTGCGGTGCGTCCGGGTCCACGTGGTTCCATGGGAATAAGTGATTGGCACCGATCGGAACGGATGGGTTGTTTTTTTGGGCGTGTCGGTCAGGAATCGGACTGACTGTGGTTGCTTTCGCAAATTTTTATTCAGCTACAGACATCATGCGGAATCACTAATGATCCCGACGCAGTCCAGAAAGCTCCGCGACTGGCGATCAAACTCTCAAAGGTAATGCATGATTTGCGGCCAGATTTTCCTCCATGAACGCGATCCAATGGCAGAAACTTAATCTGACCGATCTGAGTTGAATCTGTTATCCGATTTTGATGATTTTTAGACCATTGGATTCTTATGAACGGCCTGGATTTTATCAAATTTATCAAAAGATGTTTTGATTCAAATTTTACTGCAAATTCTTTTGGTATTTGGATGATTGCAAAGGCCATAGTCCCCACATTACTTTTAGAAAAAAAATATCCAAGCCCTCCTAGCACTATAAAAGGACCCTAGGACCTCCAAAAATCAATATCCTCCGATCAAAGGTGAAGCTTTGTACAGGGCGAAAGCCCAGGCTATGCGGTTAAAAAGGCTTGCTTCAAAGCAACGGATTGTCCGGAAGGGAGAGAAGAGCCGAGCTTCTACACCAATCCTTTCTGCCAATGCCGATCCAAGATTCAGAGATAGGCTATTTTATTTTTTTTAAATTTATAGTATTTTAAATTTTTGAAATTTTATTTAATAAAATTTTATTATTTTGCACTTTAATTTCTTGCTATTTTATTTTTATTATAATATATTATTTTATTATACTAATAAATTCTTAGCCTTGCAAGTAGATGCTAAGATCTAAACTAGTAGAATACTTAGTACCTGTAAGTTTTAAATTCCTCACCTTTTTAAATTTTTGCTTTTTTATTTTATTCGAACTTCACTTTTGATCCAAAAACTTCATCTCTTTTCTTTTTATCTTTTTAATCAAAGATTTCAAATCTACAAAACAACTTACCTTCCTATTGGAATTCGACCCGACTCACTGCTATCTACTGAATTTTTAATTATTTTAATAGAAAGTCGGATTAAAACTTGATTAAACATGATGTCATTAACGACAACATTCGCATTCCTTATCAGATAGATCAACTTATAACATCCTTAAAGGTGAACTACGATGACTTAGATTAAGAACCAAGACCACCACTGTAGCTTCGAGTCAGTCATCGACGAGAAGGTAGAACTTTCTTATGGACATACTCAAGATTAATGGTCACAACTCAAGTGCCACTCATTTTACTAATGAGTACTCTATTACTCTCAAGCTTCGATGTCCTCTACACCAATAGACTCAAGACTTCATCTACATACTAAAGACAAGACGATTGACACTAACTTCCAATCAATCACCACCTCATCGATGGATCCTACACGTCAGCCGAGCAATCTTTATAGTTTAAAATCGAAAAATTTACTTAATCTTAATTTATTCAACTCTTAAAAAAATAAGAAATTATCATTAAGCATTAACTCAAGGGATGTATCAATAGACCACTAAAATACAAAGATATGTGATTAGAAAAATCTATTTATTATTTATAGTCAAAAAATTATAAATAATTTTGCCCAGAAGTGGTAATTACAAGTGTCAGACCAATCTAAACTTCTAGGACACACACTAATCTAAACAGAAGTCCAATGCAGCCAGGTTATCAAGTCAGTAAAGGACTATTCAAGGCTAAGATGCATGATGGGCAAATCCAGTCCAAGATATTGTACTGCATGATGATCAAGGAACTTGAAAAGAGCCTTGAGAAGCTCGGAGTGAGTTGGACTGATCTGCGATGAATATTATTTTTTTTTTTTTTTTTTTTTTTTTCTTTTTTTTTTTTTTTTTTTTTTTTTTTTTTTTTTTTATTTTTTTTTTATCTGCAATCTTTATGATTGATACATTATGGTATGCTTGACATCTGAGGCTACCAATATGCATAACTTTCACAATTTCTTGGCGAACTTATGAACATTGCTGGTATACTGCTAGAGCTTTTCATGAAAGATTTCTTAAAGGCTCAGTACTTGCTATGGAATGGACTTCTTCCAGAGAAAAGTTCCATTTATGGAAAGAAGAAGAAGTCTGACGAAAAAAAAGAAGATGGAGGAGAAGAAGAAAAAGACAAGAAGCTGAAAGAAGAAGGCCACTGACAAAGGAAAAGTTAATTTCATTGCAAAATTGATGGCCACTGCAAAATGAAGCTACCCTATCTTAACCTTGCCACCGTAAAGAAGAAGGACAGGCGTCCTTCTAGAGGATATGGGGCTTCGCTATATTAAGTCTAACCTTACGGGTTCTTCTGATCCAATTGGGTGCTTGACTCAGCTTCTATGTGGCTCAACTTGTGCACTTTCCATGTAGGGATCTTAAGGATAGTAGGAGGCTGAGGGCATGGTGAGATGATCCCGTGCATCGAAATGAAGCAAGAAGTTTGCTAACCATTGGTTTGTAGGGAACATATCCTCTTCCATCTACCATCTGGTTTAAGACTTAGTGTTAAATAGACTGTTATTATGTTCCTGCAGCAAGCCAGGAATTTGATTTTATTTTTTGCCGTTGCATTAGAGGCTATGTAATTAGTTTTCTTAAGGAACCATTGTTAATATTCTTTTATTGAAAAAAATAAAAATTTACAAGTGGTTTTTTTTTTAACGGTTCTTTATCAATTACATATTGATGTATCTATTTTTAATATCGGCAAATGTGAATTAACCATAAAACACCTAGGGATAGTCCAAATGATAGATTCTATGGCACCTAAGATAGGTCATATAGTTAAGAGAATAGGCGTTAACAAATTGGAGAAAACTGGGCTATTGAGTCCATTGACTTCTGAGGTCATATCCCAATTTTATTTGAATCCTGTCTCAATGACGAAATAACTAACTCCCTTTTATGGAAACATTGGGAAAAAGGACACGGATCTTCTGCCCTAGTGCATACTAATGTGTGCGATCATTGATGTGGCAGAATAGAGGCAACCTAGTTCTACTTTCATAATCTTTATGGATGATTTATCTATGCGTATGGGTATGTGTATCTTATGAGACTAAAGTCCGAAGCCCTTAAAAGTTCAAAGAATTTCAGACATGAAGTAGAAAAGAAAATTAAAAAATCTATTAAGATTCTTCAAGTCAGATCAAGGAGGTGAATACCCTAGCTCGAAAACTTTTGACTATTCTCAGAAAAATGCACAGTCTCTCATGGACTCCACCTAGAATACCTCAACTCAATGGATTTCAGAACGGAGGAATCGGATTCCTATTAGATATGGTCTAAATCATTATGAGCTCAAGACCTCCTTTAATTTTCTTTGGGGATACTGTTTATTAACTGTAATAATACTACTGGAATAGGGGTTTCTTCTAAAACCATTCCTACCAACACCGTATGAGATATTGGCATGGTAAGAAAACAAGTCTGAGTCATCTCAAAATTTGGAGGTTTGTCTCGGCTCATGTCAAAGACAACAAGCCAGATAAGTTTTAGACTTTAAGTCCTTTAGGAGCCTCGATTTTATAGAATATCCTAAAGAGTCCATTAGAAATGTTTATTTTTACATTCCAGAAGATCATAATGTGATTGTGAGCCAACAATACCATTTTTCTTGAAAAATAGTTTTATTCAAGTGGTGGCATTGGAATGCAAATCAAGCTCGACGAGAAAAGTCCTCAACCAGAGCATGAGCTAAAGGAAACCTAATGGAACCAAATCAGGTTGAGCAAGTCCATTCACTACCTCCTCCACCTCAATAGATCGAAAAGAGTTTCCAATCCTCCTGAGAGTACTTAGGTACTATTTCAGAGGATATTAGAGAAAAAATGTATATTCCGCGTAGGTAATGGGGTTCATGGTGTTAATTCCCCAAAATCTATAATGAGGCTGATAATCAGATAATCGACTCCTGAGAAATGGTTAGAGGTCAATGAAGTCAGAAAATTGGACTCAATGCACTTGAAACGCAAGTCTGGATCCTAAGTAGATTCCATCAGTATAGTACCTATTGGG